>JAZKJV010004271.1:0-7500 GCA_037367405.1 Ottelia alismoides | reverse complement strand
TCCATAATGTAGATAAATAAAATAAAAATCACAAAAATAAAAATAAAATAAAAAGAAATAAAAATAAAAATCAAAATCAACATTGTATATATACCATGCATATATGTATATAAAACTATTTATTTAACCCTTGTAAATAATTAATAAAAATAAAATAAAAATACCATATTATTCCAAATTTTATTCTATAAATAAATAAAATATAAAATGGGAATAATAGTACAAAAATAAATAACTAAAAATAAAAAATAAAAAATACATATGTATGTACCTGTATATAATAATATTATTTTTATAAATGTCTAAATTATATTTCAAAAAAAATAAATAAAAATCATAAAAAAATTATTTGAAAATAAATAAACATTTTTTATGTTTTAACTTTTTCGAAATTAATTCATTTATTATTTTTTATCGAATTATCAAATCTTTAATAAATCCTGAATTCCTATTGGTCCACGGAAGATTGTTGACCACCGGTCAACTCTCCCCCGCGGATCCAGCAACCGACCCGAGTTCTCCTCTTTTTCCTTGTTCGACCCGATCACCATTTCCACAAACCCCGGGCTCCATGTATTCCCTGTAGATCCGAGACCCACGCCCGGGGTGGATTTTAGGGGTCCGTGCATCGACATGCATGCCCGACTCCCTTCTTGGAGGACCCGTCACTCTATATAGCTGAAGCTCTGGCCGCAATTCATGCCATCTTTGGCGTTTCTTCTTCCACCCAGGACCTCCACTCGATTCCTTAGAGTGACAGCTATCTATTGGTGTGTTGCAGAGAGGAGGAGAACCCCTCTGCCACTGATCCGGCGACCTACCTGTCGTCGTGCGTCGCCATGAGCAGCGCCCGAGCCTCGGGCCTCCGACGACCCTCGAGGCAACGACCAGAGCTTCTTCAGCTCATCCCCAGTCGATCCCACACATCAGGTAGACTCCATTTTCCCTATCTTTCGTGAATTTTGGATTACCCCCAAATCGCTCTGCCGCCGTCGTTCATCGATTTCACCCACTCCGATCACCGTTCCGTTCATCCGACCCGACCATCACACTCGCGAGATCCCTCTCCACATTCTCCGCCCATTCGCTCAACTTGGCTTGCCCCGGAGCCAAGAATCGATCTCCACCGCCGTCACCTCGCCGGAGGTCATTCGCCTCGCCTCGCCCGATCACCATTCCACCCCTAACCGGGTCGAGGCACTTTGCCCTCGACCCAACGTGCTTCCTGTGTTGTTTTTCAGGTCAAAGGGACCTCATCTGGAGGTCTACAGCTCGAGCACAGGAGGTGAGCTCCGCCTTCATCGCCGGAGCTCCTCGGAGTTTCCCGGCCTCATCGGAGGGGCGTATTAGCTGCGGCAGACCTTGGCAGACCTTTTCCATGTGCTGAATTTTGTGGGTATTTTTTTTAATTTTTTTTCATTAGTAGGATTCGAATCCTGATCCTTTAAAGTGGGAGCCACTGCTTCTACCACCAGACCATTAGAGGGGTTCAATTTTGTGGGTATTTTGTAACTTATTCCCTGGGCTTTTAGCACATGTTGCTAATAAGCCCCTGGAAGTAAGTTTTATTACATATAGGTCCCTCTGTGCCTTGAACACGTGCAGCGCACATGCGTTCTTGGGATTTTTGCACGAAGGACCTCACACTTTCTGGATTTGTTACATTTAAGCCCCTGGAAATATGTTTTCTTGCATTTAGGTCCTGTACACTATGAGCCTTTATTTGATTTAAATAAAATATCAAACTTAACCCAAATTACGTGAAAATTGGACACATAGATCCTGCCACTGTGTAAAATTTTCCCTAATTTTTGGGTACATTTTGAGGGCCTTTTTTATTTTTAAAAATTCAAAAACCACCATTTTTCCTTCTGTCCAGATTAGAAAATCATAAAAAATATAAAAACTCTTTGAAAAATTCTAAAAAAATTAGTATTTGTTAATTTTGTGTGTTTTATTTTCTGTGCAATTTTCATGATTTTTGGACGTATAAAAACCTTAAAATTTAAAAAACCCTAAAAACTCATAAAAATTCTAAACAATTGTGATAGGACCATTTGATATTTTTCATTATCCTTTGAAGCCTGTCTGGACAGTAGTTCATTGTTTCTGCCTTCTTTGATTTATAGAAAAATCTTTAAAAATCAGAAAATCTCAAAAATTCACCAAATACAGTAAAAATTCCAAATAACAGAAAAATATTTTTGTTTGAGTTTTTTGGAGCTTTTAGAGTGTTTAAATAATTTGTTGAATGTGATTGTTTTTGCCTTTTCATTATTTTCGTTCATTATTAAAAATCTAAAAAATATAAAAATATTTAAAAACCACCAAAAATATTTGTTTTTGTTTTATTTCATTTTTGACTGCTTCGTAAAACTGCAAGGCCAACTCGTGCTTCCTGAGTCCGACCCTTGGTGCTACACCAGGCTAATCTCGTAGCCAGGGCCACTATTTTGATTTTCTTTGATTTTATCTGCTTGATTGGAGGTCTGTTTCTCTTTTTCTTGATTGAGCTGATTTATCTCTCGATCTGGGTCGCAATGACCCTTTGAGTGATTATTTTTACCTAATCCGGATTGATCGATTTTCGGCTGATCAGAATGGCGCGTTGCCGGGGAGCACGGCTTAGTAGTCATTTTTGTTTTTCGCGGCTTTTTATAGATATCTTGTAGATATATTTTATCTGACTTGTTGATATATAATAATCTGGTTTGACACTCTACTTATTTTCTTGAGAGGGTCCGAGGACCGAGGCGGCTTTCTTCGGAAGCCGAAGCAACCGCGGGAGTCGGAGGCGGCTCTTTTCTGCATAGAGCCGCAGGAGGTCGCGAGGAACCCAAATAGGAGTACGGGAGCCGCGGAATAGCCACGAAGTAGCTTAGAGTAAGTGTAGTTTTATTTCAACAAATTTTATTATTTGTAATATACAGGGACCTGGACTGAACTTTCAGAGACACTTAGACTCTTAGAGACTGTTTCGCCGAGCATCGGTGTGCTCGGGGGTCCCCATCGGTTTGTCGCGGCTTTTTCACGGTTTTCTCGAGTTTTGACCGTTTATTTACTGCTCATTTGATTTACGCGGGATTTTAACCCTAGCTTAGGAGTTTTCTTTGACTGTGACGTAGTTAATTAAGGCCAAACCCTAATTATCTGTCTATGCCTATAGATCGTAATTGGACTTAATTAATTAAATCACAAAGAAAAAGCCGTTTATTAGAGCTCTGATCCACGTGCCTTGAGGAGTCACATACAACATGTGCAGGATCCGTTGTGGCGGATACCGAGTGGGCTCCCAAGATAGGACTCCAGACCTAGGCTCAAGTACCCCGCTACTGTTTTTCACGAGTAGAACTGCTTTGTTTAGGGCCCGACTTTTCCGCGTGCATGATATAGGTAGTTTAAATTCTGTCATTTATTTTATACGCAGATCACCCTGCATGTAGACTGCTGGAGTCAGGTACGCATTTCTTACTCTGCATGCATCATTGATTATCGTGCATCAGCTTTTTCGTCTTCTCCCCCTGTTTTGGACTTAAAATAATCAGAGAACCGAAAAATTCGATAGGCTGTTGTTTGATAGTGAAAAATACCTAAAAAATTAAAACCATAAAATTAGGACTGCTAACTCAACTTGACCCTAAAAGACAATCACCATAAAAATTTGTCTTGGGGAGAGCAACCCCCTCATTGTCTGGTTTGCATGCGTGAGAGAGTGACCCGCACACTAGGATAGAGCCATATCCGAGCCTCGATTTAGACTACCGACCTTTTATACGGGACAGTCTTTTCGGCGGATTGGATTCCCAACAGGTCACGTAAACCGCTCTGCTATCTTGACTTGATCACCTAATAAAAATTGACCAGATAATTGACCGAACTTTACGATCTTCAATTCGCGTTGAGTAGGTGAATCCGGGGTTTGTCAGATCCCAATCCGCCCGACTCGCCAGATCATGATGATGGGTAGGAGGTCCCTTAGGCAGCCTCTGGCTGCACCGCTTGACCGCACCCCGTCCATTCATATAGGTCGGTTCGCGAGAGCCGAGACCCACTCTCCAAACCCGAGTTTGACTCCACCCTGTTCCCCCTCGACCACCATTCTACCAGTCCTGGAGTTATCCGTGCTAGAGGAGAGACAACAGACAGATGATTTATCGGCACCTGAGTTTGGGTCTTTTGCCTTTGTAGAGACCATGGCTGGCAGCAGTGATGACCGCACCGGAGGTCCCCGATGAGAGCAGACATTTATCCTGGACCAGGGTGCGATCAACAGCACCCTGACGCCTCCCTTGAGACAGTTCAGCAGCAGTTGAGGGATCAGGGTGCCTTCATGATTGAGATGCGGAGAGAGATGAGCAGATGAGAGCCAGCCGCGAGGATCGCGGGCCCAGAGATGGACCGAGGATACCCGGGTGATGCGGCAGCAGCCCAGCAACCACAACAGCTGCAGGAGAGCCTCCGAGACCGATGCGGGAGTTGCACAACCCCGGATCGACTTTGACGCATCATTGGGTTGTACTGCCAGCTATCTGGGGGACTTCAAGTTCCCCCCAAAAACACTTCAGCTTTTACCCCGATCCATGGACTCGCCACTGAGGAGCCCCATATTCATCTTCAAGAGTTCGAGGTGATCTGCAGCACCGCCATGACCGTCAGGTGGACGAGGATACCATCAAGATGATTGCTTTTCCTTTTCCCTGGCAAGCAAGCAGCCACACTGGCTGAAGTACTTAGGGAGGTTTGTATACACCTGGGAGAAGCTCCGCACCGAGACTTGAACAAGTACTATCCACTCGGGCGGCGAATGCAACGAATGCCCTGATCAGCAACTTCACCATGCTCCACAACGAGCAGTTTCACGAGGCATGGGAGAGATTAGAGAGCTTACAGATAGATGCCCGCACCATGACATTTCGAAGCCGAACTTAGTTCAGAGTTTTTTCTGTGGGTTGAAACCAGAGCTGCAGGGCCTGGTGAACGCTTCTTGTGGCAGGGTCCTACTTTGCCAAGGATCATGATCAGGTCTGGGCCATCTACGAGGAGATGGTAGAGAACTATACAGTATGTTCCATACCTGACTCTACACACGGGACGCCCCCAGCCACAGACTGTGCAGTACCAGAGGATCGCACGGGTCGATGCCGGTTCTTCCACTTCGTCAGCGGCAGCAACACAGGTCGAGTCCACAACCGCTGACATGGGCATCATCAACGAGAAGCTGGACCGGATGGAGATCATAGAGAAAAGCAGTGCCAGGGTATCACGCAGATGGAGCAGATGGCACAAACACTTAGCGACTTGAAGACACAGCTCATGTGTCTCCAGGAGGCACATACGGCTTCTCAGCCCCGTGTTCAGTCACGAGGAGATCCGAGCAGCAGCGGCAGTTCGTCCCAGAGCTCCCAGCAGCCTAGACAGGTTCACCTTGTATAGGCGGAGCCGTACCAGCAACCGCATCCACACTACCAGTCGCTCCACCATATCCAGACATGTAGATGGTGGTTTACCAGCCGGGATCAGCCTTTGGCCATTACTCCCACCAACCACCTATGAGCCCCGACCCGTTGACGGATGTCAACGGGATTTGGTATGACCGTCCTCAGTCCGGTATCCGACGAGACCATCCCGGATTCCGTTGGTCGGCCGGAGGTGCCAGTTCCCAGCAGTAGTCTCCGGGTCAGGGTGGCCAGTACGACCATCAGCGAGATCACCAGCAGCAGCCACCCCCAGTACTCCAGCAACAACAGTAGCAGTCATCTCAGTTTGGTCCTCGTCCCTATCAGCAGGGACATTCTTGGAGGCGTAATCAGCCTCAGCAGCAGTTTCGTCCACAGCAGTACCCCTCTCACCCGCAGCACCAACCACAACAGCAGCCTCATTACCAGCGAGGCCACCCGTCAGGTTCTCATGGGCCACCCTATGAGAACCCTCCTTAGATGACATAGCCCGCCTCTTGACCGATCAGCAGGCTACTTTCAGACGGGAGATGGACAAGTTCCGCCAGGAGATGCGAGAGATTGTGAGAGGGAAGGTCGCCATACCTGCCCAGATCGAGCCTAACCCGAACAACCTCAAGAGGAAGTCTGAGCAGGTAGATTTCATAGAGTATGCCACTCCTAGTTATGCTTTTAGTGATACGTCTGCCTATCATTTTGATACTGACTTTGTTACACTTAGGAGCGGTAGGATGCCAGCATGCGGCGCATCGTCTGAGCAACATTCCCAGGCCACTTCCAGAGCGCCAGACGAGGAGGAGCGCGGTACTGATGCCGCCGTGAGAGATGATGACGGTGGTACTGATGCCACCATGGATGCTGATCCCACTGACGGTACTGATACCATCGCTTCACCAGATGGAGGAGGTGGTACTGACACACCATAGTTGCCTAGCCAGAGCGCGGTTCTGATGCCGCAAGTTGACCTGCCGAGGGTGGTGATGAAGCCACCGTTTTTACTTCTGCTAGTCCTGTAGTCTTTCCATCTGTTCATATATCTCAGGACTTATCTGGCAATAAAGGAAAGGGTTTGTTTTATTCTGATCCACTTGTGGTGCATGATGATGTATGTGTGGATTCTGTCGTGCTTGAGCAGCCTAGACCCTCTCCTAGTCCTTCATCTGAGAAGGACCCTGTGATCCCCTTCCCTAGAGCACTCCACATGGGAAAGGGGAAGAAAATAGAAAATCCCAAAAAGAAGCAGCAGGAAGAGTTCAGCCAGCAGATGATCGACAGATTTCACATTCAGCTGACTCTTCAGGAGGCCTTGGAGCACATCCCTCTACTCCAGAGATCACTCAGAGACAGGACCACAGTTAGGAGGAAGAGGAGGAACCACCAGTCTGAGATCCATGTGCTTACCTGGGCCACATGTTTCGCGATTCAGAACCGCCTGCCGGCCAAGAGGCCAGATTCCGGAGCCCCGTATGTCAGATGCCATATCCGTGAGCAGAGGTTCGATCGCACTCTATTAGATAGCGGTTCTTCGATCAACCTACTTCCGGCATCCCTTCTCGACCGCTTCGAGTTGGGCACTCTACGACAGAGCAGGATAGTCCTTCAGTTTGCTGATCGATCTGTCAAAAGGCCAATGGGGTTGCTGAAGGACGTTGTCGTCACGATTCAGGGCCTGCAATTCCCCGTGGACTTCGTTGTGTTGGACATGGAGATCTCTGAGTCTGTCATCAATACCCCCATCATTCTAGGTCGCCCGTTCTTGGCCACAACCAAGGCAGAGACCGACCATGATAGTGGGAAGGTATACTTTCGCGTCGAGGGAGAGAGTGTACAAATAGAGACGGTCGAGGACATCAGAGCTAGAGATTCAGCATGCTCAGAGCTGAGCACAGATTCAGAGCAGATGACAGAGTCAGGGCCAGACATCCACCAGGACTACGATTTTGTGATCACAGACGACGAGGCAGTTTGGGCAGATCCAGTCGCACAGGCCATCCTCTCACATTCCGAGTTCACTGATGCCGAGACGCCAGCAGAGGAGAGCTTA
>JAZKJV010004270.1:0-343191 GCA_037367405.1 Ottelia alismoides | reverse complement strand
AAGCCCCTGCAGCTCCGGTATCAGCCCACAAAAGAAACTCTGGACAAGATTGGGTTTTGATATCTCATGGTTTGGACACCAGTCGATGAGCTCTCTGAAACAGTCCCAAGCCTCGTAAAACTGCTCGTTCGGGATCATGGTGAAATTATTGATCATGGCTCTGGCCGCATTGATCCGGCCGAGTGGATAGTACTTGTTCAAGTACTCGGTCCGGAGCTTCTCCCAAGTGGTGACATACCTTCGCAAATGTTTTAGCCAGTAGGCTGCTCTAAGAGCTAATGAGAAAGGGAAGGTGATCATCTTGATTGTGTCCTCGTCCATGGATCTATCATGGACAGTACAACAGATCATCTCAAACTCTTGGAGATGGAGGCGCGGCTCCTCGGTGGCAAGCCCGTGGAATCTAGGCAAAAGTTGAATGGTCTAAGGGCGGAGCTCAAAATCGCCCAGGATCTCAAGGAGATGAATCCATTGATGACTGAGAGTTGCACCGTGATTGTGCAACTGCCTCATCAGTTGTGGCTGTCTAACTGGCTCTGGCTGATCCTCCAGGTGTCTGTCTCCTCCTCTAGCTGCTCCTCCAACTACGGGTATCTCTCCATCAGCTGGTCTCTGTGGATCTCTTCTGTCGGCTCTCATCTCAACGAGCTCTCGTTGCACCTCTGCCATAAATGCTCCCTGACCACGAATCTGCCTCTGCATGGTCTCCAAGGATGCTACAAGTGTGTTGTCGATGACACCCTGATCAAGAACATATGTGGAACCCTGAGGCTTCTCATCGGTGCATCCCTCACTGTTGGCCATCTCGTGGGTCTCTGCAAAGGTAAAAGACCCCAACTCAGGTGTCGTCAAATGAACAAATAGCTGTGCTGGTCTCTGTTCTGTCACCTTAGGACTGGAAGGAGGGTGTGTTGGACATGAGAGCCCACGATGAGCCATTATGCAATAAATGTTATTGAAAATATCATTCCCTGATCTGAAATGAAGAATAACTAATTTGCATAATAGGTCCCTTAGTACAATTAGGGTTATGTACCATGGCCATCTTGATGATCATACAACTGTTGATTCAATTATTGAATCATAGAGGTTGGTGCTTGGATGAATATCTAAAGAGTTATATTGAGGACTCATTAAGTGTCGTCAAATGATTGTTAAGAGAGTATCTCCAGCCTGAGTAGGAGATGACAATCCTTTCTCACTTGGATGATATCTGTCCGACCTCTTGATGCAGGTCCTCTACATGGGAATAGAGATTCGGAGGTGTCAGATTAGTTAGGTCAAAGAGTTGACTTAACGAGATCGAGATAACCAAGGACCCATGTCGTATGCTGTCATGATATAGGCATGCATCCTCTGACCAGAGACAGATGTGTTACTATATTTCTGAGTATGTACACTGGCAAGGTCTATACACTGGCACGCTGGTGTGCATGCAAGGGCATATGAGTAATACGATCTCTTAAAGGGATCATACAGGTTCACTACTGAACTGGAAGACATGAGCTCACTCATGAGATATTGGGAAGAATCAAATTCTGTACACGGTCGTCTTGCTTTGGAAGCTTGACATAAATTGAAGGTTTGATATATACTTTTGGAAAGTATATGATCAACACCTGTGTATGATATATGCTTTTGGAAAGTCGATACCAACTCTCAATAGTCAAATGAGAAACTTAATGATAAAACATGAAGGTGACAGTCTAAAAGAGATCTAAAACTTCGGGTTTATTCTGGGTCTTCCAGTATGTAAGATGTATAGGTATTAGGAATGCCTGAGGGTGATGTGATCATAAACGATTGTATAACCATGACGCTTCCATTCCGAGGGAGTGATGAAACAAATCTGGATTTTAGTGACTCCTCTCATGGAGAAGTAATCTGATCTTAGTCAAAATGTTGGACATTGATCTGAATGTGATTCAGATGTAATGAGTTGATTAGATTTGTGGTCTTGATTTAATCAAGCATCTATGGGAGGCCCGAGATCTATATTTGAGATGTAATATCAATATCCAAGTCACTATACATGGAACAATACAATCACCTTGTCCTTATCTCCAAGTATCCGCGGATAAAGCACATTATCCTTGAAAGAGTTAATGGATAATTTCATTGTTGATATATGTATCCGAGCATTAAGAAAAATGGATAATTAAATGTGATTTACTTATCATGAATAATATGAATTTGATTCATATTATAAGGAGTGTTATCTAACATAATTAAATGTGATTTAATTATCAAAGATGTGAATAATGTGAATGTGATTCATATTAATTGAGCACATGAGAATTGAGATTCAAGATGATTAAATATGATTTAATTATCATGGATAAGAATAATGTGGATAGCACTATCCATATTATTCAGGTATATTATAAATGTAATTTATAATATATTAAAGAGAGCATATTGTGATTTATATTCGTTAATTAATTATTGATGTGAATTGTATTCACATTGGATGATTAATTGAAAATATAATTTACATTTTGTTTTGAGATGAGAATGTGATTCACATTTTTCCAATGACATGATTGCAATGTTCACAAGATAATTATGAATTATTTTTGTGAAATATTCTACAACCAATGTTGTTGTAAATCTTGAAGATATCATAAGATAATGAGATCTCATGAGATTTTGAGGAGATTGACCCATTCCATCTCAAAAGAGTAGACGTCCCCCCTTTTTAGGGGATATAGTCAATCTTCTTGTTATCTTCAAGACTAGTCAATTGATTTGATTTGAAATTAATTTATATTGATTTATCAATATATATTAATTTAAATTAAATTATTTGTTGTTGTGTTTTTACAACAACATCATGGCCATTGAAAGGAATACAAATCAATCTCAACCATTGATTGTGTGTTGTCCATGGATTGAGATCTATAGACTCCCAAAACCCTATATAAGAAGAGGCACCCCTTGCTCTTTGAGACACACGTCTACGACAACAACATATGCTCTCTCTCCCTCTCTCTCTATCTACACGCCAAATGCTCTCTCCCTCTCTCTCTTATGGCCATCTACCATGGAGCCATAGAGAGATTCGACATCGCTACAGCATCGTCGTTATGTTGTCGGAGTATTTTCTCGTGGATCTCCGTCTCCTTCGGTGTGCCTCGCTCGTGAAGAATACATTAGATCTTGATGACGGGATCAGGAGATTCACCACTTGGATCATCACCATGGATTGCGAGGAGCACGCGTCTCATCAACGCGCTCGCAAGCGTCTCCTCCGTCGGATCGGACTTGAGACAGGAGGTCTCTTGGTTTAGAGACTCGATCGTAACCACGCTTCAAGAGGTAACCCTTGTACCTATTTGTGGTTTAGATGAAACGATCCAAGAAATGTTCTTGGATCATGTGGTTTCATCACTTTAAAATTTTTTAAATTCCGCTGCCCTGAGCAACTAGTACGACTAGTCACTCCTGATGGCATTCGATGCAATCCACACGCTTCCGTGACGCGCGACTTGGGCTCATTAGGGATTGGGAAAATTTTGTCGCAATCATTTTCGTAACCCTGTTTTGTGATTATTTTCGGACCTGTTTAAAGTATTTAAACACGAAACTATCACTTTATAGTGTTCTCCATTAGTTAAGGAAACTGTGGGATTTGAGTTTGCGTGATTTGGAATCTGATAACTCAAGATATGATCATTTTAATGAACATATATCTACTGTTTTGGGGATGGCGAATCATGACGTAATTAAAGAGTTATTTACTATTTTTAAATGCCTACAAATGCGTGATTATCACTTGGATTCTGTTATAAATCATATTAGCAAACTTTGGAAACTTACTTTTTTTTAATTTGGATGTATAACAATTGAAATATGTTAATTTTAGTAAGTAGGGGTCACTGCTGGAAATTGCATACTTGATCATGAACCATGTGATTGTTTAGGAATTAATGATTAACTTCTTGAGATAATTATTGATAAATATTTTTGAAATATTTAAAGATGGTGATTATTTCCTTGAATGATATTGACCCTAACCAACTTGATTAGATATTATCTAGATCAAAATTGGTTACATGAACCTACCAACAAACATTGGTGCTTGAATAGTATTGGCTCCTTATAATGTTAATCAAAATGATTTTTGATTATTATTATATGGTATAACTTCAATTGAAAACCCAATTATCATCTTAAGTACAAAGTGATCGACTTGGCATTATCTTTTCCTAAGGCGGATATGGTGTCTGGTCAGGGAGCGTTGGGGTAGCAGGTTGCACCGTGTGCGGTCTGCCCCACTCCCATCGGTACTGGCCATGACATCGGTTAGGGAATGGATAATGCTTGAGAAATCATGATGTATTTTTCTAATTATTAAAATTTTAAATAATACATAGAGATAATACCATATTTCAAGTAACAATAAAGAATGTTTGTTGGATATTAATTGGATCATTAATTTAATATGATTAGATTAATTCGAATCCAACTAAAATTAAAATACTCTATCATGAATAGAGTTGTAATTCCCTCAGAAGAATCAATCATAATGAATATGATTCATAATGATTAATTAAAATTTGTATATGAGGTGGAGGATCACATAAGTGACATCCATGGTCTCCCGTCAAGGTGAAGGGTTCCGTCATCAGAGATTGTATGTAGGAGACGCTTGTCTGAAGTGACAACTCCTGCATACAAGCCATTTGGATCGGGCTCTTTGCTTCTCGAAAGAGTAAGGACATATGCGTAGTGACCCCAATATGGGGTCCTCATATTATTGGGGCCATATTGGATTGTGCATAGCGAGTTGTATTCTTATTGACGGTTGGTTCAATTAATGAAGGGTCAACATCACCTTAGGGGTGGTGGGCCCAGGTGTTAAAGACCGAATTGGGAGATGCAAGTTGGACTTGCAAGGCGGAATGAGTTCCTGCTTCTTTTTATCCGAGATGCAAGTTCTCATATTATTGGGATGTGACAGAGATAAGAAAGGAGATCCCAGATCTTGCTTGAGATATAATGGTAAGTATATCTCTTACATTGAAAGTGATTAAGGGAATGGGCTTTCACAATTGACAAAGCAAGATAACTTTGATATAAAATTCCTAAATCAAAGTAAAATGTATATATATTTATATATATTTATTCAAATTTCTTATTTCAGATAATCCTCATTAAATCCACTCAGTACTATACTCAATAATAACCAGTAAAATATCATGGATTAGATCCATGATCAAGACATTGTACTTGCAGTTGGACACATTTTGTATGTGGTTGCAATGTGCAAGTTTCCTCATAATAATGAGGAATGACAATTAAATAGACAAAAAGATAACAACCTAGAGTTTGTATGTCTCTATAGTCTTGATCTCTCATAGAATGTACTTGAAAGTGACATGTCGATGATGATCGTAATTGTCAAACAATCCTTATAAATCTAAGAAAGATGTTTGGAAATACATATGTGCTCTCGACATTTAATCATGAATGACATGGTTCGTTGCATCATGCAGAATGGTGGTTCTATAAGAGATGATGTAATCAAATATTTGAGTACCTACCTGAACCTAAGTCTTTAAGAGTTAAGATGTATGTATATGTGATGAGTGTCATCATTATACTATCTATACTCTAGTCATTCATGAAGCTTCATAATATTCATATTGTATGAATTGAATGAAGCATGTATAAATGTTGAATTTCTCTTATATTGAAATCTTTTGAATTCAACATAAGAAAACCTTTGTCTTAAGCAATGGTTGTCTATAGATCAAAGGAGTGCAGTGGAAGCATAGGTCGGACCCAAGTTAGAAGGAAAGTCAAAGAGTTGATTGTACTTCTATGGTTTCCACACATATGACATCCAAAGAGTTGGATAAATGTCAATACTGCAATAAGCCAATGTATTGATAGTATGACTATCAAGTCTCTCTTGGATCCTTAGAGAAGGACCCAGTTAGTACATCGGAATAATCTACATCTACATATAATCATTGAAATTGACTTTCTTATTGAATAAGATAAAAGTCTAATAATTGTATCTCATTCTTATACTAACATTTGCAATTGGTTGCATATGTTTTAGAAGACTAGAAAATTTGATCTTGAGGTTTAATAGTCATCCATGGATATTGATGCAATGGTTGCAACAACCTCTATTGGATAAATAGACATCATATTTTCAGTGGGAGATCCCTTAGTCTTAGAGAATGTCTCTATGACCTAGATATTAGAATAGACTCATTGTTTATTTCTAAATGTTGGAAATAAACATGAATTGTGGAATAGACCTATCATAAAGAGTTATGATGGATATAATCAGATAGTATTTACATATTTGTAGGACTCTACTAAATTAGAAAATCAATGAATGGTTCATTAACACTCTAATACTGGAACTAAACCTTAACAAGATCAATAGAAGGGTGGAGATCATTTGACAATGATCTGGCATCAAACCTTGGACATATGTCAGTTGATGAGATCAATAGACTAGTAAGAGATGAACTTTAGAATGTCTAAAATCTTAAATCTTACATACTTTTGAATTTGTATTCAAATTAAAAAATGTCCAATGCACCCTTCTCTGGGAATGGTGTAAGATGCCAAAGTATTAAAGATCTCATACATACTGATGTATGTGGATCATCTGTATCATAATGAACATTGATGATATGTGATATCATTTAATGATTATTTGACATATGAGATTTCTTCCCTTAGAAAGATTTGAAATGTTCAAAGATTTCACAATTTGGTTTAGAACCAAAGTTTGAAGGAAGATGAAATGAATTTGATCTAACCTAGGTAGCAAGTACTGTTAGATGAATTCAAAGGATACCTTATAGAGATATGAATATCATTCCTATCTCAATCCTCCTAATACACCTAAACTCAATAGAGTTGTAGGGAGATACAATTGGATCATGTGTGATATGATTTGATTAATGACGAATATTAGCATAATTACCTCCTAATTTCCAAGGTATATATGTAGTAGAGACTACAATATATATCCTTTGAAGGTCCCATGCTAGTAAGCTAGAATCATGCACCGAAGAGTGCTACTTCATCAGGAAAATAAAGGATGGTATTGGATGCCTACTTTATGACCTTGAGATTCTTAAAAGATCTCATCTCTAAGGATATGACTCTTATAGGATGACTTGAATCAAGATGAAAATGAAGTGAATGAACTCATTTAATCTTGAGAAAATAATGAGGCTCCTGAAATGGGAAACTAAAAGGACAATTAAAATGAAACACTAATACCTCTTCAAATGAGTTTGAGGATGGATTCCATGTGTCAGTTAAATGATCTTACTTCATGTAATGAAGCTTCTAAAGATCATGACATGGAAAGATGGATTTTAGCAATAAAGTCTATAGTAGAGTTCATATACAAGTGTTGTATATGGTCCCTCGAGGATCAACCTATATGGGTAAGACCCATTAAGGTGTAAATGGATCTTCAAGGGAAAGAGGGAACCTGATGAGAAGGTAGGGACCTTCAAAGCATGGCTCGTAGCCATGAGCTACACACTGAATAGAAGATACCGCTTGCGATGAGACTTGCTCTCTAGTGACCATGCTTAAAATCAACAGATTATTGCTAACTATAGCTACACAACTTGACTTTGACATGTTCAAGATGGAAGTCAAGATTGCATTCCTCCACGAATATCTCTCTAAGGATATTCACATGAAGTAACCCAGGGCTTCATGGTTTAGGAAAGCAAGGTGTGCAAGCTAAAGAAACACCATCGATGGACTCAAAATAAGCTTCTTGTAGTTGGAACATAAGATTTGATGAAATTATAAATGTTATGATTTCAAACAAAATCTTGATGTACCATGTGAAGCTTAGTGGAAGTGCCATTGTGTTCATCGTGCTAAATATAGATGATACCATAATCATTTAGAATGATATAAGGATATTAATAAATGTTTTATAGACTGGCTATTCCATACATTGAGATATGATCTCAAGGATATCTCTCAGATCTTAGTTCTGAAGATGTTCAGAAGCAAAGAGAAGAGGTATTGGGACCGTCACATTAGTAGTACACCTTGGACATGTTCCATTTCTGGAAAATTACAAGAAAGGCTTCCTTCCCTTAAGATATGGTACTGACTCATCTAAAGGGATAGCACCTCAAAAAGTTGAGTAAGTGAATGCTAGAACTACTTGCCCTTGTGCATCAGTTACGAGAAGCCGAGTGTATGCTATATGTGTACAAAAAATAGATATCTGCCATGTAGTGGGAGTAGTAAATGTTACTAATCCTACTAAGGAGATAAAACACTTGATTGCAGTAATAACAATATCTTCAAAGATGAAAAGTTTTTGAGATAGTGATCTCAAAGACTTATATTCAAGAACTTAAGACTTCATAGATAGTGATCTATAAGATCTTAATTGTGGATACCTTAGGAGATAGAGATCTCCAGGAATAAGGGTATTCTGATAAGGATTATGGACATACTGGTTATAACAATTATTGAAATGTGGTGTCAAAAGATACTATACCTGGAAAGATTGAGTATTGGTTGCATAAGATGTAGCATCCGCATTGGATGTGAGCACTGTTACTTCGGGATATGCAAGTTTTGTAAAAGGACTTGGCATAGCCTCTCGGAAACAGAGTGACCAGCTTATCTAGCTATTTTTTTAAATAGCCTATGATTGTCACATGAGTGCAGGTTTAAATGATTAGCCCATTAATGGCTCTTTTGGCTAGTGGGGGATTGTTGGATATGCAAGCTGATGAATCTACGTTTCATCATCTTTATTCTATCATTTTGGCCTTAAAAACTCTAGTAAATGCGTGTAAATGGCATTAATTCATGCATTTTAGCATACATGCATATGTGTGTAAATACTGTATAAAATAGGCTTTTAATGCCAAAATTATAGAATAAAGAAAAGAAAAGAAAAAGAATAAAATATTGTAAATATTTTATGACCCGAAACCCCGAGACCTAGGCATCTTGATGAATAGGTCGACAAGGAATAAAGTAGGGGGAGATAAGGGCCAAAAATACCAATAAAATTCCTTTTATTTTATTCATTCTTTATTCATTTTGGGACCCATTTTTGGTTCCATGTTTTATACATCAAATAAAGAAACTTTGTACATGAAAGTTGTAGATAATTTAATAAAGAAAAATACAAAATTGATTTCACAGAAAAATAATGTACAGATAAAAAGTTATGGTCTGAATAAAAATCCAGAATCCCAACTTCCCAGACCCGTATCTCACAAATGAAAACTCCAAATGCATCAAACTCACCTTTAATTGTATATAGAATAAAATAAGCTATTTAATGGTGGTGGTTTCGCATTTGGCGGAGCTACGATTTGAAAGTTGAGTTTTGGACCCACATTGTATAAGTGTACAGATTAAAATATTCAACTTATTTTTTATTCATTATTTTTATATTCTTATATTTTTATAATCTTGTAGATATTACTTATAATAATTATGCACATTAAAATTAGAATAAAAATGCAAAGAAAATACAAAAAAATACTTGTATATAGAATACATAGGTATATTACCTATACCCATACCTACATAATACCTATTTATATTTTATTAAATATACAAAACATATCAGAAAAATGAAATAAAAATATATTTGAGTATACAAAAGTATTTTATAATTTTAGAAAATAATAAATAAAAATAATAAAATTAAAATCACAAATTAAAAATCAAATAGGCAAATATATAGATAATATACCTATATAGGGGTATAAAAGCAACTTGTAAAATCAAATCTCATAAAAATAATTAAAAATCGGAATAAAATACTATAAAAAATAATAAATATTATTCATTAAATAATTTAAAATTAATTAAATCATGTATTATTTTTAATTCAATTTACAAGGTGTTTATTTCTTTTTTGTCTTTTTGCGGATGACGTGGCCCAATCAGGCCACGCCATCTGTTGACCGGGGGTCAACTCCCTGACCCCAGGTCTATACCTTCTGGACCATCTCGAGCGCCCGTTTTCTTGGACTTATCGCAGCCACGCCTTTCACCATTTGAGGATGATTCCTTCTGCAAAGTTGCTCACCTATGATCCTTCTACCTCGCCCAGCGATTTTTTCGACCTTAGGGACGATGACTCGCCCGAGGCACCTCGATTTTTGAGCCGCTTCCATCACCCTTCAAAACCTCCACCGCCTTCTTCCTCTTCCTTTTTGAACTACTCCTCAGCCTAGCTTAGACATCCAAGTTGCAGTTGCGGATCTCCGGTGACAGGGGAGCTCTCCCAGCTCCTTGTGGAGGTACGACGACGCCAGGAGTAGGCTTCCACTCCACCTCCGGCCACCTTGGCCGTGAGGTCCAACCTCGCCCTTCCTAGGGCTCGAGGTCTGTTTTTGTTACTTTTTCTTTACGCATTTTCATTTTTAGTAGCGTTAGGTTCCTTAGATCTCCTTCAATTTGCTTGAAAACTACTCGATCATCGTCGTCAATCCCCTCGCCGGAGCTAGCTCCGGCGAGCTCCTCCCTCGCCGCTTTCCGTCTTCTAATGTAGCCAGAGGGGCGGGGCATTTTACCCTCGCCCTCCGTAACGTATCTTGCAGGTACCTGGACCGCCATGGACACTGGAAGGAGCTTTTGCGAGAGGTTGGACTTTCTTTGAGTCTCCACGCGTCCTCGATGTCGCGGCGGCTCAACGACGCTCCGCCACTCATTTTGACTCCACCAACCACCCGAGGATCGCTACAGGAGCTCGAGGACCCTTTTTGAAGCTTCGCCGGACAACGAAGAAGGGAGATCGGAGCTCGGGAAGCTCAGCCCTCCGCTTGTTCTGCCCAGTTCATCGAAGGAGCTCCTTTGCCGTTGGATCTTGAGGGTCCCCCAGGAAGTACAACCACCGTCCGATTGAAGGCCCCAGCACCATCAGATTCAGGGCTGAGATCTAATCTCAACCCTCCACTTGCGAACCGGTATCGGGCAAGGGGGCGTCGACACGTGTCCAGCCATTTCTCATCAACCGTCGGATCGCCCCAGTGACCTGGGTATTTTGCATTTTGACCCAGCGTTTTTTTGTGTATCTATTAATTAAGACCTAATCTTTCATTTACCGCTATTTAATTTTGTAGCATTTGCTAAACACCCCCTGGATTTTTCGTATTTATATTTCGACCCTTGCCAGCCAGGCGCACGTGCGTGAGCACGTGCGCGTGGTTATTTTGCGGGCAAGGCCCTTGCGGGTTTTGTTATTAATATTTAGTCCAGCAAATATTGTATTCAGTTATAATTTGTGGAAATTTTTGCATGCTTGCCCCTGGTAGTTTGTCTATTTGCATATAGGTCCCTGCCAGACCTTTAATTTTTGCGCGCTTGTATGAATTAATTAGGGCATCATTTTAATTCCAAAAATTCTCAAATTTTGAACCTAAGCTCCTGTTGGCTTGTGCTTTGTCGCCATATTTTTAGTTTTTAATTTTAATTCTTTTAAATATTTATTAAAAATCAAAAACATGCTTTTTATTCACTGTCTAACTTAGAAAATACCAAAAAAATATTAAAATACCTCGAAAAATTCCAAAAACATTCCCTAGTGTGCCTTTTAACCTACTTTAGTGTCAATCCAAAATTCACTAAAAATCTCAAAATAAAAACCTTAAAAATTAGAAAATACATAAAAACGTCAAAAAAATATATAAAATCAAAGAAAACTCTAAAAATTATAAACTCAATTCCCGTTTGTTCTATATTTCATTCTCTTTATTTGGAAATTAGTGTGAAAGATTTTGGTTGCTGTTTGCTAATTTTAATTCCTATTTTACTCACAGCCAGCACATATTTCACTGTTTTCCCTTGTTTTGCTATTTAAAAATACCAAAAAACACTTTGAAAAATACCCAAAAATCACAAAAACAGTAAAAAATCCTAAAAATATCAAAAACATTTTATTTCTGAATTTTTGGTTATTTTTGCACATTTTTATTAATACTTTATCTTGTCTTTATTACTTCGCTTATATTTTCCAATATTAAAAAAAATAAAATATAAAATATAAAATTATAAAAATCAGAAAATTGAAAATCAAAATACAAAATTAAAAATTAAAAAAATTCAAAAATTAAAAACCCACAAAAATTTCTTTGCTTGCTTGCTTAGTGTAGACACACTCCACACTCACTTGTGCACATTTATTTGAATTACCTTGTTTTCTCCCTGTGTTCGAACTCTCTGCATACTTGTCCCTATACACCATTTGTGCAGAGTTAAAAATAAATTTTAACTCCACATTTATTTCTAATTATTGATCTTTAGTGTGGGTTAATTGTTGACTTTAGTCCAGGATTCATCGTGAGTCGTCACAGCGACGGTTGTCTCTGCCTTGTGTGAGACACCAATTTTAGACTCCGTGAATTTTGGTTAAATCAAATGGCGCCGTTGGCGGGGAGCAACAACGCATAGGTCTTATTTTTTGTTGTGTTGTGATCATTTGTCTGCATTTCGCGGCTTTTAATTCCATTTGCATTATTTTTGATATATCTTTTGAATTGTCTAACCACTCTCCTTGTTTGGATTCCGTGCGAGGTACGCGGATCGAGGGAGGAGCCCCTCTTGGAGCACCTTGGCACCCACGTGAAGCGGCTTTAGCCTAGCACGAAGATGGACTTAGAGGATTTTGCAAGACAACTCCTTAACACTCATTTTCCTTCATTGTATTTAATTTTGTAATTCGTAGTGAGAGAGAGACTATTTATTGTAATAATACAGGTACCCCCGAACACTTGGACATTCAAGCCTAATTTCCAAGTGATTGTTCACTTGGGGGCTCACCGCGGTTTTGTCGGCTTTTCTTCGCATTTTTTATTTTGTTTTCCGGTTTTATTTTTCATTTCTTTTGTGTGATTGAGCCCTTAGCTTTTAGGATTGCTTGCGATAGATTAAGGCCAAACACCTAATACCTCTGCATGTGCCTATAGTTTCGTTTGGACTTAGTCAAATTTTAAACAGTTGATCATCACCTTCAATCCGTCGCGCCGCGAGCTCTCCCCACAAAGCGCTTTCTCCTAAACTCAAGTGTGTTGAGCAGAGGAGGGGTGAGCCTAGACCAGACTCTAGGGTTGAGGATTGGCTGTCAACTTGTGGCTCTTCCCGATAATAGCAATTTCTGAAACTTAGGGCGATTTCATCGGCTTTTGCATTTGCATATAGATAGGTTTCAATTCTGCTGAGCATCCTTGCATGTAGAGTGCTGGAGGCAAGGTGAGCATTTCTCTTTAGCATACATCATCGATTGCCGCTTGCATTGCTTTCCCATCTCTCCCTCTGATTTTGCCAACCTAGGTGCTTAAAGGAATTGACTCCTCGTTAGGATCGTGCACTTCATTCAAAATCCAAAAAAAGTGATAATCCATAAAATTGGGACTGCTAATTTTACTTGACCCTAAAACCGATCAAAAAGAAACATCTTGTATTAGGGCGAGTAATCCCCTCATTGTCTTCACTTTTATTTGCTCGCGCACACACTAAGGTTAGAGCCCAAAATCCCATTCAGCCCCCTAAGTGTTTGCGCAATTTTGGACTTCTCACCTAACTCTAAAATAGACAAGATAAAAAGACCGCTCTTTGCGATCTCTACCGAGTTGAGTAGGTGAATTGAGGGTTTGCATTCTTTTTATTTTGTCTGTGATTGTTTTGTGTGCGTCCTAGATCATCTCTGCGCATTTGCGCCTTCTTCTTCACTCTCCTGACTTGACCGTCGTGCTCCCCCGAATCATTTCCTTTTGATTTCGAGATGGATCCCTGGAGTGCATTTTATCCGGACTTTGCGGACCCCTCGCTCGCTACAGCCGATCCACCTCCCTTTTATCAGGAGGATCCTCCTCCTATTTTTTCTGATTTTTGTACACACCAGCCTCATCCACAGTATCACGACTCGGACTTCTATCCACACCCATCCCCACCTGTGTATTATCCATCTCCACCTTCACATCCACCCGAGTCTGACCTGATGGAGTCACCTCCCTCGATCTCTATGAGTGATATCTTGAATCGGATGACAAAGCGCATTGATTTGATGAATGATGATATTGCTTTCTTGAGGAAGAATCAGATTAATGCTCCTTTCTTCGGGAATACGGCTTCACTTGTAGGTGATCATGGGAGCTTGCAATCGCCCAAAATACAAAAAAATGAGAAAATTTCAAAAAAAACAAAAAGATTTCGGGAGACAGTTGGTTGATCTAGACCGCGAGGAGAGAGTCCACTTGCCAGAGCCCTTGACCACACACACGTTCACACCTAGTCCCACCTTTGACCTCGAGGATGCCGCTGTACAGACTGCTCTTGGCATGCCTCGTGTATATGCCGATTCCGACTTCCTCCCTTGTATGGAGGAAGTCCAAAAATTCAAAAAAATGTTATCTGAACCTGAAGTGGTGGCTACTATTCATGAGATCATCCATGCCCCACTTCAGCAGGCCATGACCCAATTATCTGCTCCTCTTCCCAAGAAGAGAAAGCGGAGGAGCAGATCTGAGCGTCACATTCTGACCGTGGCCACTGCCCATGCCATCACACACCGTCCCATTCCCAAGAAGAAGAACACAGCTACACCTTTCATCACTTGCACCATCTCTGACTATACTTATGATCGCACTCTCCTGTACGGCGGTGCATCTATTAGCATATTACCCTTCTCACTGGTACAATCTCTTCACTTAGGGCCTCTCAAGAATACTAGGATGATCGTTCAGTTTGCTGATGGATCTATCAAGAGGCCGAAGGGTATCCTTGAAAACGTCGTCATTTCTATTCAGGGCACGAACCACCATGTTGATTTTGTCGTGTTGCCCATGGAGAGCTCCACAGGGGAGCCATCTCCAATCATCCTGGGACGACCTTTCCTCGCCTCTGCGAGGGTCGTTATCGACTATGGATCAGGAGAGATTCGCTTCCGTCATGTTGACGAGAGCGAAGTGTTGATCACCGCACCCACAGTTGCCCAGAGACCTGCACCTGATGCACCTTCACCGATTATAGCTGACTCCGAGGCCTGTGACCGACCTGATGATACTAGAGATGCATCCTTAGCGACCGTTGGTGAGCCCCGACGGATCCCCCGAAAGGGGAGGAAGTCAGAAAGCATAGACCTCGCGGTTCCTCCTCCTGGTGTGTGGCGATGTGTTGATGAAATCCAAAGCATTTATGTGATTGATCCATTTGAGCGGGGGGCAGATACCAAGACTATTGAGGATGTTTATGAAGTTGCCCATTATTTTGAGAGACCTCATAAGGAAACAAATGACCTAGGTAAGACTAGACGGGACAGACCTGGTTTGACTACTTCCACTGATATGTCCGTGCCTGGTCCTTCACAGGTAAAGATGATTGAGGTCGGTTATGATGCGAATCTTCACAATTTTTGGCCTCTTGTTGAAGACAAGGATTCAGGTGAGAGTCTTGAGGACGAACAGAGTTCGTATACTTCCACTGATGATTTCGTGCCTTTTGATTTTGACCTGGACGAGGACTCGCAGGACGACTCCGATTACACTTCTTCTGAGGATGAAGAGTTCGTCCCATTCCACTTTAACATCTGCGAGACTTCCAAGGCCGGACTTAGTCGTACTTCTTCCACTCACCCGTCTGTGCCTTCACACCATAGGACCACCAAGGGAGAACCCAGCCATACTGCTTCCATTGATCAGTTCGTCCCTTTCCGTTTTGATTCCACTGAGGGCCTTCACCGTGTCGACCCTGATCGGCTTCCATCCGCTGTGGACCCCGATGTCGACTTGCATCACACTAGATCTATCCCTCAGCGGTCTCGCAAGAAGGTTAGCTTTCGACCTTCTTGATCATATGTACATCCACCTCTGTTGTACATTCTCCTTTGTTTTAGTCTGTCTATCTCCCGTATTGCTCGTCCACCCATTCTCGTGTTTGCCTTTCTAGGACGTACTTTATCCTAAGTATAGGGGGGTGGACGAGCCGAGTGTTCATTCTTCGTTCCGTGTCATCATTCCTGTTGTTGCCTATATTTAGGGCTTCTTTTACCCTAAGTATAGGGGGAGTGATGTGTATATCCTATGATCTATCCTTCCATCTTCAGATCTCTTTTCTTATTTTCTTCTTTTCTTCTTTTCCTTTTCTATTTTCTTTATCTATTAAAAAGGTGCCGCCCTTGTAGACAGTATTCTATACTTAGGACGTACTTTGTCCTAAGTATAGGGGGGTGCGCACCCCGAGTTTTCATTCATTTCGATCCTCTCGATAGTCTTCTCTTCTTGTCTATACTTAGGGATATTTTACCCTAAGTATAGGGGGAGACAATCTGAGTACGATCTGTTCATTCCCACCCTTGACCCTCCCTGCGTTGTGTACAGTCTGTTATATTTAGGATTATTTGATCCTAAGTATAGGGGGGACGGTCAACTTCTCATTCATTGATTCATTCATTCTTTAGACTTGTCTATATTTAGTACGAGTTATGTCTTCTCTTTTCTCTCCGATCTATGAGGACATAGCTCAAGCTAAGTATAGGGGGGTCGTATATACTACGTATATACTTTAGCCATAACTCATACTTTCGTATTCTCCTAATAATATGGCTAATCATTCTTTAAAATTCATTAAAATACTTAATAAAAAGATGTGGTTATTCCTCAAATTCTTTTGTGTATTTACTGATTAATAAATCAGGTGAAAATGTTTTTTGCAAAATGTTTGAAAAATAGTTTGAAAATCTTTGTGAACATCTATTGAAAACTATTTTGAAAATATTTTGTTACATGTTTTCAACCTGTGTAAAATGTATGATTTGTAAAATTTCTTTTCTTTGTGTGAAATAAAAATGTTTGAAAAATGATTTGCAAATGGTTTGAAAAATAGTTGCAAAAATATTTGAAAAATCTATATATACTATTTTGAAAGCCTTTGCAAAATGATTTTCAAATATGTGTACATGTTTGTAAAATGTTTGTAAAAACTATTTTGGACTATAGTTTTCAAAAATTGTATGAAAAAGCTTGTGTCAAATAAGTTTGAGGAATACATACATCTCACCAAAATCCACTATACATCTGTATATATCTATAAAATTGACCACTTACCCTGTAAATTCTTAAAATCCACTTCTTGTAAATATAAGAAGCACTCCCGTGTACATAGTTTTCACCTAGTTTTCAGCCAAAAACTTTTTGTTTTCAAAAATCCCAAAAACATTTGCAAAACTAAAATCCAAAAACATTTGAAAAATCTTTCTGAAAAAAATATAAAAAATGCATATGCATCATCGTCATATTTTCAAAAGTCTATAAAAAGTTCAAAATCTTTGAAAATTGCATCACAAAAATATTTTCTGCATTCTGCATCGCATTTGCATAGCATTCGCATTTTTCGGATTGAGTTTGATAGTTAAACGAGTCTAAGTAAAATCCGAAGATTGGAGCTTGATTTGACCTTATAATCTACCTAATAACAGGAACCTTATAGGAACTGGGTTTGAGGTACTTCAGGTATAGTTGACTTAATTCTTTGAGGATCACGGGACTTAGTTCAATGGATTCTTGACTACCTAAGTAGAGTATTTCGGAGCACACTCACGACTCTTGTTGATAATGACCTAACTTGGATACCTGCACCTTTCACACGGCTCAACTCAGTTGGAGTGGTGAGGGGATTGGATTTGCCGGTATGAGACGCACACAAGTGGAAACATTTGTCCTCCTCTAGGGAGGGAAGTGCACCCCAACCCGTCCAGTGATTAGGAAGTCTAAAGACAGGAGGCTGTGGGTTGCGATAAAGCTTCAAAAGAGGGATAGTCTACTGGCTCAAGAGGAAAAACTCCTTATGTAAATGCTGCTGTGAATAGTATCAAAAAAAAAAGAAGTTCAGGCATGTACAAAAATAAAAAGCCTGCAAAGTATGTACAAAGTCAATAAGCAAGCTTGAGATCCAAAGTCATATCATGTGAGCATGCAGCAGGATGACTTGACTACACTGGTCTTGCATCCAAGGATAGGTAGCTACACTGGCTACCGTCCATTCTTCTCTTCACCCCCTCCTCTTGAGCTGGTTGCCACTTGAACTTAGAAGGGAATATCCCGTTCCTCGAGGATGGAGTTGTTGGATTGGGGAATCATTGGGTTGTCATGCTGGAGAAGTCAGTTTATTTGTCATTCTAGTTGGGGAGAGCCACCATCACTTACATTGTACGAGTCAGATTCATAGTCGTAAGAGTTTGCGTATGAGTTGAGATATTTCTGACCTGGCTATTGAGGAGACTTGAGCAGAGTTTTGGGATTCTCAAGGACTGTTGAATTTCAAATTCGGTTCTCAATAAGGTTCCGCCCGCACTAAAATTCCAAAGGTCCGACTTAAGCTCCAAACTTTGATTTTGTGAAGACAAGTTTGATAATTAAACTTAATCCACCTTCTTCTTTTTCTTTTCTTTGTTTTTCTTTTCTGTACTTATTGCAAAAGTGTTTGCTAGGGACTAGCAAAGGCAAGTATAGGGGGATGATGAATCTACGTTTCATCATCTTTATTCTATCATTTTGGCCTTAAAAACCCTAGTAAATGCGTGTAAATGGCATTAATTCATGCATTTTAGCATACATGCATATGTGTGTAAATACTGTATAAAATACGACTTTTAATGCCAAAATTAAAGAATAAAGAAAAGAAAAGAAAAAGAATAAAATATTGTAAATATTTTATGACCCGAAACCCCGAGACCTAGGCATCTTGATGAATAGGTCGACAAGGAATAAAGTAGGGGGAGATAAGGGCCAAAAATACCAATAAAATTCCTTTTATTTTATTCATTCTTTATTTATTTTGGGACCCATTTTTGGTTCCACGTTTTATACATCAAATAAAGAAACTTTGTACATGAAAGTTGTAGATAATTTAATAAAGAAAAATACAAAATTGATTTCGTAGAAAAATAATGTACAGATAAAAAGTTATGGTCTGAATAAAAATCCAGAATCCCAACTTCCCAGACCCGTATCTCACAAATGAAAACTCCAAATGCATCAAACTCACCTTTAATTGTACATAGAATAAAATAAGCTGTTTAATGGTGGTGGTTTCACATTTGGCGGAGCTACGATTTGAAAGTTGAGTTTTGGACCCACATTGTATAAGTGTACATATTAAAATATTCAACTTATTATTTATTCATCAAAGAAAATACAAAATAAAAATACTTGTATATAGAATACATATGTATATTACCTATACCCATACCTACATAATACCTATTTATATTTTATTAAATATACAAAACATATCAGAAAAATAAAATAAAAATATATTTGAGTATACAAAAGTGTTTTATAATTTTAGAAATTAATAAATAAAAATAATAAAATTAAAATCACAAATTAAAAATCAAATAGCCAAATATATAGATAATATACCTATATAGGGGTATAAAAGCAACTTGTAAAAATAAATCTCATAAAAATAATTAAAAATCGGAATAAAATACTATAAAAAATAATAAATATTTTTCATTAAATAACCTAAAATTAATTAAATCATGTATTATTTTTAATTCAATTTACAAGGTGTTTATTTCTTTTTTGTCTCTTTGCGGATGACGTGGCCCAATCAGGCAACGCCATCCGTTGACCGGGGGTCAACTCCCTGACCCCAGGTCTATACTTTCTGGACCATCTCGAGCGCTCATTTTCTTGGACTTATCGCGGCCACGCCTTTCACCATTTGAGGATGATTCCTTTTGCAAAGTTGCTCACCTATGATCCTTTTACCTCGCCCGGCGATTTTTTCGACCTTAGGGACGTTGACTCGCCCGAGGCACCTCGATTTTCGAGCCGCTTCCATCACCCTTCAAAACCTCCCCTGCCTTCTTCCTCTTCCTTTTTGAACCACTCCTCAGCCTAGCTTAGACATCCAAGTTGCAGTTGCGGATCTCCGGTGATAGGGGAGCTCTCCCAGCTCCTTGTGGAGGTACGGCGACGCCAGGAGTAGGCTTCCACTCCACCTCCGGCCACCTTGGCCGTGAGGTACAACCTCGCCCTTCCTAGGGCTCGAGGTCTGTTTTTGTTACTTTTCTTTACGCATTTTCATTCTTAGTAGCGTTAGGTTCCTTAGATCTCCTTCATTTTGCTTGAAAACTACTCGATCATCGCCGTCAATCCCCTCGCCGGAGCTAGCTCCAGCAAGCTCCTCCCTCGCCGCTTTCCGTCTTCTACTGTAGCCAGGAGGGGCGGGGCATTTTACCCTCGCCCTCCGTAATGTATCTTGCAGGTACCTGGACCGCCATGGACACTGGAAGGAGCTTTTACGAGAGGTTGGACTTTCTTTGAGTCTCCACGCATCCTCGACGTCGCGGCGGCTCAAGGACGCTCCGCCACTCATTTTGACTCCACCAACCACCCGAGGAGCGCTGCAGGAGCTTGGGGACCCTTTTTGAAGCTTCGCCGGGCAACGGAGAAGGGAGATCGGAGCTCAGGAAGCTCAGCCCTCCGCTTGTTCTTCCCAGTTCATCGAAGGAGCTCCTTTGCCGTTGGATCTTGAGGGTCCCCCAGGAAGTACAGCCACCGTCCGATTGAAGGCCAAAGCACCATCAGATTCAGGGCTGAGATCTAATCTCATCCCTCCACTTGCGAACCGGTATCGGGCAAGGGGGCGTCGACACGTGTCCAGCCATTTCTCTTCAACCGTCGGATCGCCCCAGTGACCTGGGTATTTCACATTTTGACCCGGCGTTTTTTGTGTATTTATTAATTAAGACCTAATCTTTCATTTGCCGCTATTTAATTTTGTAGCATTTGCTAAACACCCCCTGGATTTTTTGTATTTATATTTCGACCCTTGCTAGCCAGGCGCACGCGCGTGAGCATGTGCGCGTGGTTATTTTGCGGGCAAGGTCCTTGCGGGTTTTGTTATTAATATTTAGTCCAGCAAATATTGTATTCAGTTATAATTTGTGTAAATTTTTGCATGCTTGCCCCTGGTAGTTTGTCTATTTGCATATAGGTCCCTGCCAGACCTTTAATTTTTGCGTGCTTGTATGAATTAATTACGCCATCATTTTAATTCCAAAAATTCTCAAATTTTGAACCTAAGCTCCTGTTGGCTTGCGCTTTGTCGCCATATTTTTAGTTTTTAATTTTATTGCTTTTAAATATTTATTAAAAATCAAAAACATGCTTTTTATTCACTGTCTAACTTAGAAAATACCAAAAAAATATTAAAATACCTTGAAAAATTCCAAAAAAATTCCCTAGTGTGCCTTTTAACCTATTTTAGTGTCAGTCCAAAATTCACTAAAAATCTAAAAAGAAAAACCTTAAAAATTAGAAAATACATAAAAACTTCAAAAAAATATATAAAATCAAAGAAAACTCTAAAAATTATAAACTCAGTTCCTGTTTGTTCTATATTTGTATTCTCTTTATTTGAAAATTAGTGTGAAAGATTTTGGTTGCTGTTTGCTAATTTTAATTCCTATTTTACTCACAGCCAGCACATATTTCACTGTTTTCCCTTGTTTTGCTATTTAAAAATACCAAAAAACACTTTGAAAAATACCCAAAAATCACAAAAACAGTAAAAAATCCTAAAAATATCAAAAACATTTTATTTCTGAATTTTTGGTTATTTTTGCACATTTTTATAAATACTTTGTCTTGTCTTTATTACTTCGCTTATATTTTCCAATATTAAAAAAATATATAATATAAAATATAAAATTATAAAAATCAGAAAATTGAAAATCAAAATACAAAATTAAAAATTAAAAAAAATTCAAAAATTAAAAACCCACAAAAATTTCTTTGCTTGCTTGCTTAGTGTAGACACACTCCACACTCACTTGTGCACATTTATTTGAATTACCCTATTTGCTCCCTGTGTTCGAACTCTCTGCATACTTGTCCCTATACACCATTTGTGCAGAATTAAAAATAAATTTTAACTCCACATTTATTTCTAATTATTGATCTTTAGTGTGGGT
The DNA here is from genome assembly GCA_037367405.1 of Ottelia alismoides. Classification (NCBI taxonomy): domain Eukaryota; kingdom Viridiplantae; phylum Streptophyta; class Magnoliopsida; order Alismatales; family Hydrocharitaceae; genus Ottelia; species Ottelia alismoides. Next base: position 321,227 of record JAZKJV010004270.1, on the reverse strand, counting down.
TAATTGTTGACTTTAGTCCAGGATTCATCGTGAGTCGTCACAGCGACGGTTGTCTCCGCCTTGTGTGAGACACCAATTTTAGACTCCGTGAATTTTGGCTAAATCACGAGCGCACGGCGAGCCATTTTGCAATAAATGTTATTGCAAATATCATTCCCTGATCTGAAATGAAGAATAACTGATTTGCATAATATGTCCCTTAGTACATACCATGGCCATCTTGATGATCATACAGCTATTGATTCAATTATTGAATCATAGAGGCTGGTGCATGGATGAATATCTAAAGAGTTAGATTGAGGACTCATCAAGTACCATCAAATGATTGTTAAGAGAGGATCTCCAGCCTGAGTAGGAGATGGCAATCCTTCTCACTTGGTTGATATCTGACCGATCTCTTGATGCAGGTTCTTTGCATGGGAATAGAGATTCAGAGGTGTCAGATTAGTTAGGTCAAAGAGTTGACTTAACGAGATCGAGATAATCAAAGACCTATGTTGTATGCTATCATGACATAAGCATGCATCCTTTGACCAGAGACAGATGTGTTACGGTATGTTTGATATGTACATTTAAAAAACCAATAGGTTGATGACCTAACCAAGGTCTATACACCGATATGCTGGTCTGCATGCAAGGGCATATGAGTAATACGATCTCTCAAAGGGATTATACAGGTTCATTACTGAACCGGAAGACATGAGCTCACTCATGAGATATTGGGAAGAATCAAATTCCGTGCAAGGTCGTCTCACTTTGGAAACTTGACTGAATTTGTAGGTTTTATTTATACTTTTGGAAAGTATATGATCAACACGTGGACCTGTATAATCCCTTTGAGAGATCGTATTACTCATATGCCCTTGCATGCACACCAACGCGCCGGTGTATAGACCTTGGTTAAATCATCAACCTATTAGTATGCCAAATGTACATACTTAAACATATAGTAACTCATCTATCTCTGGTCAGAGGATGTGTGCATATATCATGATAGTTTACGAAATAGGAGTTTAGTTATCTCGATCTCGTTAATTCAACTCTTTGACCTAACTTATCTAACACCTCTGAATCTCTATTCCTATGCAGAGGACATGAATAAGAAGGCGTACATCTCGTTAATTCAATCAGATATCAACCTTTAGATAAAGGATTGCCATGTCCTTCTCAGGCTGGAGATCATCTCTTAATAATCATTTGACGGTACTTGATGAGTCCTCAATCTAACTCTTTAGATATTCATCCAATCACTAACCTCTATGATTCAACAATTGAATCAACAGTTGTATGGTCATTAAGATGGCCATGGTACATAATCCTAATGTACTAAGGGACATATTATTGAAATTAATTATTCTTCATTTCAGATCAGGGAATGATATTTGCAATAATATTTATTGCATAATGGCTCATCGTGGGCTCGCATGTCCAACAACTCTTTCTCAGTAACAATGTAATTCCTATGGGCTTCATCTAGAGTTTTGCTAGCATAGTGAATCACAAATGGTCATCCATCTCATCATTGTCCCAACAAAACCCCAATGGCATAATTGCATACGTCATGATCTCTAATGATAGAGACCAATCCAGTGTCTATAGGATAGGAGTCTGGGTGATTATTTCTTTCAACTGATCAAAGGCATGGAGCCCTCTATCATTTACAATGAAATCAGTGTCCTTGCCTAGAATCTCTATCAAGGTTGGACAATCTTGCTAAAATCTTGGATGAACTTTCGGTAGAAACCGACATGCCCCAAAATGGCATGACTTGTTTCGATATAGTAGGTGCCTCAAGTTTCAAAATCACTCCTACCTTGGCTAGGTCGACCTCCATGCCTCTCTTGGAGATGACGTGACCCAACACAATTCCCTCAATCGCCATAAAGTGGCTCTTCTCCCAAGAGAGCGCCAAATTAACCTCTCAACATCGTTGAAGTATTCGATCTAGATAAGTCAGACATTGAGCAAAGTTATCTTTGTAGATCAAAAAATCATCCATGAATACCTCGAGAAAACTACCAACCATGTCAGCAAATGCGACCAGTATACAACTCTGGGATGTAGCAGAGGCATTACACAATCCGAGCGACATGAATCAGAAGGCGTACATCCCAAATGAACTGGTGAAGGTGGTCTTCTCTTCATCTTCAGGGGCTATAGAATCTTGATTGTATCTAGAGTACCCATCCAAGAAATAGAAGTGTTCTTTTGTAACAAGTCTTTTTGACTATTTGATCAATGAAGGACAAAGAGAAATGATCTTTCTTGGTGGCTGATGAATCCACGTTTCATCATCTTTATTCTATCATTTTGGCCTTAAAAACCCTAGTAAATGCGTGTAAATAGGCTTAATTCATGCATTTTAGCATCTATGCATATGTGTGTAAATACTGTATAAAATACGGTTTTTAATGCCAAAATTATATAATAAAGAAAAGAAAAGAAAAAGAATAAAATATTGTAAATATTTTATGACCCGAAACCCCGAGACCTAGGCATCTTGATGAATAGATCGACAAGGAATAAAGTAGGGGGAGATAAGGGCCAAAATACAGATAAAAGACCTATATTTTCTATTCATTCTTTATTCATTTTGGGACCTATTTTTGGTTCCACTTTTTATACATCAAATAAAGAAACTTTGTACATGAAAGTTGTAGATAATTTTATATAGAAAAATACAAAATTGATTTCACAGAAAAATAATGTACAGATAAAAAGTTATGGTCTGAATAAAAATCCAGAATCCCAACTTCCCAGACCCGTATCTCACAAATGAAAACTCCAAATGCAACATACTCACCTTTAATTGTATATAGAAGAAAATAATCTATTTAATGGCGGTGGTTTCGCATTTGGCGGAGCTACGGTTTGAAAGTTGAGTTTTGGACCCTCCTTGTATACCTGTACTGATTAAAATATTCAATTTATTCTTTATTCATTATTTTTGTAATTTTATATTTTTATATAATGTTGTAAATATTACTTATAATAATTGTAAATATTAAAATCAGAATAAAAATGTAAATAAAACTCAAATAAAAATACTTGCAGATATCATACACATAGGTACTTCATCTATAAATATACCTATACATTTTTATACTTATATTTTATTTAAAACCTATTAGAAAAATAAAATAAAAATATATTTGTGTATATAAAAGTATTTTATAATTTTATAAAATAATAAATAAAAATAATAAAATTAAATATACAGAATAAAAATAAAAGTAATAAAGTATATAGATAATATACCTATATAGGGGCATAAAGGTAACTAGTAAAAATATACTTCATAAAAATAATTAAAAATCATAATAAAATAATTTATAAAATTATAAACACTTTTTATTTAATAACCTAAATCTAATAAAATAATCTACTATTTTAAAATGATTGTTTTAGGTATTTTTGCAGGCTTTTTCCTGGTTGGTCCACGTGGACCAACCAGGGGGGTTGGAAAGTTGACCCGCGGTCAACTCTCTGACCCCAGCCTGCTGTGTGTCAGAATGAGTTTTGTCCCCTTCTTCTCCCTTTTTTCTAGGACGATCCGTTCATCGTTTGACCTAGATGTCTTCTGGGTTTTTTCTCCCCTATGACTGATCATACACGCCCATCGAGTATCTCGGGGATTTGGATCAATGGCGCACCCGTGATCGCGCCTCGAAGTTCGCCTCTCCACCAAGTTTCAAAAACCACCCATCACCCCCATTTCGAATTTGAACCCTCTTTGACCTAGCAAACTCCTTCTCTTGGCATGCTCTGGACTGGAGACGGTGACAGGGTCTCCTCCAGCTGCTTAGGAGGGTCGCGCGCGGCCGAGGAGCGGCTTCACACCCCCATCTCCGGCCAACGGCCGTGAGGTCCATCTCTTGGCCGACCAGCCAATCGAGGTTGCTTCGATCCATTTTCTTTGTAGTTTAGATAGCGTTTTACTCCAGCTTTCATCTTTGATAGTTAGTTTGTACTTTGATCCATCCGTTAGCATAGATCCACCATCGAGCACCTTGCTGGAGTTCTTCGAGCTCCGGCACTTCCATCACGTCCTCACGCTACATCCCATCATTTCCTACCCCTGGGAACACTCTCTTGTGCTTTTGTGTTTCACGTGTAGGTTCCAGGGGAAGGGGACCCCATCTGGGTCGATTTTTGACGAATGCCGCATAGCCTGGAGCCGCTACCTGGGCGGCCCTGTTCTTCACGCCCCGGCAGTCTGTTGGCGCTTCCCACGCCATTTTGTGGCCGCCGCCCTCCAGAAGGTCTCCCCAGCAGCCTCCCTGGGCATTTTGGAGCGTCATCGAGTCGCGGGGGAGGAAGATCGGAGCTGGGAGAACTCGCTCACCCGCGAGTTCGTCCCTGTTCTTGCGACCATCCTCCCCTCCGTCGGATTCGGCCAGTTCATCCAGAGGCTACAGGTGTTGTTGATCGCGCACCCCCTCTAGCCGTCAGATCCTCAAAGCCGATCTAATCAAGACCGTCCGAGCGAAGGGGTATCGGGCTTTGCTTTCCTGACACGTGGCGTAAGTGAGCACCATCCGCCGTTGGATCCGCCCTTATGTTGGGTATTTTGCGCAGACAACCCAACGATTTTTGTTATTATTTATTAGCTTATAATCTTTCAACTGCTGTTAGTTTATTTCTGTAATATTTGCGAGCTGGCCCCCTAACTTTTATATTATTGCATTTGTGCCCCCGCCTGGGCGCGTGCAACGCACGTGCGTCTGGGCGATTTTGCAAAGGCACCCCTGCTTCTTTGGCTATTTGTCTTTAGTCCAGAGAATATTTTATTCAGTACAAATTTTGTGAGAAAATTGCACGAAGGCCCCTGGAATTTTGTCTAATTGTGAAATAGTCCTTGTTTGGCTGTGAACTTTTTGCTTGCTTGTAGTATTTATTTGAAGCATCATTTTAATCCAAAAAATTCTCAAATTTTGGACTTAAGCTCCTGTGCACTTATGCTTCCATGCCATCAATTTAGTTTTTGATTTTATTTTATTTTTATTTAAATTAAAAATCAAAAACTCTCTATTTTGTGCACTGTCTAGCTTATAAAATCCATAAAAAATATAAAAACTCTCCAGAAAAATCCCCCAAAAAATATATTTTGTCTATTTTAGTTTGTTTTAGCTCCCAGCCAAAAATCATTAAAAAATATAAAACCAATCTCCTAAAAATCACAAAACTCTAAAAACCTTCATAAAAATTTATAAAATTCATAAAAAATTCAAAAATCGTGTTTTCTTTTCCTGAATTTTCTTTGTTTTGTTACCTTTCATTTAAAATTAATTTGGGAAATTTTTTATACTGTTTGCTATTTTTCATTCCTATTTTAGTTTCAGCCTTGCATTTGATTCACTATTTTGCTTCATCTTATTATTTAAAAATACCAAAAACATTCTAAAAATTACCCAAAAATCACAAAAACAGTAAAAAAGTATAAAAAGACCAAAAATACTTTATTTGCTTATTTTTTAACATTTTTATCTATTTTTATAAATATCTCTTTCTCCCTTTTATTACATTGTCTTTATTTTCCAATATTGAAAAAGGAAATAAAAAAATATAAAATATAAAAAAAGAAAAATATAAAATCAGTAAATTAAAAATCAAAATACAAAAATATATAATTAAAAATTAAATAAAAAATATATAAAATTAAAAACCCACAAAAAATAGCTTAGTAGACACTTGATCACAATTCACATATTTTGAGCAATTGTTGCCCCGTTCTACCTGTCTGCTCCCTGTATTCGACCTCTACACATACTTGCACCTATACACATCTTTGTTGTAGAGTTATAATAAATTTTAACTCCGCACATTTACTTTCATTGCTTGATATATTTGTCGTGGGTTAATTGTTGTTTTAATCCGAATTTCGCGTGGTCGACTCAGCGACTGAGTTCCCGCCTTGTGTGGAACTTAAGATCACCGATTTTTGGGTTAAACAGTGGCTAGGTTCAGGCATCTATAATCCACACAAGTGCGTCAAGATGTTGGTACTTTGGTCGGAATCTCTTCTCCTTTGTTGTTCGTGACAATAGTGATTCTGACATGGGATAGATAAAACATGCATCGCACCACTTCATGATTTCTTTCTTCACGACCTTGCAGAGGTTTAGGTTCAGCCGATGTTGAAATTCACGAGAATGCTTGATGTCTTCCTCCAAGTAAATATGTTGTGGGCACAATGAAGTGTTTATCCCACAGAGATCGTTATCTTTAAGCCAATTCCCTAACAGTTTATTTCTAGAACCTCGAGCAAATGAGATTCTTGATCCTCGATCAATTGAGAATCGATTATGACCGGGAACATGTTTTGCTCACCCATAAGGAAGGCATACTTCATCTCGATAAGGGTAATGATTTCAGCTCTGGAGGGGTCTGAATAGGCTTTATGGTGGCTTCAACAATTGTCGTTAGTGTTAGCTCTGTCGACTGTATGTTGTCCATCTTTGTTACTTTTGGCTCAGAACACAAGACATCTAAAAGATCTGCAATGAACTCGTTTTGCTTTGATGGGAATGGATTGATTTCAAACAGCTCTGTGAGCTCGTCAGTAGGGACCTCATCCTCAAGAGAAGGTTAAAATTTGACTATGCTTTCCAGGTTCTCCTCCTTGGAGAGGAATTCCTGGGTTTCATATCATCCAAGAACAATGTTGTGTCTCTGATTTCTACCAAAAAGTCGCAATCTTCTATCTCTTTCTGAATCTCCTCACTCTCATTTGATAAGGATTCTGTGACCTTCGGTACTTGGATTGTTTCAATCAGGACCTTATCACTACTTGAGAGAAAGGTGATCTTTCCTATGCCATAGTCAACCACTGCTCTGATTGTTTGAAGGAACGATTGTCCCACTATTATCAAGGTATGAAGTAAGGGCTCTCTCCTGCCTGCTAGGTTGAATAACTGGCCTCTTCCTCGCTTGAGTGTAGTGGACCTCCTAAGACACCCTTCCTCACTCCGTGGTCCCTCATAGCAAAGTCAAACATGAGAGAGTAATAACAAGATATGAAAATATAATAAAAAAGAAATACAAGCTGAAAATGAAATAAAGCACACAAGGAAGGTAAATACACTACTGCGAACAATACTCAGATCTCAAACAACACCTGGAGGAGGAAAGTTAGGTCTATGATGTGGAGTTGGAATGAGGTGGAGAAGTTGACTGGAGTCGTGGGCGAAATAGGGAGAAGAACAGTGGTTGTGAGTTAGAGCGTGCATATGAGGGAGTGCTGGAGGTTGACAATACAGTTCAACCGTTGGATCCTGGGAGAGAGGCGTTGGGCAATGGCTCTGATGATCTCATCAGATGGTAGGGAGGCACAACGTAGATGGAGGGTCCTAATGAGATCAGGCGATCTCATCGAAGTGCTGAGAAGGCACGCCGTGGCTATTAAAGGACTGAGCCACATGGGGTCTCATGGGAGAGCCACGTGACCTAATAAAAAGAGAAAAATAAAAAGAAATAAAAAGAAATATGTACAATCTTCAAATAAAAAATGTTCAACATGAAAGTTGTATATCTTTATCTACAACTTTCATGTATGACTCAAAATGAAAATAAATAATACATACAAGATAGAACTTTTGCAAGCATTTTCAAGTAATTAGAAATACTTATTTTAATAATTGTTATTATTATTATTTGTATTTTTCATTTATAAATAATTACAAAAAATATGTACAATATTAAATTAAATTTATGGTATTTTTGATACTAATAAAATACAAGAAATAAAGACATAAAGATAAAGTCATTTATATACATTAATTAGGATTAATTGTATACACATGGTTAAATGTTAATGTTAGTGAATTAATGATGAATTTTATTGATCAAGCTAAGTAAGAGGGATAATAAATGAAATATATGATGATAAATCATGGATTTATCAATCTTCTAACTAGGTCATAGTTGTTAGCTTAGGTTATTTAGCATCACATTTCAATGCTTAAAGTAGTTTTGCACTTTATTTCATTTGCTTTCGTTTTAGCTAAAATCCAAGATCTTTAGTATGTAGGAGCACTAGGCTTTGGCCTCTATTACATCATGAAATGCCACTGTCCCGACTCACTTTCACTACCATCTTGTTCCCTATCAGTTTCTTCATCATTCGAACCATCCAGATCACCAGGGACCTGCAAGGTCTTTACTCCAGGTCACCATCTGTCACCTCATCGTTGGAGACCTTTGCCCTTCATTCCCATTGTTGTTCAGCTTCAAACCTAGGTCAAGGAGTTTCACCCTCAAGCCTTCTAGCCTTTTATGTAGGTCCCAGCCACTAAGGACACCATCTGGGGGTGAATCAAAGCAGGACCTCAATCCCAGGTGGCCCGAACTCAACTGAGCTCCTGGCCTCCTCCAACGAGGCCCGGACCCATCTGAGGCAACCAACTGAAGTAGAGCCCTCCCAAGAACCTGTTGCACCAGGTCAGAGCTCCAATGGTGCTGGAGCAAGAAGATATCATTGATCGAAGCTCAACCCAGGAGACGCTCATTCCAGTTCTTCCCGTCCAATCCAACGCTGTCAGATTAAGAACACGACCTATATCTAATCTGGTCCATTCAAATCAGGCAAAGTTGTACACAACCACGACCACATGATCATCATAAGTGGGCACACATCTACCGTCCATCCTCCCACACATGAGGAGGCACATGCTCGATGCATATTTATGCCGAGCCCCTCTCACCTTTTGTATTTTAATTTTAGTCCTATAAATAAAAAGTGGTGTGTAAAATATTTAGGTTATTTAGCGATTTGGACCCTTGAACTTTATAGTATTTGAACTTAGCTCCTTGCCAGGTCACCTCATGTGGTCCTCCACGTGACACGACTTTGGGTATTTTGTAGATTATACCCTATGTTTTATGGATATGTTATTTAATGAATGTTTAGTTTCTAGAAACTACAAATAGGTCCTTATACTACTATATTAATTTTATTTGTGTATTTTTCTTGTATTAAATATCTCTTTTATGCCAAAAAATATAGGAAAACTAGGATAGATGTCTGAGACATAGATCCTGCACATATAATTTTTATTTAGCATTTAAACTTAATTTCCTATTTTAAAAATACAAAAAATTGCATATTTTCCTTGTTTAGCATTTAAAAATATATAAAAATTAAAATATATCTACAAAAATTTAAAAATATTAAATAGTTTATATTATATTTTATCAAATACCCAAAATTCACAAAAAAAATTAAAATAGAAACCTTAAAAATGTCAAAACCCTAAAACTATTATAAAAATAATAAAAATTATATGAAAATCCAGAAATATATCTTTCTCTTTTTGATTTTTTTATTATATATAGAATATATTAAAAATAGTGTAGGATAATTTTGAATTATAAATATTTTAAAACCCTAAATATATTAAAAATTTTCATATATTCACTATTTTAATCATTTTAAACTTTAAAATCCATAAAAAATAGAAAAACACTCTAAAAATTATGAAAAATTGAGAAAAAGAATAAAAAACTAAAAAATATTTTATTTGCCTTTATGTCGGCTTTATTTGATTTAAAAATCCAAAAAGACATATTATATATACTATCTATTATATTATATATTATTTATTATATTATTTATCTTATTTTAAAAATTAAAAAGAAATTAAATTTTACAAAATAAAAAACAAAAAAATAAAATTAAAACATATAAATATATAAAATATTTAAAAAATTTATAAAAAATGAATATAATTAACAACCCACAAAAACATAAAAATTAGAAAAGATAAAATCTCAAAAATATTATTAATTAGTAATAATTAGTGATAATTTTCTACCCATGTTTGCTTCCTTATGTTTGACACTCTTCCTTATGCCTATACACGTTTTGTAAGAGTTATAATAAATTTTGACTCACATTTACATATTGCTTTATACTTAGTGTTGGTTGATTGTTGATCGATTGGGTACTTGATCGTAGGGATGAGCATAAGGTTGGGTCGGCCCAACCCGGCCCGAAGCCCGGCCTACATAGCTCGGCCCATCCCAAACCCGAATTATTTATGGGTCGGGCTTGGGCCAAAGATTTAGGCCCATTTAATAATTGGGCCGGGCTCAGGCTAAGCCCGGCCCTGCTCGTTAGGCCCGATAGTTCGGCCCACATAGAAGCCCAAATATAGGCCTGTTAGGCCCGATAGCCTGGCCCGCATAGAATCCCGCATAAATCCCAATAAACCCCTTGTCGGGCCTTAGCTAGGGGGATTTGGCACTAGCCGCTAGGGCACCCCACAACGCAGTCCCGCACCCCACACTGCTATAGCCACTCCTTCCTCGCAAACCCTCGTTCCCTCCCGCACACGAATCCCTCTCTGCTCTCTGCCCTCTCACACGTCTTCCGCCACCTCGAGCCCCTCATAGCCTCCTCCATGTCGCTCCTGTCGCGTTGAGCACCTCACAACCTCCTCCACACCGCTCCCGCCGCGTCGAGCGCCTCACAGCCCCTCACCCACGCTCGAGCTGCCTCAAGGCATCTCGCCTCGCCACCCGCATACATGCCCGCTCAGCCCTCGAGAGCACCTCCTTGCCTCCCGCGTTGCTCAGCCCTCGCTGCTCAGCCCTCGTCGCCTTGCCCCGCAACCCTCGCTGCTATAGCCACCACCTCGCCGCCCTGCCTTACCTCACGGGTCACGACCCTCACCAGTGATCGTCGGTCCATCACTGACTCATCACACTATTTGCACTATAAGGAAACTCTCAACTCAAGCTTTAAGTTAATAATATCATGTGTTGTTTAACATTCATTTGGTGTAACTTACATTAGATATTGACATTGATGTTAAGTTTTTAATATGGATGACAATTACGAAAAATGTTCTTAGAAATTAATTTGAAGATTAGAATCTAACATGTTCTTTAACTTTGGATGTTAGACATCAATCTAGAGATACAAGATCTAGTGGAAGAGAATCCTCCAATGACACTATCGGGGGAACCTTCAGAACTTAATGAGGTTATGACTAAAAAGAAACGTGGAAGACAATTAAAATCGTGGGTTTGGAAACATGTCACAAAAATCAGGATAGTAAATGGACGAGAGATGTGCGAGATTAATTATTGTAAGGCACAATTATCTTGCAGGGCAAAAGGTGGGACAAGTCACAATGATCGTCATTTGAACCTTATTTGTTCATATTATAACAAACAATTAAAGTCATAGGCTCTTTTGAACTTTACCAATTCTGATCAAGGAAATGCCACCATCTCTGCATGGAAGTTTAAACTAGATAAAAGTAGGGATGATTTCATGAGGTGGATTATATCTAGTGAATTGCCCTTTATGGTTAATGATAACCCAAAGTTTCAAACTTTTGTATCCAATCTTCAACCCAAGTACAAGTTTATGTCCAGATTTACTCTTCAAAGAGATTGCATAAAATTATATGAGAGTGAAAAATTAAAATTGAAGATGATACTGAAATAGGTTGGAAGATTTTCCCTCACAACTGACATGTGGACATCAATTCAGAACTTAGGTTACATGGTTGTTACTGCACATTTTATTGACAACAAGTGGAAGCTACAAAAGAAGATTCTGTGTTTTTGTGCCATTTACACACGTCATACAGGGGAGAATATTGCATATATGATTGTGAATCGCTCGAGAGATTGGAATATGCCGAATTCGTGTACCATCATAGTTGACAATGCATCAACTAATGATGTTGTTGTATGGAATTTAGTTGATCAGTTATCTCAGAAGGAAACACTACTCATGGATGGACGTTTTTTCCATGTGCGATGTTGGGCAGACATCTTGAATCTTGTAGTTCAAGATGGACTTTCTAAGATCAGAAATAATCACAAAAATCTGTCATCTTGTTAAATAAGTGAAGTATTCAACTAGAAGATTTCAGGATTTTAAAGACATTGCCAAACAAGAACGGATTGAAATAACAACAGGTTTGAGGCTTGACTTTAGCACTAGGTGGAACTCTACCTTTTTAATGCTCGAGTCTGCTGTCAAATATCAAAAAGTTTTCATTCGTTTGGGGCGTGATTTCCATTTATCAAACATACCTTCTGTGAGTGATTGGGAAAAAGCTGAGATGGTCAATGGTATCTTAGAGAACTTTTATGTTGCCACCAAGGTGTTCTCTGGACAGAAATATTCTACTACGAATTTATTCTTTGGTATGATTTTTTGAGATTGAAAAGCATCTCCAAACTATCCTGAATCATGATGGTGTAGCTATCAGAAATATGACTTCAAAGATGTATGCGAAGTTTGATAAATATTGGAGGGAGAGAGAATCTATTTTGCCTCTAGCATTGGCGTCTACTTTGGATCCACGGTACAAGTTCGACCTCATAAGATTTGCTTATTCATAACTTTACCCCGGGGATGATGCCAGGAAATATGTTGAACGGGTTAGTCAAACTTTCTATAGCTTATTTGATGATTACTCTGCTAAGTACATGTCAAGTCTTTCAAATGAAATGTCCACATCAAAATCCATCTAAGAAGATGTATTCTGCCCAACAATGAGAAGCAGGGTAATGCTAGACAAGTTCTTTAAACAGGAAAAAGTGAGCGGTTCTTGTGATACAGGAAAATCCGAGGTTGGAATCTATTTAGACGATCATTCCACAGACAATGAGCAGGGTGACAACTTTGATGTTCTGAGGTGGTGGGAATTGAACACGAGCAAGTATCACATATTATACGCTATGGCTCGTGACATTCTGGCAATACATGTATCCACTGTGGCCTCTGAGAGTGCTTTCAGCATGAGCAGAGAGTTCTTGATACATATCGTAGTAAACTTAATCCGAAAATGATGGAGGCAATGATTTACGCAGGAGATTGGATCCGTGAGGATGAGCTAGAGAATTCGGATTTTGAAGAAGGAGATGACGAGGAGGAGCTAGAAGAGAATGCATTTGGTTAGTATCTACTTAACATTCAATCAATATTCTCTATTACCATTATACCATATCTAATAAACATTTATCTTTATTTTAGATCCAAAATGCAATGAATCTTCTAACTAGTTTGACAACATATTTGATAAGCAAGTCTGACTATGCAAGGTAAAATCCATTTGGTTTGATGTTAATAAATCCTTACAAGTTTTAATAGTATCACTATTTATTTTCTAACCTTTATTAAAATACTTTTGCATGTGGAACCGTGAAATCATTGAGTGGAGATCTCATTTCATCTTCCAGACGATTTTGTTAAATATCTTTTTTATTCTTTCTTGAAGTTTTTATGAACAATGAGCAATTTGGAAGTTATTTTCCTTAATGTTTTTATAAATGATGTACTATGCTAGGGGATCAGTGAGCTTGTTTGGTGCGGCCCTGTAAGCTGTTGCTGTGGGCATGGTGTCTTTTTTTGCTTGATATAGTTGAATCATTTATTTGCATCTTCGAATGACAAATTGCGCCTTTTTAAAGTCCGAGTTGTATTTGTAGGCATTAACCTTGTAAGTACTCAACAGAAAGGAGCAGGATGATCAAGATGTTTAATTCTCAAGGTAACTATTTTTCATGTCATTCTTTTGATTGTATTGACATTAGTCCATCTCAGTAATACACATATTGATTGGAGGATTATTTTTTCATTGCAGAAATTGGATTTGACATATGTGCCTAGACTTTGATCTCTCACTTTGATATAATCATCTGGATTTAATGAGGGAGTTGACGACAGATTAATTTACTTGAGGTACATTTTTCAATCTGTTTGTTTACTACTGCTGCATGCATGCAGCCTTGTTGACTGGTTCTACTTTATTATTTGCACATGTTTCTATAATATCTCTATGAAACTCTTTCCATCAGATACTGTAGAATCACAGATATGACCAAAATCTGTGCAAAACACTAGGATAACTGAATAATAAAGACATAAATAACTAATAAATACTTCATAACGAAGATTACAATCAAAATAACCAAATGAGGGTGCGCCAAGTATATGAGCCCGTGAAGTCTAGACATATAAGTTTTGGGCCGGTCCAAGCCCAATTGATTTTTGAGACATTATGGGCCAACCCGGCCCAGGCCTGACCCATAATAATTGGACTAGGCTTAGGCTTAGGCCTTCAAAAAAAATTTAGTGGGCCTAGGCCCGACCCAAAGCTCACAAACATAAATGGGCCTGGGTCTGGGTACTGTAGGGCCCAGTCCATGCCCAACCCATGCTCATCCCTACTTGATCGTCATAGCGGTTATTGTTCCAGCCTTATTAAGAAGTAGACTGAGAATTTGATTAGTCACCCTGCAAGGTTGAAACCTTGCATTTTGGGTTCTTGTATTTATCTTCTTAGTATGACTTTACATTTTGCTTTTAATCAAACTTTTTCTTCATATTTTGTGTCCTCTTAATTTCATTAAAGTCATCGAATGCTAGGCCTTGTACGTAAAAAAGTGTATTGTTTGATTTAATTAACATAATGTCTTATTTTGTAATAATGTGGATGACTTTTCTTTCATTTTATCATCATTCAGTCGGAGGTATTGTGCTTTATCTCTCTCCTTAGGTAAGATTGAAGCCTTGCATCTTCAACTTATTAACCTAATTAGTCGATTGATTCCTCCACTATTGTCGACATCGATGGGGAATTTTTCTCAACTCACTAGATAATCCTTATGCCCCAACTACATTTCCCAGATGGACATGTTAGTAAACTTACCTTGCCTTTTTCATCCTATCAACTTTGATTATGGCTATATCTGATATGTAAGTTTTCTGTTTTTTATGCCTTTATCTGTCCTATCTATAACACTTAAGAGATGTTTTACTAGAGGATCAATTTTAAATTAAATATTAGAAGCTGTTATAGTTAATTTTATTTGATAATTGATTGGATCTTGGTACATGACATGATAAATGATATCAGAATTAAAAAAATACAATAAATAGTTAGGAGGAAATGTTATCTAGAGAATACGTTGGTCATAAATATAAGGAAAATTAGGGATGGGCATTGGGCTGGGCCGGCCTGACCCAACCCGAAGCCCGACCCAAAAAGCCCGATCCAGCCCTAGCCCGAAAGGATATTGGGTTGGGTCCGGGCCTAAAATATTAGCCCAAAAAAATATTGGACCAGGCTCGGGCTTTGCTTGGCCCAACCTGGCCCGAGGTCCGACCAGACGCATGGCCCGCCACATGGCCTGATACCCGACCCAAAAAAGAGGTCGGGCCTTAGCCACACTTTGCATAACTCCCAACCCCACGATACTCCTAAGTCCCTCCCCCCACCACGTTCCCGTGATACCCCTAACCCTCCCCCCACCGCGCGATCACCTGCTCGACAACACCCTCTGCTTTACTGCGCCTGCTTCGCTGCTTGACCTCTAACCCTCGCATCTCTCCGCCTCGGCCTCCCTATTTTCACCATCCCTCGAGCCTTCTACCCAGCCTCCCACTCCGACCTCGCCCTAGCCCTAGTAGCGGTGTCACTAGCGGAGGTTCTATTTCTTGGTGGTGGCTGATGAGAAGGACGAATTGGATTTTACAGGTGATACTCCTCAGTGGGAAAGGAAAAAAATGTTTGACTGCGACAAGTTGTGGGTTTACTATGGGTTATATTGCGTGTCAGTATTTGGTCCTCTGTTGCCTCTATTATCTAAGATTATAGTTGAAGCATAGGAGTGTATCTAACAATTTATGGCGGAAGAGCTTATTGGTTGTGATATTATTGTGATCAACATGCCTTCATTAATGAGGTCCCTCTTGCATTTCAGGTTGGAAGGCTTTGGTATTGTATGGACAGAAAATCTGTAGGATTAGTTCATTGTGTTTTCATTTCAACAATAATCTGATGTGAACCTTAATTTAGTTTGTTCTGTTTTTGCTATGTGTAGAACCTCCACGTTAGAAAAAGAGGAGCCCAAGAGTGTAAAAGGATGTTCTTGCAACAGAGTGCAAGAGCAAGTGCTTTGCATTTTAAACCTTCTATCAAATAAGAAGCCATAAAATTCATCTTTTTCTCTGCTCTAAAAAGAGAAAGGATTAGTGAGAAAAGGTTCACGGTTGATGAGAAATACTTTTTCAGCATACCTTGAAATAATGTACATTGAATAAATTTAACTGCTTTGTCCAGGGAATCTATCAACGGTACTAATGAAACCTTGCAAAGTGGTATTGCCCTGAAATTATCAGATGGAAAAGCAAAGAAACAACGCTTGCCGGTTTACAAAGTGATGCAGAAAAGGACTGCAATGCTCATTATCCTCCTGTTATCTGGATTTTCCCATTTTTTTCTACAGGTATGTATTGTGATGATTCCATGCCATCTTATGATGTTTTTCACTATTTATGATCCACCAAATACGTTTCAGAGTGGATCTTTTCCTGCAACTTAGAGTAAAATTATGTCATGAATTATCTAACACAAGGGAACTACCCCGTACAATAGTATACATAAATATTGTAGATTATGATATAAAAACGTCTAGAAGCCACATTCAAAAGAACTCTTTAGTACTGATTAGATGCACCATATAAATTTATATGTTTTTTCTCCCAATAGTTTTAGGATAAATGATACAAAAGGAAATGCCTAGAAGGAGTTTAAGATGGTCGGGGCTCATGTAAAACATGTCGGGGCTTGGGCCGGCCCGACCCAAGCTCGAACCAAAGGAATTGGGTTGGGCCTGGGCTTGGGCCGAACAACAAAAAGAATTGCGGCCTAGGCCCGGCCCAAAGCCCGAAATATTTAGAGGGGCTTGGGCCTGGGCCCTTTAGGGCCCTACCCATGACCGTCCCTAGGGAAAATTGCTAAGATTATGTTGCCATGGGAGGACTACAAATAAAAATTAGTAGAGGTTGTATTCTATCAAAATAATCACATATTAATTATACAAAATAAGTGGGTATCAGTTGTAAACATAACAAAATGTTTCACACCTTTTAAATATTTTAGATAATTACCAATAGATTCAACTAGATTTAGAATAATTTTTTAGGTAATAGCTCGGATCTAGATGATAGATGTGACGCCCATCCCCCTAGGATCCGGGTACTTGGCAGACCAAATCCACGTACACACATTCCAAATTCGAATAATAGCATATACATAAGCAGGAGAAATGACACAACACATTGGAATTTAAAACTTTTGCTTCCCATTCAACATGCTCACACTTCATACATTTCTAATTTTCATTTTCCATTTTCCATCTATGTCCACAAAATTATACATGTATGCATAATAAAGATGTTCACATATACATTATACATGCCATGTCTCTCAAAATGCTATAAGGAAAAACAAAAGAACTTCTACCAACTGTACCACAAGAAGGAATCGTGAAGCTACACAAAAAGTGGTGACTTCAAAGCTGCTCATTGCTGTGAACCTGCGGATCCACACATAGCTACGTTATGAGCAAAGTTTCTCAATACAATTTAAACAACTATACAATAACAAGAAATATATAATTTAAATGTGTGCAAAAAAAAACAACTACGTAATCAATCTCGCAACGAATTACATTATTATTATTGTTGATATGAATATGGATATGAGTAACCAAGCTTCGTGGATAGTATGTGGTCTTGGTCTGGATGAGACCTCATACTATGACTCTAAGGTAAAGAAAACACCTTAGGATCGAGGTGCCTCCGTAGGCATGCGGTGGGGTACAATGCATCATAACTAAGTTCCCAACACGTCCACTTAGCCCCACTTCCCAATGATATTTCCGATTCACATTTTAGATTCCAGCCCGTGAATCGTCGCGCGAAACCAATCCTCCTTGTGCACCGGAGAATTATCTCTCATTCGCAACTTCATTAACCACATTTTTCGGAACTCTTTCTTAGCGCTCTCACTTAGAATACCGACCAATGTGTCCTACATTGGCCTGTACACGAGTGTTAATTGTAAGTGACAAGCGAAACACTAGCCGGCCAACCACGACTACATGGCCCGCGCTCGAGCACCTAAAGCACGCAAGTGCCGAGGCCAACACCGTCATATTAGCACCTTGGTGTACCAAGCAACATGTCCCCTAACCATCGCAACTACAATAGCAGTTGGGATCGTGACCATCTAGGCTTCTACCCGGGTCCCCAAGGGTGCATGCCCTTTCCTTGGCAGCAACTACTCCACTACCCGAACATCATAAGCAACACCATAATTTCCATTTGAGATGTTTTGTATCCTCATTTCTGATAAATCAAAACGATAATGTATGCATATCTAATCACATATAGCTTAGGAGATGGATTTCGATAAGATTTAATTGCCCATAAAAATGGATTTCTAAGATACAAAGGAGTATAACAATATTTGGTTTAGACAAGAAATTATCATTTCAACTAGGTTTCAGTCTATAACTAGTGCACAGATATACCAAGGAGAAACTAAGCATTTAATATAAACTCCCCCATGGAATGCACAAGTAATCATTGTACCTTGCAACCAACTTATAATTAAGTATTGGACTCTCATCATGCATTAGTGAAAAAGATGGTTAATCATCAAACCAATATGAACGAGGAAGAAGTATGAAATGTAAAGTGGACTCATGATGTCAATCAATGTAGATAATAATTTCCGTAAACAAAAAAGAAAAATAGAACCATTCAAGTCTACTTCAGCAAGGAAAGATTCAGATTGTTTTTGCATAACATATTTGAATAATACAAACTTCTGGCTTAAAACAAAAGCAACAACAAGAGATGACACAATTAACCTGGGCAAGCCATGGCAAGATGATATAAGTAGACACAATACGCAATCATGTACGTAGTGGAAATATGGCCACAAGGAAAGGGATTAAAATGGTCAAGCATCCAGACAAAAGCGTTGTAACATGGTCTACATACTTCTATGCTCAATATTATTAGAAGGTAAATGGGGAATGATTTCTGACCCAAACCTTCCATTTTCTGCCTGCGAAGGAAACATGTTCTGCACAAAGATGAGATTTCAACCTTCTAGCTTCCCCTAGAAAGCTTCATCTCAGTACCACAAATGAAATGGTAGGATCTTGTGTAGGTGCTTGGATTCGATGGGGTACATTGTCTCTTCAAATAGTATGTGTTACCGTAAGGGGCATGTCATCTTATTGGTTGGTTGGTTTACCTCCACCGTCTAAATGTGATCTGGGCATGGCTTCAATGCCACCATAGATGCCAACTGGCCTTTTTTTTCCAATTGTCTTGAATTCCACCATGAAGGAAGGACACATGAATTTTAAATGAGAGTTCAACTTCAAACATGGTACCAGATCGATCCTTAAGAAAAACTTAGCAAAATTTATTTTCCAGGTAGTCATGGGTATAGAGAGAAAGTATTCCATTTCCTTTGAATCATACATCTGACAATTGGACAAACATGGCATGTTGGAAGGAAAATTTGCCCTGTGACTTTGTAATTACTCCAGAACGGAATGGGTACATGGGCATTGTCTGAAACATGGCTGAGATCGGAATGGGCACATGGGCATTGTCTGAAACATGGCTGAGATCAGACACAAAGAACTTGAAGTCTGTATCAATGGTATTCATAGTAATCAAGTAGTTGGAATAATTTATAGAGAGAGATATAGTAGATAAACTCATTATTTGATGCAACAATGATATAGCCATGTTATATTCATTATTGCTTAACAGAATGCAAAGGTGACAGTAACCTAATGCAAATATGCATTTGCTACGCACATCCACATCACAATGAGGAAGTGTTTTATATTTGACTTGAAGATGAAATAGAAGGGGAAACTTATATGTTTCATCGTTGAAATTAAGAGAAGATCCCCTCCCCAAATCGTTATCATAAGACACTGCACAATGCAACATTGTCAATCACCTACAATCACATTACTAACAATCTGTAAGGATCTAGAGACATTCAAGCATGTAGGTTCAAGAGGTGTGTGGATCCGCAGCAAGAGGAAGGAGAATCGTACCTCGAAAAGTCATCATCTAGGTTTCTCCACCCGCGGAGAATGGCGCGCTCGACGCCCCGTTCGTGATGCAAAATCGCAAACGAAGGCGATCTTGTCTTTCCCTACGTGATGACGGTTTTGGATTGCCGATTCAAGGCACTTCGACGAGCTCCGGTGAGGGGAAAGGGGAGGAGGGAGGGATGGTCTACGGGGAAGGGTGATTTGGGGGTGTTTTTGATGAGGAAGGTCGATTTGAGGGTTTTTATGTGAAGGGCCATCTTGGGTCGGATCTTGGTCCAGGTCTGGAATGGACCCAGACTCCAGCTCACTAAATTGACCACAACTTGAGCTCCTAAAGTCAGATTTTAGCATTCCTGGACTCGTTGGTAAGCTATCGACGAGTCCTATGCAATGGACTATTTTTTCGAATTTTTTGGTCACTGGACAAGTAGAGATTTTGCAATTAAGTCCAGACTCAGTTAAGATTTGCATTTTAGTCCATGTTCGATATTCGGGGTTTTCACATCATAAAAATCTCAAAGGAAGTCTCATTCCCAAAACTTAGTATGACTCTAATCGATTTCAACACCCGAACTCCGTTGTATCCAAGTCTCACAGAGAAATGAGCGCATAAAAATCTCAAAGAGAGCAAAACCCATAAAAATGTCAAAGGGAACTTGACTATAGTTTCAATTCCATACCAGTGAACAGATAAGGGTATTTCTCCCACATGTTCGCATCAGGTTCCCATGTCGCTTTCTTGACGTCTTGACTTCGCCATAGGGACCTTGACCAAAGGGATCTCCTTCCGCCTCAGCCTCTTGACCATGTGGTCCAAAATCTGCACCGGCTCTTCTGGGAAGGAGAGGTTTGGCTCCACCGCCAAGTCCTCGTAGCTGATCACATGTTGAGGATGTGGGATGTACTTCCGCAGATTCGACATGTGAACACATCGTGGATTCCCTCGAGGTGTGGGGGAATGGCCACCCCATGGGCTACTTTCCCAACACGGACCAAAATCTCGAATGACCCCACAAAACGCGATGCTAGCTTGCCCTTTACACCGAAATGTTGTGCTGAACATATAACTTGGCTAGTCGCACTGGTGTATATGTCATGTTGACCGGGGTGAAATGGGCTAACTTGGTCAACCAGTCAATGATGACCCATATCGCATCAAGCCCTCCAGGGATGCGCGACAATGATGTGACAAAATCCATGGAGATGCTCTCTCATTTCCACACCGGGATGGGAAGAGGCTATAGTAAACCAGGAGGCCTCTGATGTTCTGCCTTCACCATCTAGCAGGTAAGACATCTGCTAACATTTTCGGCTATGTCCTTCTTCATGCCTTCCCACCAAAAGTGTTGGCGGAGGTCCTTGTACATCTTGGTGCCACCTGGATGTATGGAAGTCTCGAGCTATGCGCCTCATCCAGGATCTCTCTCCTCAGCTCCTTGTCATCTGGGACACACATACACAGTCCCCCTTCCATACGATGGATTCATGGACTTGAAATCCATCGAATTCATCCTTCAAGCATCTATGGTACAAGTCTTGGATCCTCTGATCTGTCTGTTGTCCTTGGACGATCCTATCCCACAAGTTGCTATACTTGGCTGGCACTGTTACTGCATCGGATGTGCTCTCAAATGGATGCCACTCACTAAGTGTAGTAAGCGCATCCCAAGTCTACAACCAGGCTGCCGAACCCTCAGTATATGGTTTCCTACTCAATAGACGCTACCACATTCCCCTTACCAGGATGGTAGGAGATGGTACAATCATAATCTTTTAGCAGTTCCATCCACCGCCTTTGCCTCATATTCAGTTCCTTCTGATCAAAAATGTATTTGAGGCTCTTGTGATTTGTGAAAATATCAAATATCATCCCATACAAATAGTGATGCCATATCTTTAATGCAAAGACTACAGCCGCCAACTCCAAGTCATGAGTGGGGTAGTTGCATTCATGATTCTTCAGCTGTCGTGACACGTACGCCTCAACCTATCCTCGCTGCATTAACATTGCACCCAAGTCTTCCTTGGAAGCATATGTGTACACGGTGAAGTCCAAGGAACTTAAAGGAATGACGAGGATGGTGAAGAAGTCAATCGCTCCTTGAGCATTTGGAAGCTCAACTAGCATTTATCGCTCCAGACAAATGGGACATCCTTCTGCATCTACCGGGTGAGGGGTAGAGCCAACTGAGAGAACCCTCTGACAAACTCCCTATAGTACTCAATGAGGTCAAGGAAGATGTGAATCTCTGTAACCGTCTTGGGCCGCTCTCAAGACACCACTACCTCTACCTTGGCGGGGTCAATTGACACCCCCGCTCCTGAAACAACGTGACCAAGAAAAGCCACCTCAGAAATCCAAAACTCATACTTGTTGTATTTAGCATACACCTGGTGCTCATAGAGTGCCTCTAGCACGGTGCGAAGATGAGACTCATGCTCATATTATCATGAGAGTAGACTAGAACATCATAAATGAACACGATCGCAAATCTGCCCAAATGCAGACGGAAGATAAGGTTCACCAAATCCATGAATGTGGCAGATGCATTCGTGAGTCCAAATGGCATCATCAAGAACTCAAAGTGGGCATATCTATTGCGGAATGCAGAATTCATTACATCGGCCTTCTTGTTCCTCAACTGATGATATCCTGATCGCAGGTCAATCTTAGATAACATTGTTGCTCCCTACAACTTGTCAAAGAGATCATACATCTGTGGTAGTGGGTAATGGTTCTTGATCGTTCTCTTGTTCAGTTGTTTGTAGTTTATACCTAGTCTCAAGGATCCATCCTTATTCTTCACAAAAAGGAGTGGTGCTCTCCATGGGGAAGTACTGAGGCAGATGAATCCCTTCACCAATAGCTCCTGCAACTGCACCTTGAGCTCCTTGAGCTCAGCAGGTGCCAACCTATATGGAGGAATAGATATCGGCTGAGTAGCGAGATCTCGAACTCTATCTCCTGTAGTGGTGGTAATCTGGGTAATTCGTCTGGAAGCACATCAAGAACTCCTACACAGCTCTAACATCCTCTATCATCTAGTCCTATGCCTCTGAGTCTACTACATAGGTGAGGTATCCTACACAACCCTAACTGGGAAATTTGGTGTGCCCTAAAGGTGGAGATGCACACGATCTCGCCATCTTGTGTGTGCTTGACTTAAGAGAGACATATGGACATGGATGTAATATGCTATTCTCCTTTGGACTCGTGTTGAGTCAGAAGATTTCGCACGATCCAGTATTCGAATACCAATGAGGAATCATATTCCTGAAATGGAATGAAGTACCACTGCTCTGATACCAAACTGTGACGCCCGTCCTCCTAGGATCCGGGTACTCGGCAGGCCAAATCCACGTACCACATTCCACATTCGAATACTAACATACACGTAAGCAGGAGAAATGGCACAACACATTGGAATTTAAAACTTTTGCTTCTCATTCAACATGCTCACATTTCATACATTTCTAATTTTCATTTTCCATTTTCCATCCATATCCACAAAATTATACATGTATGCATAATAAAGATGTTCACATATACATTATACATGCCATGTCTCTCAAAATGCTATAAGGAAAAACAAAAGAACATCTACCAACTGTACCGTAAGAAGGAGTCGTGAAGCTGCACAAAAAGTGGTGTCTCCAAAGTTGCTCACTGCTGTGAACCTACGGATCCACACGTAGGTACGTTATGAGCAAAGTTGCTCAATACGATTTAAACAACTATACAATAACAAGCAAGATATAATTTAAATGCGTGCAAAAGAACAACTAGGTTCAATTTCGCAACGAATTACATTATTATTATTGTTGATCTGGATATGGATATGAGTAACCAAGCTTCGTGGATAGTCTGTGGTATTGGTATGGATGAGACCTCACACTATGACTCTAAGGTAAAAGAAAACACCTTAGGTCGGGGTGCCTCCATAGGCATGCGGTGGGGTACAATGCATCCTAACTAAGTTCCCAACACGTCCACTTAGCCCCACTTCCCAATAATACTTCCGATTCACAATTTATATTCCAGCCCATAAATCGTCGCGCCAAACCAATCCTCCTTGTGCACCGGAGAATTATCTCTCATTTGCAACTTCATTAACCACATTTCCTGGAACTCCCCTCTTAGCGCTCCCACTCGGAATATCGGCCAATGTGGCATACATTATCATGTATACGAGTGTTAACTCTAAGTGACAAGCGAAACACTAGCTGACCAACTACGACTACTTGGCCCGCGCTCGAGCACCGGGCTAAAGCACGCAAGTGCCGATGCCAACACCATCAGATTAGCACCTTGGTGTGCCAAAAAACATGTCCCCAACCATCGCAGCTACAATAGCAGTTGGGATCACAATCATCTAAGCTTCTACCCGAGGCCCCAAGGGTGCATGCCCTTCCCTTGGCGGCAACTACCCCACTACCCAAACATCATAAGCAACAACATAATTTCCATTTGAGATGTTTTGTATCCTCATTTCTGATAAATCAAAACGATAATATATGCATATATAATCACATATAGCTTAGGAGATGGATTTCGATAAGATTCAATTGCCCATAAAATTGGATTTCTAAGATACAAAGGAGTATAACAATATTTGGTTTAGACAAGAAATTATCATTTCAACTAGGTTTCAGTCTATAACTAGTGCACAAATATACCAAGGAGAAACTAAGCATTTACTATAGACTCCCCCGTGGAACGCACAAGTAATCATTGTACCTTGCAACCAACTTATAATTAAGTATTGGACTCTCATTATGCATTAGTGACAAAGGTGGTTAATCATCAAACCAATATGGATGAGGAAGAAGCATGAAATGTAAAGTGGACTCATGATGTCAATAAATGTATATAATAATTCCGTAAATAAGAAAGAAAAATAGAACCATTCAAGTCTACTTCAACAAGGAAAGATTCAGATTGTTTTTGCATAACATATTTGAATAATACAAACTTCTGGCTTAAAACAAAAGCAACAACAAGAGGTGACACAATTAACCTGGGCAAGCCATGTCAAGAGGATATAAGTAGATACAAGACTCAAGCATGTACGTAGTGGAAATATGGACACAAGGAAAGGGATTAAAATGGTCAAGCATCCAGACAAAAGCATTGTAACATGGTCTACGTACTTCTGTGCTCAATATTATTAGAAGGTAAATGAGGAATGATTTCTGACCCAAACCTTCCATTTTCTACCTGCAAAGGAAACATGTTCTGCACAAAGATGAGATTTCAACCTTCCAGCTTCCCCTAGAAAGCTTCACCTCAGTACCACAAAAGAAATGGTAGGATCTTGCGTTGGTGCTTGGATTCGACGGGGTATATCATCTCTTCGAATAGTATGTGTCACTGTAAGAGGCATGTCATCTTGTTGGTTGGGTGGTTTGCCTCCACCGTCTAAATGTGATCTGGACATGGCTTCAATGCCACCATAGATGCCAACTGGCCTTTTTTTTCAATCGTCCTGAATTCCACCACGAAGGAAGGACAAAGGAATTTTAAATGAGAGTTCAACTTCAAACATGGTACCAGATCGATCCTTAAGAAAAACTTAGCCAAATTTATTTTCCAGGTAGTCATGGGTATAGAGAGAAAGTATTTCATTTCCTTTGAATCATACATATGACAATTGGACAAACATGGCATGTTGAAGGGAAATTTACCCTGTGACTTTGTAATTAATCCAGAATGGAATGGGCACATGGGCATTGTCTGAAACATGGCCGAAATCACACAAAGAACTTGAAGTCTGTATCAATGGTATTCATAGTAATCAAGTAGTTGGAGTAATTTGTAGGGAGAGATATAGTTGATCAACTCATTATTGTATGCAACAATGATATAGCCATGTTATATTCATTATTTCTTAACAGAATGCAAATGTGAAGTAATCTAATGCAAATGTGCATTTGCTATGCACATCTGCATCACAATGAGGAAGTGTTTCAGATTTGACTTGAAGATGAAATAGAAGGGGAAACCTATATGTTTCATCGTTGAAATTAAGAGAAGACCCCCTCTCCAAATCGTTATCACAAGACACTGCACAATGCAACATCGTCAATCACCTACTAATCACATTACTAACAATCTGTAAGGATCTAGAGACATTCAAGCATGTAGGTTCAAGAAGCGTGTGGATCCGCAGCAAGAGGAAGGAGAATCGTACCTCGAAAAGTCATCATCTAGGTTTGTCCACCCGCGGAGAATGGCCGCTCGATGCCCCGTTCGTGATGCAAAATCGCACACGAAGGCGATCTCGTCCTTCCCTACGCGATGACGGTTTTGGATCGCCGATTCAAGGCACTCCGGCGAGCTCCGATAAGGGGAAATGGGAAGAGGGAGGGCTGGTTGACTGGGAAGGGGGATTTGGGGATGTTTTTAACGAGGAAGGTCGATTTGAGGGTCTTTGTGTGAAGGGCCATCTTGGGTCGGATCTTGGTTCGGGTCTGGAATGGACCCGAACCCCAACTCACTAAATTGATCATAACTTGAGCTCCCGAAGTCGGATTTTAGCGTTCTTGGACTCGTTGGAAAGCTATCGACGAGCCCTATGCAATGGACTCCTTATTCGAATTTTTTGGTCACTGACCAAGTACAGATTTTGCAATTAAGTCCAAACTCAGTAAAAAATTGCATTTTAGTCCACGTTCGGTATTCGGGGTTTTCACAATAGATGCGACAAAAATGGTAGAAGCGAATTAGCGACCTTGAATTTTGAAAGAACGAGAAGGGGAAGGATAAATTTCACAAACGAGAAATAATATTTCCAGGAAAACTTTAGAAGAATTTGACACATTTAAAATTTCCGTTTGAAGGAAAACATCTTGTTTTGTCCATGATTTAACAGTAGTCTTTCCATGAAAAAGCCTGAGAAGAGATCCACAAAGAGAACCCCCCGAAAAATGCCAGGCATCAGTCAACCGGCTCCTTCGCTTGGATGAGGCCAGAGTACCATTTCCAACCCCATTTAATTAAATTAGTATACAATTTACATCAAACGGTCCACTTCAAAGTTATCAAATGCCAATCATCAACATAATAGCCATTAGCTACTTGCAATTAGATTCTGACCTCTAATCTACAATGCCAACCTGGCACAACTCCAATTCCCCATCAGCAAGCTGCGTTCCATCACAATTTATTCTTCGGTTAAGGCAGACCAACACGCGACAGCCATTTGTTTCCTGTAAATGAGGTCATCAATTTCTGAGTATTTTTTAAATCATCCACCAGCTCATGATAGTAAACTAACAATCATATTCTTCCCTTAAACCAAAAATGCGAGAATTGTCACCACCACACGCATATTCAAACTATAACTCCCAAAATTGATATTGTTAAAGCCATCAACGTTACCAGCCTGGCAAAACCCCTCGTTCCCACCTCAACACCCATCTGGGTCCATCCCTTTACTTTACAACCTGGGCAAAATAATTCTCCTTTCCACCAGTAATCTTGAACATCCAGCAATTGTTTTCCAATCCGATCTTATCGATGTAATTTCAAAAATATCAAGATTGAAAGTATCGCGTACAGCCCATTCTTTTCTTACGACTAAATTCGCAAACATGAAAAGAAAAAGAAAAGACTATCCAAATCCCAATTTCCCACCCGATTCCCGTCCCCTTCACCACTCTGTCAAGAATAAACCCGCCACCTCCCCTCATCAACAGCCTGTTCCCAGCTGTACCCCAAAACCCCTCCCCTGCTCTCCTATACCATATACTCACACACAGACACCATAGACCTCCGAAGCTCCAACAACCATATGAACTCCTGCCATTCCCCGTAGCGAACAGCATCAATTTCTGAAATGGATCCCTGCCCCTTCGTGCGGGTTCTGGTGGGCAACTTGGCTCTCAAGATCCCCGTCGCTTCGCGTTCCGCCCGATCAGCGGTCCACCCCTCCACCAGCCCGTACTTCTGCCGCGTCCGCCTCGGTAAACTCCCACCGCAGACCTCGCCGGTTCCCCTCTCCCCTCCCCCCGACGCCTCCTTCGCCGTAGCCGCGAGCTTTGACCTCCGCCCCTCCGACCTCGACCGACTCCGCGGCGCCCCACAACCCTCAAGGTGGAGATCTACACCGGCAGGAGGGGGAACACGTGCGGGTTGAGCTCTGGGTGGCTTCTTGGGAGGATCACCGTCTCGGTGAACCTCGACGCCGCGGCGGAAGGGCGGGCCTGCGTCTTCCACAACGGGTGGGTTCCCGTGGGGAAGGGCGGAGGGAACAAGGGGGAGATACACATGACCGTGAGGTCCGAGCCCGACCCCAGGTTCGTGTTTGAGTTCGGAGGTGAGCCCGAATGCAGCCCGCAGGTGTTCCAAGTGCAGGGGACCATGCGGCAGCCCGTCTTCACCTGCAAGTTCTGCTGCCGCAACTCTGGCGACCGAAACAACCGCCGGACCATGTAAGTTGTTATGTTTGAATTACAGGACAGAGAAATGGATTACGGATGGTAGATATTAGTATCTCTAACTTGGGTGCATGCAGGTCGATGCAGTCGGAGCCTAGCAGCTCGAGGAGTTGGCTGAGCTCGTTTGGGTCGGATCGAGAGCGGCCCGGAAAAGAGAGGAAAGGGTGGTCTGTGACGGTTCACGATCTCTCTGGCTCGCCTGTCGCCTTGGCCTCGATGGTGACTCCCTTTGTGCCGTCACCTGGTTCGGACCGGGTAAGCAGGTCGAACCCAGGTGCGTGGCTTATCCTCCGGCCTGGGGATGGAACCTGGAAGCCATGGGGGCGGCTGGAGGCGTGGAGGGAGCGGGGCGGCTCGACCGACGGGCTTGGTTACCGGTTCGAGCTCCTACCTGACACCAACATGAGCAGCACTGGTGTCCTCCTTGCGGAGTCGACCCTCAGCGTCCGCAAGGGCGGTAAATTCACCGTCGATCTAACCGTGGGAGGAGGAGGTGGTGGTACCAGTAGCTCCGGGAGCAAGTCGGCATCACGGTCAGGGACGCCGGGGTGCAGTCCACGAGGGAGCGGCGATTACGGGCATGCTCTGTGGCCGTTCAACAACTACCGCGGATTCGTCATGTCATCTACAGTGGGTGCGGAAGGAAAGTTCAGCAAGCCGGGGGTTGAGATAGGATTCCAGAACGTGGGGTGCGCCGAGGACGCTGCAGCATTCGTCGCACTCGCGGCTGCAGTGGACCTCAGCATGGATGCGTGCAGGCTCTTCTCCAGGAAGCTCAGGAAGGAGCTGTTGGGCCAACAACAAGACGAGTTTGTGTGAATGGGGGAGGGGAATGTATAGAGATCGTGGAGGGGGAAATATGGAATTGTTGGCAATTTGTTGCTGTGAGGAGTGTTTTATCTTTTGTGTTTGTTGTTTTTTGTTTGAAGTTTTGAATCTGTTTGAATTTGGGGATGGCATTTCTTCTAGGATGTTTTTAAATACTAGAAGATTGAATCTGTGCTCTTGAATTTTCAGTGTGGGTTTATGATCTTCCTTCTGAACAAGAAGTAAAAAGTGGTGAATTTTATTTTCATATTTTTTGTATTCCAGGTCTCTTCTTAACATTTGATCTGGTGAAAACAGGGCTGTCTTTGCCTATTAGGTCCCTCCAGTTCGTCAGGGTCAAAGTCCATTGGAATGTCGGTAGATTATGCTCGTGAGTTGATGCATCCTGGACTATTGCATCTCGATCCCGATTCCGTCCAAAAAGTGGCCAGATTGCATGGAGGAGTTTGTAAAGGGTGTTGGCGTAGTACCGAAAGCCAGCTCGCATGAGGGTGGCAGAAGGCGCGAAGCAAAAAGCCTTGCTTCACGTGCGTGGAGGGGCCACGCTTCTAAGAGGCTCTTTACTCTGATAAAGTGGGATTCGCTGTAGGAGCTGGACTGGTACGATCCATGACGTAAAATAAATTGCACGTCCCACTAGGAGCGGTCCCTAAGCATTAAAAGATTATTAATACTTTTTCCCAGTGGTATCAGTAATTAATACGTTTTTTCAATTGCTTTAATACGCGTTTCCCCTTCTGAATGTGGGAGAAGCATAAAATAAGGTTATAAATATAAGGCTTGATTCAACGAGGGATGTGAAATGAGATGAGATAAGATTTAAGGGAGATTTGTCTCTTCCATTTGATACGAGGGAAAATAAGATGATAAATACCATTGATAAATATATAATTGATGATTTAATTATGATATAACTACTCAAAATAAGAATCATGACATTGCTTATCTAACGATAAATTTTTTATCTTGAGATAAAATGCCTTTTTCTCTATGTATCACGCATTCAACCGTGGCCTCGATTCACTAACGACCTATCTGCCCCATCATTATGGGTTATGTGTCATCGTGATCCATTCAATAAGTACACGATTCTAACTAGTATTTGAATTATATGAATGAGTCATATGTACCCGTAAATATCTTTGGTATATGACTTAACATAAAAAATCATCTCATTGAGTAAAACAACAATAATAGTCCATCCAATTACAAAAATGACCGATGAGTCACCATTTCATCATCTTTATTCTTTCATTTTGACCTTAAATTCCTGACTAAATGCATGTATATATCATTAATTTGTCAAAATAAACACTTCATAAATAGTACAAAATACCGTATAAAATATTATATATTTAATATATTTAATTCCAAAATAAAAGAATAAAAGAAGAAACGAAAATGAAATGAGATACCACAGGTAATGAATGACACTAGACCCCGAGACCTAATCATCATGACGACTTGGCTGGCAAGAAATAAAGTAGGGGGAGATATGACAGATGAATTGTACATAAAATACAATAAAACTATAAATTTTAATTAATTTATAATTATTTTTGGTACGTATTTTATTTTATTTTATTACACAAAAATAACAAAACCATCAACATGAATATTGTAGATAAAAATACAAAGAAAATACAAAATTGAGTTCATATAAAAATAATGCACAGTGTGCCTGAGGACACTGATGAGCACGCCTCAGCCACTCGGGTTAAGTAAGCGAGTTAACAAGGGGTCATTGTGACCCGAATCACCAAGCGTAATCAACGAGAAGAAATAACTACTCAGAATAAATCAGTCAATCAAAGCATGTAAGCGGTTCGCTATTTTTATTTACCTGGTATAGCTACCAGGGTCGAACACAAGACGCACAAAAATACTACGAAGTAGTCAAATTTCTCATAATAAAGCAATTTTTAGTGGTTTTTAATTTTGCAAATTTTTAAATTTTAAAAAGAAAACAAAATCAACAAAAATAAGAGCAAAGAAGCACAACAATCTTTTTGGATTTTTCTATAATGCTAAAAATACTCAGAAAATTAAGATAAAAATATTTTTAGATTTTCAAGGTTTTAAAATATTTTTGGTAATTTTTGGGGGTTTTGCAAATGGTTTTATATATTTATAAAAATCAAAAGGTGCTAAAAATGCAAGCAGTGCACAACCAGGACTAAATTGTAAATTGAAATTACTTAAAATGCCTTAAAGTCCTGGACAAAAATTTTACATGAAATATAATTAAAATCTACAAGCATGAACTGAAAATGGATTTTTTTATGATTTTTTATGATTTTTATAAGGTTTTAGATGTTTTATAATTTTAAGGTTTTTTAATAAGGGTTTTTCAAACAAAATTAATACTGTAAAATAACACACACAAAAGGCAATTACATGAATTTTTATAGAATTTTTAAAATATTTTTCGAATTTTTATGATTTTCTAATTTATGTAGGACACTTTTTAAGGGTTTTTGAATTTATAAAAGTATAAAAATGCAAAGTAATTAATCCAATTAAATCACAATAAATATTACACACCAACAGGAGCTAATGGTAATTTTTAGGGGAATTTTTGAATTAATTTGCTATGTATTAAGTCCAACAAAAGGCATGTAATTAGTCACAGACACAAGGACCTCATTGCAAATATAATAAGTTTCGAGGCCGAACAATAACACCTTTTAAAAATTTAGGACCTTTTCTGCAAAAATCCAACCAAAACATGCGCTATACTTGACTTAGATATAAAGGGGCATACTTGCAAATTTAAAAACTTAACATTCAAATCATAACATCCTAAATATTCAGGGTACAGATGCAAATAACCCAAAGAACACGTGGTAACACACGTGACAGACTCAGCAGGACTCAAATGCAATTACAAAAATATACAAAGGTCCAAATGCAAATTATCCACAACAAAATAAACTGCGACTTGTATTTACAGAATTAAAAAGAAAACATAAAACAAGAAGGGGCCTAAGTGAAATTTACCCTTCTTATGTGCTATCCAACAGATGAGGGCATTCCCCTTATGGATGGACGGCCAAGATCTGGAGATGCCCCTTCGACGATGGATGGTCTAGACTCGATCCTCAGATGGATCCAACGATCCGGGCTCCTAGAGATTGAACGGCGGAGATTAGAACTGACATGAGTTTGGATCCAATGACCGGGAGGTCATCTGGAAGAGCCGATGGGGAACTCACCTCTGACGAGTTTCAATCGGCAAATACGCACGACAGAGGCATCCACCGGAGCTGTTTGGATGGGCGAATGATGGCTGAGATCTGTCCGTAGCTATGGATATGCTCAGAAGGGGCCAAGACCGGTAAGAAGGTCTTGGCGAGGCATGGAGAGCTGGAGCATTCAAAAAGGGTAGCAGGCACGAGAAATCCTCCCGACTGGAGGCCTTTGGGTGCTGGTCCTGTAGAGTTATGCACTTGCTTGGGGATCAAGCTCCGGTGAAGGGTTAAGTTGCTAAGTTATCGAAAACAGGGGAGGTGGATGGGTCAGGTCAGTGACGGGCGAGGGATTTGACCTGAGGTTTGACTCCAACCCGATGGTCGGAATTGCGGGACAGAGTGCAGAGCTTGATGAAGAAGCGGGTGTGAGTCATGTGGGGGTGTGCGCGTGACGGAGCGAAGTGGCAGAAGGGATATGAGTTGACTGTCGATGCGAGATGTGAATCTGGAATGACAAAAAGAATAAAAAGGAGATCGAGCTATGTAGAGTACCTATAGGTGGATACTGACGCCTGGGTTGGAGGACGAAGTCCACATCAGTGATGACCTTGATGGGTGGCGCGACTAGAGGCTGGGAGCTCCATGCGGTGGAGCTGGACGGAGACGTCGCCGGACCTGGGGTGATGCATTGCAAATGCTACCCTCACCCGCTCCCTCTCTCGGCCACCACTCTGAAAAGGGAAGGCTGGCGTAATCGAATTGGTGTAGAAGCTAAAGGTGCGTGAAAAGGAGGAGGGCATGGGGGTTTTATATGTGTACCAGGTTCAAGAAGAATCGATTGAAAACCCACGAACCGAGGTGCAGATCTGAGGGATGAAGACGGGTGTGGATTAGGGATTTTCCCCCTTTAATCGGAGCTGGTAATCGAAGAAGGACTCGATTGTATCGGGTCGGGAAAAATCGGCGAAATGGAGCAGACCCGATCCGGCGAGACATAAATGGGGGGGGGGACCAATTGATCGAGATCAACAAAGCTGAAGTGGACCAATCAGAGCCGAGATGGGAAACAGATAAAATATGCTAGAAGACAAAACAAGAAGATAAATAACGATAAATGGATTAAAAATAAAAAATGAATTTAAACTAAAAAGTGAATAAAATAAAAAATGTTTGTTATTTTATAAGTTTTTTGTGATTTTTAATTATTTTTATGAAAAATAAAATAATGTATATACAATATATAGTATTATATACATGTATATTGTACTTATGTATTATGTACACGTATTTTTATTTTGTTATTTTTACATAAATACCTTTATTTTGTATTTTATTTATTTACAACATGATTTTAAGAGTATGAAAAAAATTTTATTTTATTTTTAAAAATTATTAAGGGTACATAATAAATAATGGGTATGATATGTACATGTGTCTTTTATACAAGGGTTTGATGATTTTGTTTTAATTTTCTTTTCTTTTTCTGATTTTTATTTTTTTATAATTTATTAACACTATACACAAGAGTATAAAAGAATAAAATAATTTTTGTTTAATCTAAAATAAATAAATAAATGATATGTACAAGTATAAGTGATATATACAATACATAGTAGACCCTATCTCTCTCTACTAATTTTATTTTGCGATCAGGTCAAGTCTTGACCTTCTCTTGGGGTTTGGGGTCACTCTCTATTTATTCTAAATACATCATTCTTTTTCTTTTCCTTTATTATTTTATTTTGCCAAAAATGCATGCTAATTATGCAATATTTACAGAAGCATGCATAAAGCTAAGTTATTCTATTTATAGGTATTTACAGGGTATTTTGCCAAGAAGAAGAGCTAAAATAAAAAATAAAGAGTGAGAATCATGGATTCATCAGACACACAACATAAAAAACCAAAATCAAAACTCTGCAGACAAGTACCTTCTTCATACTTATCAAAATTGACCAAAATTACATTTAATTGCATATAACTTTTAATAAGCTATTTAATGAAAGCGGTTTCATTCAATTTGGACTTAAGATGCAACAACTAGGTTTTGTGCCCCTATTGTGCAATGTACCTGTATATTATATTTAATATATTTATTCTTTGTATTTTTCAAACTCCTTTATTTTTATAAATTTCTATATATTATTTAAACTATATGTCCATAATTAAATTAAAATAAATTCATAAAACTAATATAAAATAAGCAATACATTTCAACGCATAGGTAAAGTATACCTATATATACATATAATATACATGTACATAATTAATTAAGTGTACATATAAATTTAGAGAAATACAAAAATACTTAAATGTGTATTTAATAAATTAAAAATACATAAAATACATGTACAAAATAATAAAATATATAATACAAAGTAAAACATAAAATACTAAAACCATGTATTTTTACCTACATTTTAAAAATATTAACTTATAATAAAAACTTCGAAAAAATAAATCAAAATATGTATAAAATACTACATAAAAGTACTAACATTTTCATGTTTTAATAAAAATTTAAACAATTCATTTATTAATTTTTTTCGATTTAACAAATCATTTATGCCTAGGAATTTTCTGGTCCATGTGGACCAACCAGAAACCTTCCCCAGTTGACCTCGATCAACTACCCCCTTCTCTCTTCCTTGAGCGCACGGAATGTTAGACCCATGACTTCCTCCCTTTTTTCCGCTCGATCTAATGACCAAATACCTCATGCCTAGAACATATTCTAAGCTCCTGACCTCCATGATTCCCGTCAGATCTTCAGATGTGCTAATGAATCTCCATTTTCATCACCTTTATTATTTCATTTTGGCCTTTAAATCCTAGCTAAATGCATGTATATATCATTATTTTGCATAAATAACCTTAACTACTTATGATATAAATATTGTATAAAATACTGTATTTAAAGCAAAAATAAAAGAATTAAGAAAAGAAATGCCATAGCTATTGAATGACCCTAAACCCCGAGACCTAGGCATCATGATGACTGGGTCGACAAGGAATAAAGTATGGGGAGATAAGAGCCAATAAATACAATAAATCCTAATGTTCAATTCACCAATAAGTCCTTTTTTGAACCTATTTTATTCTTTATTATTTATACCTCAAATCAATAAACTTTGTACACAAAACTTGTAGATAAAAATACATAGAAAAATATAAAATTTATTTCATGTAAAAATAATGGACAATATGCATTATACACTCAAAATAAAAACCTAAAATCCAAACTTCACAAAACTCTATCTTCTCCATATGAATTCGAAATTCACCAAAATCACATGTAATTGTATATAACTTTTTATAAGTATTTAGTAAAGGTGGTTTAACTTGATTTAGAGTGATGCAAAGTTAGGTTTTGGACCCCTATTGTACATTATATCCGAATAAAATAATCATTTTTTATTCCTTATATTTTTCATATTTTTATAATGTTGTAAATGATATATAAAATCCATATACATAATTAAAACAAAAGAAAACAATTAAAAATACAATAAAATAAATCAGAGAATTCAAATATATAGATGAATTACAGATACATATGTCTATAAAATAAATATACCTATCTATTTAAGTGTTCATATAACTTTAGAAAAATATAATAAAAATATATTTATATGTATTTAAATAGCTTGTAAATATATAAATTATATATATAAAAGAATAAAAATCCAAAATACAAAATAGAAATAAAATACATTTTACACAGGTAAATATACCTATAAATGTACATATAAAAAGTAACATACCATAATTTGACTTAAAAAAAACAAAAATCAATTAAAATACTACATAAAATAATAAATATTTTTATGTCTTAACCAAAAATTAACTAAATAATTTACTCATTTATTTTTATTTCTTTTTGAATTTATTTTTTGTTTTATCTTGTTGTGGCCTATGTGGACCAATCAGGCTGCAACCTTGGTTGGCATGCTGATCAACTGAGCCCTTGCAACTGTAGGTCTTGTAACCTCACCGACTTCTCGATTTCCTCAATTTTCTCGAAATTTCCTTTCATTCTTTCGGTTTGATCTCTTCTTGAGTTTGACCCTCAGTGAATGCACTTTCACACCACCATGATTACTTGATCTTAGGATCGTTGAATCAGGTGTTCGTCCTGAGTCATAGAGTACCTATACCTATACATATCCTCCATCTTCTTTGAATTTTTGATCCCACTTAAGCGTCAAAATCCTCGACCTTCCCGGTCTCTGAGGTTGCTAGTGATAACAGCTGCTTCGCCCAGGCATTTGTCTTAGAGGAAGAAGCTCAGAGGAGGAGTTTTGAGCATCATCGGAGTATCCTGGTGGAGCTCTACCTTGGTTCCCTTATTCTCAGGTCGAACCCTTGTTTATCTAGCTCCTTTTGTTCCTAACATGATAGGTAGTCTAGTTTAGGATTAAATTTAGCTTGCTTTCGCATTTTACTCCATAAAATTCTCAAATCAAAGTTTGCTAGAGCTTTTTCTCCGGCCACTGTCCTGCCGTTCTCTGACCATTCCTCGACCCGCCTGACACTCTTACCTCATTCTCCTCTGAGTTTCGAACATCTCATGCACCTTCATCCAACCTGATCCTTGCTAGATCAGGGTATCAACTCTCCTCCTCTTCCTCTCACAGGAGAGCCTCCATCCGCCTCCATCCTCACTCATTTCTTCTCAATAACACCTATAGCACATTCCTCTCTCTTTGTTTGAACTAACTCTGTATGTATCGGAGGTCAAAGACCCCTTTGGGTCAAATTTATTCAAGACAATATCCCTGGAGCTCCAATTCTTCCTCGACCTCTAGGGATCACACTAGTGTCCGTCAGACTTTTTAAGGCCTCTAGCCAATGCTGAAGACCTCTAGATCCCTTTTGCATCACTTGGACAGCTTTGAGGTGGTCGGAGCTGTGAGCTTGCTCCGATCGAAGGATTCTGTGCGCCTTGTTCATCCCTATTATTCCAGAAGAGCTGGGGCCGTTTAATCAATGAGAAGATTCAGATTGCACCCCCGCCGTTGGATCTGTGCACCATATGATGCCCGATTGATGGCTAGGTTCTAACCGTGACCCTTCATCTGTGAAGGGCTATCCATCATCAAGGAGCCCCCACATGCTCAAGTGAGGAGATCTGGGCCATCGACCATCGCTTTAAGGGGTTAATTTGACCTATACCCTCGCTCTTTTATATTTTATTTTTAGTCCATAAACTTTTGTCTATAGCATAAAAATTTTGGTTATTTTGCATGTAGACCCCAGTACTTCTAGTATTTGCACTTAGGTCCTTCACCATGTCACCTCACATGCCCACAAACGTGAGGTGGTGGGATTTTGTAAGGACCCCCTGTGCATGTGTGCTATTATTTAGTCCAATAACTTTGTGATTCAGGTCAAACTTTTTGGGAATTTTGCATGTATGCCATGCCATGTTCTATAAATTGCATTTACACCCCTACTAGCGTGGAATGAATTAAATATTTGTGGGAAAATTATGTAGAGGCCCTTAGACTTTATGTTTTTGTTCCTAATTGCATTTTTATTAATTTTTATTTGTATTTTAGTCCTTACCAGTATTGTGTGTTTATTCTTGCATTAAAAATACCATTTTGCAGTTAAAATTTGTAGGAATTTTATTTTAAGTGCCAACTATATTGATAAACCACAATATTTTTCGCATGACCATTTAAAATAATTTCCTAATTCTAAAAATTCAAAAGCACTATATTTATTCCCCGTTTGCATTAAAAAATCCATAAAAATTAGAAAAAATGTTTTAAAAAATTCTAAAAAAATCAGGGGTTGTTTATTAATGTATTTTGCACCTACAAACAAAAAGTCAATAAAAAACGTAAAAGAAAACTAAAAAATAACAAAACCCTTCTAACCCAATAAAATTTATAAAAAAACATTAAAAAATCCAAAACTGTCATTTCTATTTCTGAATATTATTTATTATATTTACTATATAATAAAATAAGTTTTGGAAATTTTTGAGCTACTTAGCTATTTTTAAGTTCCAAAACAAAACCACCAAAAATAGAGAAAAAATATAAGAATGACAAACACTTTTTTTGAAAATTTTGATTATTTATAGCTATATCTATAAATTTGAAAGCCTACATCTATACATATAGCTATATTTACTTATATTATTATTATTATTAATATTATTATGATTATTAAAAATACCAAAAATATTTTATACCCTTAAAAATTTAAAAATGGGCTATCCATTAGGGTATTTTCTTTGTATTTATCTTTATTTTATATTTTTATTGTTTATATTATCTATATTATATCTATCTAATATACATACTTATCTTATATCTAATCAAAAAGAAAAACAACATTAAAAACATGAAATATAAAAAAATAAAAATCATAAAAATAAAAATATATAAAAAATCTATAAATTGAAATTTCCAAAAAAGTAAAATATTAAAACCCATTAAAAATCAAACATCTTCTAAAAACACTAAACATTCATTTCCTTTTGGCCATATTTTGTTGTCTATTCCCCTTGCTCCCTATGTTTGATACCCAAAAAGTACTTCCACTATACAGCTATATATAGGGTTATAATAAATTTTAACCCCTCATTTTGATTGCTTGATTGATTTCTTGTGTGGGTTAATTATTGAACAAGTTCGAGTTTCGTGAGAGGTCGCCTCAGCGCTAGTGTAGGTCTAACCTCGTGTAGACCACATTTAGCCCTCGCAAAACCATAACTTTTCAAATGGTGCATTGCTGGGGAGCAACGCGTAGGATAGATTTTGGGTGTTATTTTTGCTTCATTATTTTTCTTGTTTTATTTTCTCTTTATTTGATATAATTGCTTAATTATGCTAATCACTTTTGTATTTTTCTTATGAGGGACCTCAAGGCGATGGCGATCACTTAGGTGGTTAGAGCACCCTAGCTACGAGGAGAGTGGCTATTCCACTAGCTTACCACTAGGAGAGAGCAAAGAAGAGAGAGAGGCTCTTAGCATAGTTCATTTTCTTTTTGGTGAGAGAGTGTTATTTTATTTTGCATCATTAATTTGCAATAATATGGGTGGACTGAACTTAGTGCACTCGGGCGCAATTTCCAAGTGTTTGTTCACTTGGGGGCTCACCGTGTTTTCTACTGTTTTCATCACCTTTATTTTCTCTGTTTTCCATATTTTGTGCTTTCCGTCTTATTTTTATTTATTTTGTGGAATGAGCCCTTAACATTTTAGGTTACTTGATTGTGTAAATTAAGGGCAAACAATTAATTTATAGCATGTACCTATAGTCTTTACAATTGGACTTATCTCAAATTAATTGTGGAATAGT
This sequence comes from Ottelia alismoides, assembly GCA_037367405.1. Classification (NCBI taxonomy): domain Eukaryota; kingdom Viridiplantae; phylum Streptophyta; class Magnoliopsida; order Alismatales; family Hydrocharitaceae; genus Ottelia; species Ottelia alismoides. The sequence goes on along the minus strand of JAZKJV010004270.1, from coordinate 281,545 downwards.
TAGACTTGAAACTACGTAACGCGACAGATCTCCATACAACGCCTGCATGATCCATTGTGATGGGCATGGAAGATCCTCCAAGATCGGTCGCTTAGGTTTCTTCTCTTCGTATTTAGCATTTGGTTCTTCGAGTAATATCAATTCATGTTTAGGGTGATTTCTTCATTTGCACATTGCGCATGTAGATTAGGTTTATAAATTTTTGTCTTGCATCGTGCATGGAGAGAGGTCAGAAGCACTATAAGTAATTATATCTTTGAATTCGTCGTTTATAATCAAGGGCGAGATTTCCATATTTGATTCAGCTTGCATCGCTTTGTCACATTGAATCAAGGGTGAGATTTCCATCTTTGATTCATCTTGCATCACTTTATCACCTTCTCCCTCTGATTTTGAGCACCTAGGGTAAAAAGAAAATCCAAAAAATTGGTAGGCACTTTTGCATTGAAAAATACTCAAAAAAGTGAAAATAAAAAATAAAATAAGGGGACTGCTAATTAAAATTCGACCTAACTAAAAGCTATAACGGACATCATCGTTTGGGGTTCACAAAGCCCTCATTGTGTTCAGGTACATTCCAAACAGAGCGAGGTACGACCCTTAGGGAATAGAGCCAACAACCAGAACTTTGGCAGCCTCAACTACCACCTGGGATCGACAAAGTATTGGCGCTTCTATCGTATGTGACCGAGTAGGGCCCTATCGACATTGATGTTCCCACCTTGTGTGGAGAATTTGACTTGGTCTGACGTACTGAGCCTATGTGATGACTCGTATTTTGCAAGGGTTTAAAATAATATCCTCACGGAAACGAAGATATATAGTCACTAAGGCAACCAAAAATAAAGCCCGAGGACAATCAACAATCAACCCATACAATATGTAATTCATGCAAAGCAAGTGTGGATCAAAATTTATTATACCCTACTAATAGATGTATAGTGACAAGTAAAGTAGGGGTCAGACATAGGAAACAACGGAGGATAGACAACCAACAATTGACCAACAAAAGACAACAAATGATTTTGGGTATTTTTAGATTTTTAGATTTTTGTGGGTTTTTAATTTTTATATTCCTTTGGATTTTAATTTTTATATTTTTTAATTTTAATTTTATAATTTTAATTTTCTTTTTATATTTTATGATTTTTAATTTCCTTTTCTTTTTAAAGATATAATATCAGAATATATAAAGCTATATATATATAATATAAGGTAATACATTTATAAATATGCTTAAAAATATTCAAAATACTAGAAATAAAATGTTTTTGGGCTTTAAATAATTTTGTATTAGTTTTGTGTTTTTTAGATAATTTTGCTGCTTTTTATTTTTTAAAAGTAAAAAATATCCCAAAACATGGATTAAATGAATAGGAAGAATTGATTTGAGGTTTAAAAATAGCAAAAAGTGTCCAAAACTTTCCAAATCAATTTTATAATATAAATAAAATTATAAAATAGAAATAAATATTTTTAAAGTTTTGGGATTTTTTTTACAATTTTATAAATGATTTTGGAGCTTTTTAACTTTTATGAGTTTTCTTTTTCTATTTTTAGGGATTTTTGGTCTGGAGTTAGAAAAATACTAAATACACAAAATCTATTTTTTTGGGAATTTTTCAAAACATATTTATTTTTTTCTATTTTATAATTCAAACAAGGATAAAAATGTGATATTTTGATTTTTAATAAATATCAAAGTGCTATAATTAAAATGTAAAAATATGTCATGAATCTACAAGCAAGCATACACTTAACCCTATTTTTTGAGAAGTTTTGGAGCACTGATGATATTATTAATAAATAGAAAACAATCACAAAAAATGTTGAACTCGGAAGGGTATAATTGCAATTAAAATTAAAGGTAGGGAATAATATGCAAAATACCCAAAAGTTTTATATTTATATTTAAAGTTTTTGGACTAAAACGAAATACAAAAACTTGCAACGGCTCCTTGCTAAATCGCCACCTAATGTGGGACCGCACGTGAGGTGACATGGATTGGACTAAAATGTAATATCACTAAAGTTCCGGGACCTCCATGCAATTTTAGAAAAAGTTTTACACTATTAAAACATATTACAGGATTTAGATGAGAGCCACCCACTTATCCACGTAGTAGTGATCGAGCTTCCGGTACCCCTTCGATGATGGAGCACTGAGATTAGATCTCAACACTGATCTAACGATGTTGGAGTGGGTGGATTGAACAACTACTGAGCACCTGGAGATGTCGTTCTGATGTAATTGTGCTAGAGTACCTTGGAAGAACTCGCAAGAACAACAAGTCTTCCAAGCTCCGGATCAACGCAACAGACACCTTGGACCTTCTCCTTCCCTATGGAGCTGTTCCTCGAATTCCTGATGTGTTTCGGAGAATGTAGAACTCTTCAAAATGCCCGAGGACCTCGGAGGGAGCTCCGGCAAAACCTGGAACCTGTAAGTGCTTTTGAACCTTGAAGAGCCCTGTAAAGGGGTATTCTCTTTCTGTATCATATAGGAAAAAGTTAAGGACAAAAAAATAGAGCTCCGGGGAGCTCTAGAGGTGGAACAAGTCAAAAATGGAACGGGATAAGTCCCTCCATCGTACGACAGAGGAGGAGGTACTGGTAGCTCGATCTGAGCAAGATCGAGGTGTGCAAGTGATGTACCCTAATCTTACCCTTCTCATTATGTATAATTAGCAGTGTTCATTGCAGTCAGGTAAAATAGAGTCAATCAAAAATTGCTTCGAAATAATGTATGAATTAAAGGTCAAAGCAGCTGATTTATTTTTTTACTTGGGCAAGCCCAAGGTCGAACTCAGGGACACGAGCCTCTTTAGTATCATTTAGACTCTTATTATTTAGATTAAGTGTTGGATTAAAGAATCATAAGCCAATGAATGCATGAAGACACGATTCATAACTAAACATGAAAACATGCATTTTTTTATTCATTTTTTATGCAAATGATGAAGCATGCAAGTGTATGAATATGTTCTAATTAGATAAAATCCATGAGCAAGAAATTCAGGTCAACTTCAACATTGATTAACTAAGCAAGTTTCATTGAAATTCTGATCCACGCCATAGAATAAATTACATAAATGACCCTCCACGAACAAAATTAATCATTGAACTTTAGAGTATCAAATCAAAAAACAAGCTATGCCATTAAAAAGATAACAAAACAAGCTTCGAAACGCCACTGAAATCAACTCAATCGGAGCTAGGATGCTCAAGATATGCAAGAATGAAACCAGGGGCATAAATGCAATAAAAACATGAAAAATAAATAATAAACAGGTTCCTAGAAGGACTTAAATGCAAATAAAATAAATTTGAGGCCTTCCTTGTAATTTACCCACACAGCAGAGAGTTTTTTTCCACTTATTAAAACACAGAGGGGGTCAGGTGCAAATTAACCCCAGGCGCACGTGGTTTCCGTGTGATCTCTGGACCTGGTTGCAAATTGAAGAAGTCGGTAGGGTATCCCTGCAAAGTTCCTGGCCATTCACGTGACTAACACATGAGGTCGAGGTTCGGGAGCCTTGCAGGTTCAGAGGAAGGCTCGGGAGGCTGGTTCAGCTTCGGAGGAAGGCTCGGGAGACCCAAGCCCACAAGATCGATGAGAAGGCTCCGATCTGCTCTGGTGATGATATGTGGACGACCAAGGACCGCCCGATCATCGAGATCAAGCGGTAGATGTAGTTGTAGAAGGCATCGTCGTGGCGTCTTGGAGACTGTTGGATGCGCGCATGGATGAAGCCATCCAACGGTCGTTGTACTTCCTCCCTCGTCTCCGGCTGGCGGCAGAATCAGACCTCCGACGAACCCCCCATTACTTCGCCGCTGTCGCTGGTGCTCAATGAAGGTCTTTGGTAGTTCCTGGATGGTGGAATGTCTTCGTTGATGCTTGATGAATCGACCGGAGACCTGGAGGACTCGGTGGAGGCCTGAATGCCGGAGATGGAATTGCATGAAGATGCTCCGACGATTGTCGAAGTTCCTGAAATGTTAGTGCAAAAGGCCGAAGCGCGTGCTCGTGCAAATTGTGTACGGAGTGGAGTGAGATGGGAGCCTCTGTGAGTGGAGAAGGTGGTGGCTCGACGCTCCTCCATCGTAGAGGGAGGAGCAGTTGGGTCGGAGGTGGTCTGAGGTCGCGAGGGATCGAGAAGATGAGCGGAGGGATACGCGAAGATGGTCGATGCGTGGCGAAGCTCAATCTATGGTCAATGGAGGATGATGATGCGTGTAGAGGCCTATAAATGAAGAGAAAAGAAGGGAAAATGTAGAGAAAGATCGAAGGCTTACCTGGGCGATGGCGGTCGTCGATGACTTGTGCTTGGGGTTCAAGTAGAACCCCAGGTCTTCACTGAACTCCATCAGCTAGTTGGAGCAGCTCGAGCGGAGGTGGAGCTTCGCGACACAGCTGTGAAGGCGGCGGCTCTCATCAGGAGCATAGGTCGTCGTCGCTCGATCATCGCACCTCCCCTTGTCACGGGGAGGTAGAGGAGGGATGAGCCTAGCTCCTCGTAAAGGCGGATGAGGTGTATGTGGGGCAGCGATGATGTGTTTAAAGGATAGGAGTTTCAGCTCCTGTGAGGGTCGTTGTGCTTTGAGCGGAGGATATGGAGCAAGAGGAAGAAGGACGTGGATGGAGTGGGTGCACGTGAGGATGAGGGATGACCTGGCTCCATCGTGGGCTGGTTGGCGGTTGGTGGAGATGGCCGAAGTGGTGGGAAAAATGGAAAGGGGGTAGAGGCTGCACGAGGTGGAGTACGTGGGTGAGGGGGGTTCGGAGGAGGAAGACGATTCCTCGACCGTTGGATCTCATGATCCAATGCTACGAAGAGGGCGCGTACGTGCAGTTGAGATTAGATCAAAGAGGCACGATCGAAGAGCGATGGGAAGTGCCACATGGCAAGAGTAGGTGCGGGTGAAAACAGACGGTGGTGATGAGATCAGGGGTATGATCGAAGGGCTGAGGGTAGAGCGATGGTGTGCGGTGGAGATGAGGCATTAGGAAGGGATTGGATGGTGATGGAGCTGGACACGCGGCGAGAGGTGGTGAAGGCTTGAACTAACGGAGGGGATGAGAGATGGAAATGGATCGAATGGATGTGGTTTGAAGTGGGAAGAAGCGGCTGTGATGGAGTCATTTTGGAGATGATCGTTGGAGGAGAATGCGACATGTGGCACAATGTGAGAGAGGTGCTGGCGAATGATCACAATGAGACTAGGGGTTGATCTAGCAGCTGCAAAAGGGTACGAGAATAGATGGTTGTGATGGAAGCGCCTGGAGGCGATCCAACGGTGGAAAACGCAGGCGCATGGCGAGAAGATATGCGGCCACATGGCTCAACTAGAAGGAGCCACGTGGCCCAATCAAATTATTCAGAAGAAGAAGGTGAAATAAGAGGGAGAAGGAAGCCGATTTTGGAAAAAAACGCAAAACATAAAAGTTGTAGATCTCGATGAGATGTACAAGTTTCATGTTGACAAAAAATGGAGATGAGGTCAAACAAAGGTAGAAATATTTTTGTGAGTGTTTTTAAGGGCTTAAAACACTACGAATTTTTATTTTGTTATTTTTTTGTACTTTTAATTTATTCAAGGAGTCAGATAAATACAAGGATTAGTCTGGTTTTTATTGACACTTAGTCTAAGCTAGGGGGTTAATATATGTGAATTACGACAATGAAACTGGATTTCATCAACTTCCCTATACTTAAACTATGCTCATCCCCGAGCATCACAAAAGAAATGAATGAGCTGGATTAACCCCCTTGTGCATGTGCGTACAGGATCTGATCTGTTCAAGTCCTCTCAATTTTAGAGATCCAAAATCTCAGAGTTCAACCCAACCTTAATCACGAGGCATCCAGTTGCTCTTAATTTCCAGACTCTCTCTTTGATACATATAAACTAAGGATATGAACTTAAGTGTTGACTGCGTTCGCAAGAGTAGAGTTAAAACGTCACCCAAGGACCCGGTCCAAGAAATTCTCCTAAGGACTCAATCCTCAACTCCAGGGAATAAACCGGATATTGCATTCAATCCACCATCTCTTTAGTTGTCAGACTTAGAAGTGTAGGTAGCATGCCAATTTATGGAGGGTTTGGGATTGTGTCATTTCTTATCTCCCTCTCATTGGAACAAGGATTCTCTCTAGTGCCTTATTACGCAACACAATTTTTTGGTGTTGATCAGTGCGTCCGTCAAAATAAGTTGGAGTCGTCTGCATTTGTTTTCCCGGGAATACACTGGGGTGTGCCTTTTTTGAGTACCTATCGTACCTTTTACACCCAGACTTGTAGCATTTATGATGCATAGCCCTTTTTTGGTGCAGGCTCGACTCTTGGCCCTAATAGCGGTGGTCCAAGTGGACACTTTGAAAATGGTTGGGAGTGCTCGCCTTTGGTGGAAGCTATTTGATGATTGACTTTGTGGAATGAGATCTTTTCTTTAACATTTCATTGCTTCGTAATATTTTGGCTAGCTCCACTTCTTTTACAAGAGTTGGTGCACATTGATCAACAAATTTTTTTTATTTATTTCGCACCCTGTCACTTAGGTAAATGTCAAGATATTAGTACAAGAACCAAGTTCTCATATTGGATAAAATGCTAACACTCAGGTCTCATGAAGCCTTCAATGATTTTATCCCATTCTCAAGCATCATTAGATCAAATCCATTCTTGTTACCCTCATCCCAGTCCCTCAAGTGAAATTTCAACTCATCTCATCGAGACCGCACTTGTGTATGTGAAGTGCTGATCATATTCTTAAGGCAGGAGACTAAGCATGCAATATAACACACAAATCTAGAAACCTAGGGAAATACGGATGATTAAGTCTAAGACCCTGATGGCTAAGGCTGGTTAACTTCAAATCTCAAGACCTCATAAACCGAGTATTCTCGAACAATTCTGATCTAGAGTGGAAGTGAAAAATGTGGGGGATCTAATCCAACTCCTCCATCCAAGTTTTGATTTTTTTTTCAAATTTTTATGAAGACTTTAAAATACAAAATGTCTGCCTAAACTCAAATGAGTAGATGCATCTGCATTCAGCCAGTATAGGTGTAAGTACGGGCTCCGGAAAAAAAATGACTCCTAAAGTTTTTTTGATTATTCTTATTTTTATAGATTTTTGAATAAAATTAAAACAAAGTTAGACTCACTTTCCTTGAATATTTTCAACACCATGTCATACCAATAAAGATTTTCCAAACATTTTTCAAATGTTTTTTCAAAAAATAAGTTAAAAACCTATTTTTCAAATCATTTTCAAAAATATTTTTCTTGACAATAGTGTAACATAATATAGAAAATCCTTGAAAATAATTTTGTCCACTTAGTTCAAAAGAATATACTTTAGCCAAAAAGTTTTAAATTTTTCATTTTTTTCAAAATATAGCTAAGTATAAATGCGATATATACGGTATACCCCCTACACTTAAACTTTTCTATGTCCTCATAGCACTAGATGATATGAAGCTATAGTTATAGCTCCAATTAAGTCTAGAAGAATATACGAGAACTAAGGTGGGCTCCCCCTATACTTAGGTTAGAAATAACCTAAGTATCAAGGCAAGGAAAGTTGAGTAAGAACATCACAAGGATTCATGTCCCTCTATACTTAGGCTGAGAGTAGCCTAAGTATAAAGATGGAGAGTTGACGTTAGGGAGACCTGAGGTGAATGAAGAAGAAGGATGGATATACAAATGAGCGGATGAGTCTTCGGAGATTAATGGAGTACTTAAGGACTAGGGGAGTTTCGGAGCATTCACGGCTCAAACAAACATGCAATACCCTTAAATTCACCAAGTCACACGAGAAACCAACGAGTGTTGGTTAATTATCTTGTCATTTTTATTGGTGATTAAAACATTCTAGTTTACGCGGGAATCGAAATAAAAACATCCTATGTAAACAAGGGTGTTGTTCACCCAAAACAAGATTTTACTCCATTTTAATTGACTTGCAATTATCAATCCCAATTTATTTTCTTAAGGTTAGCATTGATTTAAGGTGAGCACATGAATTAAGCAATCATCGTCTACCGCTCATTTCCATTTTCCATTAACCTAAGTGATCAAGCCAGGAAGGGAGGTCGAGAAAAAATCATGCAGTCGACAAAAATCATGACCTATTCTAAGCGATAAAATATGCAGTGCCTTGAGCAAAAATTCATGAAAACTTGGACTGGATTAATATCAAAATCAAATGTACGCAAGTCGATGGAAAACTGCACCTAACATGATTCTATTAGCAGGGAAGAATATCTTTTAATTTGGCTAAGTGAAGCGATGCTTACGTGCGTCTTGATTAATTGTGTGTCCTACCTACGATCAAACGCAAAGGATAAAAATGTGGAAGAAGCTCAAAATCCACGTACCTGATCCTAGGTCGACACTCAAGTGGGGCGATCTCCATACAAACACATATAACTCGTTCTTTTACAAGCGCGAGCCTTCGAACGAAGACCGCTGTAAAGACGATTATTACATTGAAAGAAAATAAAAATGCGAGATAACATTATTATTTTTCTTCTTCTTCGATATTTCTCCAAGGATGTTTCTGCGACTCCTTGCAGCAGGGAACTCTGACTCCTCACCTCCTCAACTCTAAGGGCCCTACCACAAAAACAAGCATTATATAACTATCAAAGAAATTTTAATGATGCATGACCACATGAACAAATTGACCTATGTATAAAAAACACTTAATTAAATAAATAAGCATCCAAATAAGACAAAATATGAGCCGTGTACCCAGCAATGATGCCATTTGATGTACCCTAATCTTACCCTTCTAGTTATGTATAATTAGCAGTGTTCGTTGCAGCCGGGTAAAATAGAGTCAATAAAAAACCACTTCAAAATAATGTATGAATTAAAGGTCAAAGCGATCGATTTATTTTTTTCTTGGGCAAGCCCAAGGTCGAACTCAGGGACACAAGCCTCTTTAGTATCATTTAGTCTCTTATTACTTAGATTAAGCGTTGGATTAAAGAATCAGAGGCCAATGAATGCATGGAGACACAATTCATAACTAAACATGAAAACATCCATTTTTTATTCATTTTTAATGCAAATATTGAAGCATGCAAGTGTGCAAATAGGCCCTAATTAGATAAAATCCATGAGCAAGAAATTCAGGTCAACTTCAGCATTGATTAACTAAGCAAGTTTCATTGAAATTCTGATCCATGACATAGAATAAATTACATAAATGACCCTATACTAATAAAATTAATCATTGAGTTTTAGAGTGTCAAATCAGAAAACAAACTATGCCATTAAAAAGATAAAAAAAACAAGCTTCGAAACATTACTGAAGTCAACTTAATCGGAGCTGGGATGCTTAAGATATGGAAGAATGAAAGCAGGGGCATAAATGCAAGAAAAACATGAAAATAAATAACAAACATGTCCCTAGAAGGACTAAAATGCAAATAAAATAAATACGAGGCCTTCCATGTGATTTACCCACACGCACAAGGTATTTTTTTGCGCTTATTAAAACCTAGAGGGGGTTGGGTGTAAATTACCCCAGGCGCACGTGGTTTCCACGTGATCTCTGGACCTTGTTGCAAATTGAAGAAGCCGACGAGGTATCCCTACAAAGTTCCCCGCCATTCATGTGATTAATACGTGAGGTCGAGGTTCGGGAGCCTTACAGGTTCAGAGGAAGGCTCGGGAGGCTGGTTCAGCTTCGGAGGAAGGCGTGGGAGACCCGAGCCTACAAGATCGATGCGAAGGCTCCAATCTGCTCTGGCGATGACACGTGGACGACCAAGGATCGCCCGATCATCGAGATCGGACGGTAGCTATAGTTGTAGAAGGCGTCGTCGTGGCCTCTTGGAGACCATTGGATGCACACTGGGATGAAGCCATCCAACGATCGCTATACTTCCTCCCTCGTCTTCGGCTGGTGGCGGAATCAAATCTTCGGCGAACCCCCCATTGCTCCGTCGCTGTCGCTGGTGCTCAATGAAGTTCTTTGGCAGCTCCTAGATGGTGGAATGTCTTCGTTATGCTCGATGAATCGACTGGAGACCTGGAGGACCCGGTGGAGGCCTGAACGTCGGAGATGGAATTGCATGAAGATTCTCTGGCGATTATCGAAGTTCCTGAAATGTTAGTGCAAAAGGCCGAAGCGCGTGCTCATCCGAAGTGTGTGCGCGAAGTGGAGTGAGATGGGAGCCTCTGCGAGTGGAGAAGGTGGTGGCTCGGTGCTCCTCCGCTATGGAGGGAGGAGAAGTTGGGTCAGAGGTGGTCTGAGGTCGCGAGGGATCGAGGAGATGAGCCGAGGGATACACGAAGATGGTCGATGCGAGGCGTAGCTCAATCAATGGTCAATGGAGGATGATGATGCGTGTAGAGGTCTAATTAATTAAAAGAAAAGAAGGGAAAATGCAGAGAAAGATCGGAGGATTACCCGGGCGATGTCGGTCGTTAGCGGCTTGTGCTTGGGGTTCAAGTAGAACCACAGATCTTCGCTGAACTCCATCATCCAGTTGGAGTAGCTCAAGCGAAGGCGAAGCTCCACGACGCAGCCGTGAAGGCGGCGAGTCTCACCGAGAGCATAGATTGTCGTCGCTCGATCATCGCACCTCACCCTGTCACATGGAGGTGTAGGAGGGCTGGGCCTAGCCCATTGTAAAGGAGGACGGAAGTATGTGGGGCGACATCGTATTTAAAGGATAGGAGTTGCAGCTCCTGTGAGGGTCGTCGCACTTTGAGCGGAGAATATGGAGCGAGAGGAAGAAGGACGTGGATGGAGTAGGTGCGCGCGAGGACGAGGGATGACCTGGCTCCATTGTGGGTTGGTTGGCGGTTGGTGGAGATGGCCGAAGTGGTGGGAAAAATGGAAAGGGTGTAGAGGCTGCACGAGGAGGAGTACGTGGGTAAGGGGAGTTTGGAGGAGGAAGAAGATTCCTCGATCGTTGGATCTCATGATCCAACGGTTGCGAAGAGGGTGCGTACGTGGGGTTGAGATTAGATCAGAGAGGTGCGATCAAAGAGCGATGGGCGGTGCCACGTGGTGAGAGTAGGTGCGGGCGGAAACAGACAACGGTGATGAGATCGGGGGTATGATCGAAGGGTTGAGGGTAGAGTGGTGGTGTATAGTGGAGATGAAGCATCAGGAAAGGATCAGATGGTGATGGAGCTGGACATGTGGAGAGAGGTAGTTAAGGCGGGAACTAATGGAGGGGATGAGAGATGTAAATGGATCGAATGGCTGCGGTTTGAAGTGGGAAGAAGCGGCTGTGATGGAGTCATTTTGGAGATGATCGTGCGGCGGAGAATGCGACATGTGGCACAAGGAGAGAGAGGCGCTGGCGAACGATCATGATGAGACTAGGGGCTGATCTAATGGCTGCGAAAGGGTGCGGGAATAGATGGTTGTGATGGAAGCGCCTGGAGGTGATCCAACGGTAGAAAACACAGACACACGTGAGAAGATATGTGGCCACATGGCTCTACCAGACAGAGCCACGTGGCCCAATCAGATTATTTAGAAGAAGAAGGTGAAATAAGAGGGAGAAGGAGGCCGATTTTGGAAAAAAACTCAAAACATGAAAGTTGTAGATCTCGATGAGATCTACAAGTTTCTTGTTGACCAAAAATGGAGATGAGGTCAAACAAAGGTAGAAATATTTTTGTGAGCACTTTTAAGGGAATAAAAACACTACGGATTTTTATTTTGTTATTTTTTTGTATTATTAATTTATTCAAAGGGTCAGATAAATACAAGATTAGTATGATTATTATTGACACTTAGTCTAAGCTAGGGTTAATAACCACGAATTACGACAATGAAATTGGGATTCATCAGCGAGAGGGAGTGGAGCGATCAACAATGTAAGGGGAAGAACATGGTGGCGTTAGGCGGGTTGGGAGGTGTCGAGGATAATCGAAAACAAGTGGCAGAAATGGGGCTCCGCCGATCGAAGATATCAGAATCTATGCAAAGATGGGTAAATCGAACAAAATGAGAAGTAAAATCTAGACTACTTCTATCCTAAGGATCAGGAAAAGCTAAACGAATAGAAGCTTACCGGATGAGATTTGCCTAGAGTGGAGCTCCGACGACGCATGGTGGCGAGCAACGGATGCCTTCGATTCTATGCCAAAATAAGCTCCCAAGGAACCGATCACACTCTTGTTGTCACCAAGAACACAACTCGAGGCTCAATTTTTAGGGTTTGAGGAGGAAGAAGGATCAAATTCAAATGGCGATGGGAGGTGATACTATATACATGGGTGGCTACATCAAGGAATGGTGCTCGATGCAGAGGCGCATCATCCAAGGAATGATATGGGCGTGATTGTTGGATGAACGAGGAGGAAAAGTCAAGAAGATCTCGACTCAAAATAGTGAAAGGATCCTTCGCAAAAAAACAAGGAAGATAGATTAAAGGTGAGGTTCTGACGGGTCTAAGGCCTGGGTCAGACAATTGGTCCAGGTCAACGGATGGCATGGCCTGATTAGGCCACGTCGTCCGCTAAAAGACAAAACTGAATTATAAATTGAAAATAAATTAAAATTAATTAGTAATTAACTTTATTAATTTTTGGTTAAAAAATAAAAAAAACGTTTATTATTTTATGTACTATTTTAATATGATTTTTATTTATTTTTATGAGTTTATTTATTACAAGTTAATTTTAGGATTTATTTATATGTATATTCACCTATGTTTTGTACATTTTAATTGATTTATTATTTTATTTTCATATTTTATATAATTATAACTTATTTTTAGATACAAAATATATTTTTGCTATATTTTTCCTGATGTATTTTGTACATTTAAATAAATAAGAGTATTTAGTGTATAGGTATTTCATCTAGGGATATTTACACCCATAACCCTGAGTAATTTCATAGTTACCCCAAGTACCAACGATAGTCACGACATACATGAAAAACCCCTTATAGTTACTCCATCTCACACTTATAACCTTCTGTTAGTTTCAACTATTAATCCTAATCACACCATCAAGTTAATCTAACATATCATCAATCCAACGGCTAAAATTAAATCAAAAGTAAAAAGAAAAAAGCCCCTTCCTCCTCCAGCAGCTACTCCCCACTCCCCCGCCCTGACTAGCCCCCCTCCTCTTCCAGTAATCTCAGCCCCCGTCGATCAGCTCTCCCTCCTCTTCTTCCTTCACAAGCAACTCTCAGCCTCATACGTGCCTTCACATGATCAAATCCATGCAAACAAAGATTTGTCTTTCAAGTAGCCCGATGATGATGGAGGGCAGCAGTTTATCGGGGGGGGGGGGGGGGGGCTCGATGAGGACCATGCAGGCATGGTCTGGATGTGGCAAGGGATCGATGGGAGAAGCTTCGAGGCGAACCCGGGGCTAGGAAGTCGATGGGGGGGGGGCTTCAAGGAAGACGAGTGGACCCCGGAGGGGGGGGGGAGGGCACTTCCAGGCGATGGGAAAGGAGGTCAGGGAGGGGAAGCAGTTCGGGGATGGGGCTTCCAAACGGGCTGGGAGGGCTTCCAGGTGGACTGGGGGGGGGGGCTTTTAGGCGGATGAGCGGGGGCTTCTAGGCTGACGAGCGGTGGACCGCAGGGGGTCTGACGAGCAGACAAGGGCTCAGGGGTGGTGGGGGGCTTCCAGGCTGACGAGCGGACAATGGCAGGAGCCCTGACGAGCGGACCGGGGGGAGGGGTGCTTCTAACTAGTGCTCCATAGGGGTCCTGACGAGCGGACACGGGCGGGAGGTGGGGGGGGGGTGATGAATCTCAGATTCATCACTCGAAAAATCATGAATTAAGCTCTGGGATCAACCTCCATAATTAAAGATCTGGGATCTACCGCCTTAATTAACATGAATGGGGTGTGTGTATATATACTATGTATATATTTTACCCATAGCTCGTACTTACACGTAAGTCTATATGTATTTAGGATGTGGGTAACTGATGAATGCCCATTTATCATTCTTTATTCTATCATTTTGGCGTTAAAAACCCCAACAAATGCATGTAAATAGCCTCAATTTGTGCATAATAGCATTCATTATTTATTGTATTATTTGTATATAAAATAAGTTTTTAATGCCAAAATAATAGAATAAAGAGAAGAAAAGAAAAAAGAATAAAATATTGAAGATATTTTATGACCCTAAACCCCAAGACCAAGGCAAGAATTGACTTGGTCGACAAGAAATAAAGTAGGGGGGATAAGGGCCAAAAATAGAATAAAAATCCCATTTATTCATTCTTTAATTATGCATTTTTGACACCTATTTTATTCTTTACTACTTATTCATCAAATAAAGAAATATCGTATATGAAAGTTGTAGATAATAATGTAAATAAAAAAATACAAAATTGAGTTTGTACAAATAATATACAGTTTTCATTTTATACCCAGAATAAAAAGCCAGAAACCAAACTTCACAAACCCATATCTTTCAAATAAAAACTCAAAACATAGCAAAATCACTCTAATTGTTTATAACTTTTCACGAGCTATTTAATGGCGGTGGTTTTATATTTTTTGGAGTTAATGTGTGAAAGTTAGGTTTTGGGCCCTCCTTGTACATTCTACCGATTAAAATATTCATTTTATTCATCCCTTATCATTTTCACAAACTCTTACTTATATAATTTTGTAAATATTACTTATAACACATGTAAATATTAAAATTAGAATAAAGCCAAAAAGAAAATGAAAAATAAAATAAGTCTATGTAATTACATAAACAAAGTACCTATGATTATACCTGTATATAAATAAAAGGGGAAAATTATTCTTTAATTCTTTATTCTTTTATAATTTTATAATATTCTAAATATTATTCATATTCTATTAAAAATATAAAAACAAAATATAACTCATTAAAATCCATTAAAATAAAAAGATGTACATAAAACATAGGCAAAATACCTATAGATATACCTATATAATACACATACTTATGTATTTAAGTGTACAAATTGCATCATAAAAATAAAATAAAAATATATTTATACTCACAAAAATAAGTTATAAATATATAAAATACAAGAATAAAATAATAAAATAAAATATACAATATAAAAATACACAAAACATAGATGATTATACCTATAAATACACTAATAAAAACTAACTACTAATAAATAAAACCAAAAAAATAAATAAAAATTATAATAAAATACTACATAAGTTTTTTTATACACAAAAATTAATAAAATAATTTACTGTTTTTAATTAATTATTTTTTACTTAAATTTCCTATTTTATCATTTTGTGGCCTGCGTGGCCCAATGGCAGGCCGTGGATCGTTGACCTCTGGTCAACTGTCTCGTCCACAGACCTGGACCGTCAGAACCATCCTTTCCCGCATTTTCCTACAATTTTCCCAGCAAACTCATCCATCCATTGATTTCACGTGCTTCATGAAAAATCATCATCGCTCATCCGAGATTCACGTCGAGATCTTGGATCCCTTATAAATACGATCGATTTCGTGTTATCGCCTGGTCAATAAGGGTGCCCGCTAATGTACACAAATAACGACCTCCTCCTCCCTTCTCAAATTTGGCCACTTTTCGAGTCCTAAAGCTCCGCCATTTCGGCCTAGAGTGCATCCATATGACAAGTGGAGGTCCCTTGAGATGGATGGTAGCTCGAGGAGGAGGGGGTGCGCCCAAGGCCACCGCTCTGACGTTATACGGCTCACTGGTGTAACAACCAGGTAAGAGCGACGTCGTTCAATTAATTTAGATAGATTTTAATGTTAGCATTTTATTTATGTCATTACGTGTTCCGACTGTCTTCGACCACCACTTTCTCCCTCATTCCATTCCCCTCTCGCTTCCATTTGTCCCACGTATCCTCACTCACTTAGATCCTCACTGGATCTGAAGATCAGCTCTCCACCTCCTCCACCCTTGCTGGAGACCTCTGCCGCGTCCATTTCCCATCCATTTCAACCAATAAGAGCCCCCAGCCCCATGGTTTTGTCTGCTGAGTTTAATGCATGGTCTGGAGGGATGAAGGACTCCAAAGGGAGTCTATTTTTGCAGGAAAAGAGGTTCCTGGAGCTCCAAGCATAACCGGGTCGCCAGGCCTCTACACAGCCTCCCGGACCTCCGTTCGACTATCATTAGCTGTGGACTGCCTCCCCGGGGGAGTAGAGCCCATCGCCATCGAAGAAGAATGTCGGAGGAGGAAGGAAATCAAGGATGAAGTTCGGGGAAGAAGCCCTTCTTCCCTGTTCTATGTGGAGAGCAGTTGTCATCCGATGGAGCTCCCCGCTCCAGCTTTGATCTCAGTCGTCCGATGGAGCCTCGTTTCGACCGTCAGATCATCTTCAGGGATCTAACCTCCAACGTCCATCTGCGAAGAGGTACGGGCCATTAGGATCGCACCACATGTCAAGTAAAGTCTTCAGCGCTATCCGATTGTGCCTTATTAGGGGTAAATTGCATACTCTGCCTCGCCATTTTTGTATTTATTATTTAGTCTTGTAAATAAAAGTTAAAGTGTTAAATAATTTGGACATTTTGCAACTAGGCCCCTATACTTATTTTATTTGCATTTGGGTACAGTCCACGTCACCTCATGTGCGTCCCACGTGAGGTGGTGAAATTGCATGTATACCTCTGTGGGTTTTTGTAAAATTTGCTGAGAGGCCCCCTGAACTTTTGATAATTGCATTTTGGTCATTCCCAATGTGAGTCACATGTTGTCCCACGTAATGGGTAATTTGCATGGGTACCCTAGCGGGTTTTGTAATTTTAATTTAGTCATTAAAAATTAAACAAATGTTGTATATTTCTGGTGTTTTTGCACTGAGACCCCTGTACTTTATTTTAATTGCAAAAATGCCCCTGCTAGGACATATATTTTTTGACTTTTATCTATTTATTAAAAAAACTAATGTGCTCCTAAAATTCACAAAAATAAGATTAAATGTTCCATGCATTGTACTTACATGCCACTTGTCCAGTTTGCATTTTTTTGCATTAAATCTATTTATTAAAGTTAAAAAGGAGCCTATATAATTCCTGTTTAAATTATAAAATACTAAAAAATATAAAAATCTTTTGAAAAATCCCCAAAAATTATATGTGGTATATTTTGATATTTATTGATTCCAGAAAACAAAAACCTCTAAAAATAAGAAAAAAGAAATTTAAAAAATCAGAAAGCTCCAAAATCCAATAAAAATATAAAAATTCTATAAAATACCAAAAATATGTTTTTCTATTTTATAATTATCTATATATTATTATTTATCTATTAAAATTAATTTGGGTAATTTTGGAACTATTTATTATTTTTAACACCCAAACCAATTTCGTATTATTTATTAATCCCATATTTGGGATATTTTTGACTTTAAAAATACATCAAAATTAGCAAAAAATTTCAGAAAAGTAACAAAAAATTAGGAAAATATAGAAATCATTAAATATCTTATTTACTCTATTTTGACTATTTTTGCACATTTTTATCTATATAGTATATATATATATATCTTATTTTATATTTATACATATACATATATATGCATTATATTTAAATTAAAAAAATAAAAAATAACAATATATAAAGAAAATACAAAATAAGAAAAGTAAAATCAAATAAAAAATTATAAAGCCAAAAATATAAATAAAAAATATAAAATAAAAAACGCACAAAAACAATAAAATGGACAAGAGATACATGATAGAATTTTTGTGCATTTACTTTGCCTCCTCCCGTTTGCTCCCAGTGTTCGAACTCTACATATGCTTACACGCTATACACATTTGCATGTAGAGTTATAATAAATTTTAACTCCACATTTTTGAGATTTTATTGCTTGATTAATTATTTTGGGTTAATTGTTGATTATCCCCGAGTTTTTCATCAGTCACCACGACTGCGTTCCCTCCTTGTGTGGAACGCACGACCGATGATAATTTTTATTGTTTATCAGTAACTAACTTAAAAATACAAAAAAT
The DNA here is from genome assembly GCA_037367405.1 of Ottelia alismoides. NCBI lineage: Eukaryota > Viridiplantae > Streptophyta > Magnoliopsida > Alismatales > Hydrocharitaceae > Ottelia > Ottelia alismoides. Next base: position 263,582 of record JAZKJV010004270.1, on the reverse strand, counting down.
TCCATCTCGGAAACCGTGCATGAACTTTGATAGACAAAATTCTCGGTTGTTCCTTTACCTCCTTGTGTTCGACCTTGGGACTTGCCTAAGTAAAATAAACATTAAACCACTTCGAATAAAATTGAATAAAATATTGTGGTTATTTCTTGACCGATTCTGATTGCACAACAACGACAGATTTAACATTAATTTAAATGCTCGATAATTGCCCATAATTAATGTAGGGCGATTTGCGACTCGTCAGGGGCTTCCAACCGGTGGTCCGTAGGGGGCCTGACAAGAAGACAAGGTGGGGATGGGGGGGTAGAGTTCTGACGAGCGGAGGTGGCATGGGTGGTCGATGGAGTGGAGCTTGCAGGCTTCTGGGGGGCCTAGTGGAGGCCGCATTGGGGAAGAGGGGTTTTCCTAGCAGGGTCGTGCTTCCGCTGTGAGGACGACAGAGGAAGAGGTTGCATGGTCAGAGGAGGAGGAGGTTGGGGGAGGAAGTGGAGGGGACATTCATTAATAAAGAGAAATTTAGGGGAAAATGTAAAATATTTAACAGATACCAATATAGGTAACAAAAAATTGGGTGAAAATTAACATGAGGTCGTGAATGTAAGAGTTAAGCACTATTCAAGGTCCTGAGTGTAATTCGTGATTATAGAGGGTTTTTGGGGAAATTATGAAATTACTCAGGTTATGGGTGTAAATATCCATTTCATTTATGTATTTATGTATACTATTTTATTTTTGTGTTTTCTTTATGGTTTTATTCTATTTTAAATATTTACATATACTATAAATAATATTTAAAAAAAATATAAATATCCCTTTCATCTATGTATTTATGTACATTAATTTATTTTTGTGTTTTCTTTATGGTTTTATTCTATTTTAAATATTTACATATACTATAAATAATATTTACAAAATTATAAAAATATAAAATTGTAAAATACTAAATAATAAATAAAACGAATATTTTATTCAGGTATGCTATACAATAGGGGTCCAAAACCTAGTTTTTGCATCTTAATTCCGAATTACATGAAACCACCTTCGTTAAATAGCTCATTAAAAATTATATACAATTAAAGTGATTTTGGTGCATTTTGAGTTCATACGTAGATGATACGGGTCTGGGAAGTTTGGGTTTTGGCTTTTTATTCAGAGTATAAAAAGTACACTGTATACTATTTTTGTGTGAAATTAATTTTGTATTTTTCTATATATATTTATCTACAACATTAATGTTTAAAGTTTCTTTATTTGAGGTATAAAGATAGAAAATAAAATAGGTCCCAAGTAGGACTTATTGATGAATAAAAGAATGTGAATTTTGTTGTATTTTTGGCCCTTATCTCCCCCTACTTTATTCCTTATTGACATGGACTTCAAAATACGTAGGTATCGGGGTTTAGAGTCATAAAATACCTTTGGCATTTTATTCTTTTTCTTTTCTTTTCTTTATTCTTTTATTTTGACTTTAAACATTGTATTGTATAAATTATTTACACAGTAAATAATGAATGTCAATTTGTGCAAAATAATGGTATTTACAAGCATTTAGTTTGGGTTTAAAATCCAACATGAAAGAATAAAGGTGATGAAATAAGATTCATCACTAGGCCCACCCTCACGGGAGTGTTTGTCTCATCGATTTGTATCCGAGTACTCCACTTATGGGGAAAGTAGTGGTTTCGCCTATCGGCTCCCTCTCTCTTTTTCTTTGGCTGAGTAGCCACTCAGGACCAATATTGAGGACCTTAAAAAGTACAGTTCATAGGATACAAAGGAGGTGGAACAAGTACGTGGATACTTTCTTAGTAGTACATGCTCTCCTCAAGGGCTAGATGTTAAGGACTCATGACAAGTTTTGCTTGAATCACAACTCTAAAACTGAAAAGATAAAAATAGTTGAACTCTTACGGCTTCACATTGAGTTGAGTTGGTGAACTCGATTTTGTTCGGTGTTTGTTTGCTTAGAATTAGGTCCAAAGATCAAAGTCCGGCGCACTTGTGCAATTTTGTCACTTCTTCTCTTTTGCATATTTCTTCTTAACCCTTGCTCATCATGATCCATCTACTACTGTACATTCCTTTTATTTCTTGTTCATCACCGTATCCTTCATACTTCATCGATCTTCCTTTTTGCATTCATGATATCAACCCTGGATGGTTTAGTCAGGACTCCGCCGACAACTACATCGATTCCTTGGGTTTGTCATCTTCCAGAATAAGGGTTGACCTCTAAGAAGACATGACAGACCCTGCGGACTTCTCCTTGGACTCCCCTATTTTCACTTGCTTTGGAAACCGAGAAGACTCTTATCTAGTTCTCCTTCCTTCTACTAATTTTCTTTCTCTAATAAACCCTTTGTTCGAGATAGACTCTCATCTCGAACTTGCTCCATCATTTCTAAGGATTGATCGCTAATGTAGATTCACAACCCAATCAGGAGACTGAGCATGATTCCAATTCTGAAATGGCTCCCCAAGGCAGAGGAAAGGGACCACAGCCTTAAAGCAGTGAGCAGAACCAAGAGAAGGGCATACGTCAGAACGAAGTCAATAACCGGTTACTGCCCAGGTCAATTTCCAAGAGACGTCGAATGATCTGAGGAGAAGACTAGAAGAGAGAGAGGAGGAAAACTAGGAGAGGGTGATGATGATATTCCTGATGATGAAGATTACCACTTTGTGGATGGACAGGGTGGAGGCGAGGGAGAAGACATGAGAGCCTAACCGCTCTAAAGTATAAATACAATCTTAGGGCCGATCACATCACTGGGTGGATCTAGATTCCACAGATCCATGGACATTTTGAGCTGAAACCTCAGCTCCTTTCTCTGCTCCCTAGTTTCCATAGGAACCTGACCGAGGAACCCTATATCCATCTGGAGTAGTTTGGATACATATGCAGCACTACTCGTTAACCCAATATCCCATTGGTCATAATCAAGATGATCGCTTTCCATTTCATCCTTCAAGGTAAGGCTCTCCATTGGATCAACCACTTGGGGATAGTGGTAACGACTTGGGAGGATCTGAAATCAGCATTTTTGCACAAGTACTATCCTCTCGGTCGCCTTAATCTGATGCACACCTATATGGAAAGCATCTCCCAGGGACCCCAAGAGACCATTCACGAGATCTGGGAGAGATTCAGTGATCAGATAGGAAGATCTCCCCATCATGACATACTGAAGACCAGTATGGTCCAACACTTCTTCAGGGATCTCACTAAAAGTAGTCTATGTCTGGTTGACGTCTCCTGTGAAGTCTCTCACTTTAACAAGGATGAGTACGCAGTATGGAAAATATTCGAGGAAATGGATGAAGGAGAGGCCGCACTTTCCTCCTCTCATTCCTTCTAATTTCTACCATAGACACAGATCCTCTACAAGAATGTAAATATGGAGGACACTCGCAAAGTGTACATGTGTGAGAACTTTGACTTGAGCATTATTGAGAGTCACCTATCCAAAGTGGACATTATTGAGAAGAGTTTGCATAACCTAGATAAGCCAGTTGGTATTGAGAAACACATGAAGGGTTCAGACAAGCTCGACGTCATCAGCAAGCACCTGGAGCTGCTAGTGAACACTACCAGTGCCTGCAATGCAATGACAACCATACATGTGCCTTTGACTAAGAAGAAGGAGCATGCACAACCACAATCTCCTCAACCAAGTCCCAATCATCCCCCGGTCTAGCATGTACACTATGTGCAGGCTCCCGAGACGCAGCTGCCATAGCCCTAGACACAGATGGTTGTCTACCAACCATCTGAGTTCTAGCTCCAGTACATCGAACCATGTTCCCCACTTCCATCACTCATCCATTAGGTAAATGGCGTTTGGAGTAACAAATAATAGCCGACCCATCCTCAGGGACAACCAAAGGGTTAGAACCATACTAACTGGCCATTTTACCATTAGCAAGGAGGGCAGACATATCAACCCAACCAAGCCCATTGATAAAGCTAAAAATCGGTTTCGCGGCCTTTTTTAGAGAAACGTGGTCGATGTAGAAAAAGCCGCAAAAAATACGATCTTAGCTTGTATCAAACAAATTCGGTTTTCCAAAGGAAAACCTACATTAAATATTTATCCAGGTAAGTGTGCCTGGGTCGAACTCAAGGAGGCAGAATATAATCTTTTGATTTTTTCGATGAAAATTTTGTGTTTTTTATTTTTATCTCTTCTTTAAGTGATTAAAGGGAACCAAACACTTTTTGTTTTATTTTTATTATTTTTTTATTTTTTATTTGATTTTAATCTTTTCAAATTTTTATTTAATTTTCAAAAAGGAATATTTTTCAAAAAGATTTATTTATTATATACTAGGTGGATATAGGTAAGTGATACTATATAGTAGGTGAAGACCGAGCAACGTGCTCAAACAAACTCACGAAAACAAAACAATATGAATGCGGTTTTCAACGAAATCAAAACCTGACGAAAACACGACAAAAATTCACGAAACTTTAATACAAGCTAGATGGGATAGTTGCGTAACTACCCTAAAAAATCGTCAAGAAACAAGGTCAAACGAGGTCAAAACAACCCCTACAGCCCAGGGGCATAAGCGTAAAAAAACTATTAAGTTTGTTTTGCAAAAAGGTCCTCAAAGGACTATTCTGTATACAAAATACAAATGTTTTATATTTAGGTCCCTATGGAGGGACCTAAATGCAAATACTGGAAATTTGTGGAACGGGAATAAATGTCTGGAAACCTGCTGGACTTAAGTTGCAATTTTTCCACCGTTTCACTGTGGACGACCACGATTAGAAGTTGCCCGCGCGGATCGGACGCTTGCGGAGGAGCCACGTGTCAGCCACCTGTACCCCGTCTGTTCTTGAGTCTGTTGAACTCATCGGTGAAGGCGCTTCTTCTCCGACTTTTCCCGAACTAACGTCAATGACTGGTGCTCTCCGGCGGGGCCAGAGGGGTGGCTCCTCCACCCCTCGAGCTCGCCCGCGGTAGGGGGCGGTCGTAGGTAGCTCGAAGCGGCGGTGACCGCTTGAAGGAGATGGCGTACTCGTAGCTCTGGTCCGACGAAAGTTTGTTGCAGCTCTCTTTGAATCGTGATTTCAATGATAACGAAAGCTTCCAGATGACGTTGAGTTGCTCCTGATCGGAGTTGGATCTGCAAACAAACGATATATATGCTCGATTCGATGAAGAATCGACCAATGGATGAAGAGTTCGCAAGATCTAATCGGGAAAATTTTAGTTTCCAGTATTGCTGAAATGTGCGTGAAAAGGATGATAGGATAAGGTGCGATTCGAATATGATCGAAGTGGTTTGAAGGTGGGATTTCGATGGGGCATCTAAGCTATGTGATTAGGCGAGCTAAAACTGGGATTAGCGTTGATAATCAACACACGAGAATTGAGAAAGAAATGTGATAAGATGAGGGAGTAGGTCTGGGGAGAGTCCAGGTATATTACCTGGACAGAAGCTCGACAGTCGACCTTTGGCCGTAGCGGAACGCAGCTCGAAGCGGCGACGCAAGGCGGCGGACCTCCTTGGAACCTCCTCCGATGTCTCCTCCTCCACGCAAGCACCTTCAAGCGGAGCTGTTACCTCCTGAGCGAGCGGAGCGAGGCGAGGAAGTTGGGGAGTCGAGCAACTGGAGCTGGAGCTCAGGTTGTTGGAGAGTTGGCTCGCGATGGTGGATCTTTGGGGCTTTATATAGATTAGGTTCGTTCTCCCCAAGTAATATCTAAGGGCCAGCGAGCTAGAGGGTTGTTAGGAGAGAGGATCAAGCGGTTTTGATTGGCTGGAGGTGTTAGGATGTGCGTGGAATAAATCAAGGAAGATGGCCGATCAGTGTAGTTAGGCCGAACTGCTTCTTGGAGAAGACAACCCAGGTGCTGACAAGTGTCAGCACCTGGTTGGCCAGGATCTTGAAATTCATTATAAAGTCAATATTAAATAGTAATTAAGGTTTTTTTAATTAGGTTTAAATACAAGAAATGTAAATAATTAAATAATCTTAATTATAGAATAAACACTTTATATAAATAATAAATAGTATTCAAAATATAAATATTATATTAATAAATATGTATTTATAAATAGGTTTTGAATTTTCAATTTAATAAATAAATACTTAAAATTTAATTTTATATTTTCTTAATTATTAGAATAATAAATAAGGCTTATGTGAATTTTTATAGATTTTAATAAATTAATTTACATATTTTAATAAATAGAGGTATAAGTTATCTAGTTCATTTATACCTATAATTTAGGGTTTTTGATTTTATTAAAATAATAAATATGCTCCAAAAATTATAAAATAACTTAAGATGAAAATACAAGATCATGAAATAATTTAAAAATTATAAAATTAAGAAAACTATAAATAAGGTGTGTTATATAAAATAAATAGCCTAGAAACCCCGTTGTCTTTTGGTCCCAAAACCGACTTTTTGCAAACGGACTCCGAATTCGATGAAACCACCTTTATTAATTAGAAAATATTATTTTATGAACTTTAAAGGTGATTAGAGTGAAATTGGAGTTCGTATGAGGAAGTTATGATGTTCGGAACTTGAGATTTTGATAATTTTTAGGCTGGGTTTCTTGGCATATATACAGGGTAATACTTTTAACTTATTTTTATATTTTTATATACATTTTTAGAAATAATTAGGAAAAGAGTTTGATGAAAAATATTTACATATGGATTAATTAAAAATCTTTGAAATTTGGTATTATTTTAAATAATGAAAGGTGCATAGAGTGTGGCTTAATTTATTATTTTTTTAGTTTTCTTTCCTTATCTCCCCCTACTTTTCGGTTTGTCGACCAATCCATGCTGACTTGGTCTCAGGGGTTAGGCTATAAATATACCTTACAGTTATATTTATATTTTAAGTCATATTGTATATATTTACATATATTCAATCTTCCTTGGTTCTTTTTCTGATTCTTTATTTATTTACATTATTTGGATGATTAAAAGTAAGTTTTTATTCATGAAGGATGATTTATTAAAAGATGGGAATTAATGAGTATTTACGTGCATTTGTTAAGGGTTTTAAGACAAAATGCGACAGAAAAGTTAATGAATCATGGATTCATCAACCCCCTATACTTAAACTTTGCTAGTCCCTTAGCAAACACTTATTTTGAAAAAGTAAGTGAAAAAGAAAGAAAGTTAGAATGAATTTGTTTTCCTAAACCAATTCATGAGAACAGACAAAGGATATAGCTCGATCGGACCTGAAACAAGCATTTTGTCTGAACCTTAACTAGGATTAGGATTTTATCCTCAACAGTCGTCAAGTTCCACAAATCCTTACTCAAGATTACTTCATCGGCTAGTTCAGACTCACTTATTAATATCACAAACTCTATCATTCTTGAAGTCAACTTGTACAGTGTGTGAATTGATTTAGCTCTTCCTGCTTGGAGAACCGAAGAAACCGTCAATCCCGGCTATACACTTCTATGGCTTCCTCATCTCGCTACTCTTTCCTCGTGGAGGGAGGTATTCCCTTCTGAGTTCAGTTCTGCTATATCCACAATCGAATATAGAGAGAAGGTAGAAGAATGAGAAAAGAAGTGGAGTGCGAACAGTGTAGACGCATCTCCTTCTGAAGCTCAACCGCTGTAGCTGAGTCTCCACTAAGATGTGCAGGCATTTTTGGTGGAAGCTTGGACCATTGTGGTCTTATTTGGTGGCTTCTTCTTTGCTTTGACTTTGTAATTTGCTTGCGCTGCATTCATCTTTTTGTGCCTCGACGGATAAAGCATCGTTTTATTCCGTCCCTTTTTTGAGGTCTTAGAAAAATTATGTCAGCAGATCCTTCCCTCATCCGAAGCAACTATCGCAACCCCAATCTCTCCCGTCTTTAGACGTCAATGCCACAAAGATAAGGATAGAAATGCACTACCAAGGTGTAATGCCCTTCGGAACTCCATGCGAGTCGAGCTAAGTGCGAAGTGCATGTGTTCAAGATTGGTTCACTAGTGTAGAGTTGTAAGGATGACTCCAAATGGTCTACTTAAGCACATATGACTTCATTTCCCGAATATGGTCTTATGGAACCCAAAGATTTTAAGTCACAAGACTTGAAGAGTCTAAATTCCAGATCCTAACCAGGCTCTTTACAACGAAAGTTAAAGGCCGTAATCAAGCTCCATCCTTTAGACTAGACTCAGTCCTTAGTTCCAGAAATCAAATTTATTCTGAAAAATGCGAATGCAAATGCAACCATGATTTTGTGAAGTATATTTTCTGAATTTTACTCAATTTTTATGGATTTTAAGGCTTTTGTAATTTTTATGAATTTTAGGACTTTGTATTTTTCATGGATTTTATGGCTTTTCTAAACAAGTTTTTATACAAGAATTTTACAAGATATATTTTATTCGATTGAAATATCTAATGTATTTTACAGATTTTATCTACAAGGGGTTTTTACAAGGATTAACTGGTTTTTACACATATTTTAATAAAAAGGATTTTAAATAATTATTATACAAATTTTATATACAGATTTTAAATGCATATTTAATTACAAGGTTTAAATACAAGTTTTAAACATATTTTACTTGTTTACAAGGATTTTTAAATAAGATATAAGTATATAAGTGGATTTTAATTAACCCTTACCCACTTTTTATGGATTTTATAGATATAGAAAATACATAAAAGTACGAGTTATGGACGAAAGTATATATACAATATTTACGCACCCCCTATACTTAGCTTGTGCTATGTCCTCATAGCGTCAAAAGAGAAAAAAGGAGGACATAACTCGTGCTAAGTAAAAGTGGGTGAAAAAGGATATCGAGTACAAGTCAGTCAACCCCCCTATACTTACAATCAGGTCATCGTAAGTATCACGAGAGAGAAAAAATAGGATGACTGAATGAAAAAGAATAAATAACGAAAGTTCAAAAGGAAAAGAATACGAAATCATCGAAATCACTTGGTCCCCCCTATACTTAGGATAAGTCATCCTAAGTATAGAACAGAGTGTAGTCAAAAATCGGAGACCAGTGATTTGTGAAAAAGAAAGGCTATACAAAAAGAATCAGAACAACAAAAAATAAAACGTAAATCAACGAACAATCGGTCTCCCCTATACTTAGGATCTGGTATCTTAAGCATAGAAGACGAGCAAAAATGGGGACGATTGTGGTCTACGAAGAATATACGAGTGTTGTGAATCTCCAAAAACGAATGGCTCAAAAGAATTTGTACAGGATGAGATGAAATGAAAGAATGATTCCAATACAAAATAGATCACTTCAGCCAGGATCATACTGGATTTTCTGCTTTTTCTGTGCGTACTGTTCGTTGGCTGAAAAAGTAGAGCTTTCTCTGTAATTGAACTTTGTACTTGGCATAGCTCTCTTTTCTGGAATATGCGTCTCTGGAATCGGACTACAGAAGGTGTCTATATGTGTAAGCATCACACCATCCGACTCTCTACGCTGAATAAACTGTATGATCTGTGCAATGTAATCAATTGACTCTTGTGCTGTAATATGTGTACTTTCAATTTGCAGCACAGAGATATCTACTGCAGGTGACTGCTCATCTGAGTCTGATATGAACTCTGTCTCTGTATGTGAACAATCATCTGAAGAACTAGGTACCAAGTGATCTACCCTATCCTCGTGTAGGATATCATGGGTATCAAAATAAACGCTTTCAAGATCAGGAAACTGTGTCTCATCTATGTTCTGGCAATCTTCTGCAAGACTGGTGTCCTCTGAAGTAAATGACAATACTGATCTGGGACTACTACATCCTCTCTCCATCTCAATGTGTATCTCTCCGTTGTCTGTGCGGAATGATACTCTCCCAGCATCATAATCGAAGAGTGCTCTTGCTGTCTGTAAAAATGGCCTCCCGAGAATGATTGGTGCAAGGTGTAACTGTGTAGGGCACGACATATCTTGGACGGTGAAATCCACTGGAAACTGCAAGCCCTGAACGGTCATGAGAATGTTCCTCAGCACACCTCTAGGTCTCTTCACAGATCTATCTTCAAACTGAAGTATCGCTCGTGATTTGTAGAGAGGACCTAGCTTGAGCTTATCAAGCAAAGAAGATGGAAGTAAATTGATCGAGGATCCATTATCTAAGAGAGTACAATGGAATGTAGTGTCTTCAATCTGGAAATTGACATAGTGAGCTCCCGAATCTTTCTTTTTCTTGGGTACCTTATTCCTGATAGCACACGAAGTGGCCTTGGTCAAAATATGCTTCTCAACTCGTGATCTTTTCTTCCTACGTGTAGTACATTTGTTCCTCAACTGATTTTTGAGCGTAGGAAAATGATCCAAGACATCGTGCAGTGGAATCTTCACAAAGATGTGATCTTTCAGTAATCGTTCGGTTTTTGGAGTGACATCATTCTTTTTGTTGTTTTTCTTTCCTCTTCCAAACAAAGCATCAGGAAAAGGTACAATTTCAGGAGTTAGAAAATCAGAACTTTTATTCAAATTGGAATCGGCTTGTACATCAAGAGTTTCAGAATTATTTACAAAACTCTCTAAGACAGGGAAGAAATATTTTTCTCGGGGCTCTCTGCCTGATCTGGCGTGATGTCATCGTCTGATTCACCAGTGTCCATATCTGTTGTGTCGGCATCGCTCCCGTCTCTTGATTCTGCAGGGTGGTCCTCATCATCTAGTTGGTTTTCCTCCTCGGCTTCAGATTCTTGTGGCTCATGGATTTGCTCGTGCTCCTCTGGTGCCCTCTCCTCTACTCCAGTAGGTACTTGTGGTGATCTACCGCTCCTGAGATGAATGAAGTTAGATAAAAATCCAGGAAACGAGATCTTACCTGTAGTGTCTACCTGATCTGGATGCCTCTTCTTGTTGTTAGGGTTCATCTGAGGCTGGGTTGGGAGAGTGGTCTTCAGCGCGGTTAACTCATCCAGACGACGGTTAACCTGCTCCATCTTGGTTTTGTGCGCAATCTGGAGCGTACTCAGCATATCCATGATCTGGTTGAGCACCTGGGCCTGAGATGACATATCTGGTTCGGTGTGGTGGCCCTGGCTTGCTCCTCTCTCTTGCTTTGGCGTATAATGCTGAGAGGTGGAAGGCTGGGAGTATTGCTGAGGTGTTGAAGAAGACTGCTGCTGCTGCTGATAAGGATAATTCGGTGAATAATGAGCAGGGTGCTGATATGAATGCGGTCTATGGTGATATACATACGGGTGAGACTGCTGTGGCGTGAAAGTCTGGCAGTGCTGAAAGTTCAGACGTCCATGCTGCGGATGACCATACGTCTACTGTTGCTGCTGATTCGGTATACTCGGCTGCTGAATCGGAGTATACCAGATCCCGTTGATCTCGAGAGTGGATTGCAGCTCCTCCTCCATCTCTGTGGTGCTGGTGATCTGGCCGGGATTGGCATGAGACTGATCCTCATGCCAATCAAGCTGCGGAGTCTCTGGCTCACTCTGTACGAAGTGGATCGGATGGGTGGGTGCAGCAGGTAAGATTCTCTGTGCTGGTTGTGTGGTCGGAGAAGTCTGGCTCTGCTGGTACTGGATCTGAAGATCAGAGACCTTCTTCGAGAGATCACTCAGCTGCTGTGGTAGAGATGAGAGTTTCTCCAACTCTCGCAACAGTTGTAGGTCTTGGACCTACTTGTGAATCACATCCACCAACGTTAGCTTCTCGCTAATGTATCCCATGTTGGTGTTGGATTCAGAATCTGAGATGTTAGCCACCTTGTGATGTTCTCGATGATGTGGTGGATGCGGGGCTTTCTGAAATGCCCGAGTAGAGTCTACGACTCTTGAGTTCTTGGCCATCCCTTCGAAGATGGCCCAGACTGACTCGGCATCCTTATTCAAGTAACTGCCGCCCCATGCGGCACTCACGAGCACCTAGATTTCCGGATGGAGTCCTCCAAAGTAGTTTTGCACGAGCACCTTCATCGGGATCTCATGATGCGGGAATCTCTCCGTAAGGTCCATGAATCGATCCCATGCCTCATGGAATGATTCGTGCGGCAATTACGTGAAGTTGGAGATCTGGCTCCTCATCATGTTTGTCCTTCCCAGAGGAAAATATTTGCGCAGGAAGGTGGACTTCAGATCGTCCCATGTAGAGATTTCCCTCTCCAGATGACTCAGCCAATAAAGAGCCTTATCGGCTAAGGCAAAGGGGAAGGCCTTGAGGCGTACAACCTCCTACGTGACTCCTGGATAGCAAGCCGTTCCGCAAATCATTTCGAACTGCTGTAAGAATGTGAACGGCTCCTCTGCGGCATTCCCATAGTACTTGGGAAGCAAAGAGATGAAGGACGGTTTCAGCTCGTATGGCCCTTGATTCGGCGGTAGCCGAATCCAAAGGTGAAGCGTTCTATCACCCGAGTCATACTCGTCTTGTAAAGTCGCGGGAACTGCATGCGGTAACTAGTTCTTGGCCCCTGCTCTCAGCGCGGCTAATTCAGCCTGCAGTTCAGTCTGAAATCTAAACTGTTCTCGGATTTGTAGATTCATCTGCTGAAGTGTATCGAGTACCAGTAGTAACATCTGCGGGTGGTCCCTGTCTTCCTTCGTGCTGCTCCTCAACTGGGTGCCTCTCGTCTGCTGCTGGTCCTTTCCCGCGAGCCATCTGATCGTCTGTGAAATAGAAACTCTCGTAAGAACTCAGCGAAAAGTAAGCTGGAGATCTAGATGATGTATTATGGCAAGGGTCTGCCTCAATAGTCTGGCCAGGAGGTGAGGGAGTCTGGGTCTGACTCGCCTCGAGATCTGATGGGACCAGCTCGGGAAGAGGGTCATCCCGAGTCTGTGAAGACGTACGCTCGACGGTGGGCGATTGAAAGCTCACGGAGTCTGAGCAGAAAAGCCGTCGAGACGTCATCTTCAATGCCAAGAGGATTGATCGGGAGAGCATGTTTTACAATTCAAATGAGAAGAGAAAATGCGAAAGCCGCGGAAACTCACGCCCCGCAAGCAAACACAAAGCAAACCCCGTGTTCACCAACTCAACCCAATGAAGACCGTAAGAGTTTGGTCTTTTTATCTTTTCGGTTTTAGGGTTGTAATTAGCAAACAAGTTTTGCGGTTATCGCGGGCTGAGCGAGCCAATAGGTGCCTGATGGTTTCTCCAAAACACTGGCCCGAGTCCTTACAGAAGACCACTCGCACTTAGCCAGTATGGGAGTAAGTACGGACCATTTCCGGCTACCCGTGTTACTTGAGGATGGAGCCTTGCGCAGTGTCCTCTAAACCTCCCACTCTGCTAAGTGAACCCGGACCGTTTCCGGCTACCCGAGCTTACCCACTAAGGAACAATGATCAAGTGTATGAACCCAGTAGTATCTCGCGGGAAATACAGGGTTTGGGATCTAACCTTATGGGTCGGCTCTCGCTCGCGCACTCTGAGATGTTGTGCGGGGATTACTCTCCCAAAGCAATTGAGTCGGTTTACAGCTTTTAGATCAGATATGATTAGCAGTCCCGATTTTAGTTTGCAGTTTTTAATTTTTTTGGGTTTTTTCTAGCAACATCTACCGATTTTTTTATTTTTATAAAAACCCTAAATTCATGCACCTAGGTTGCAAGTCCTAAAACTAACCACGTAGGCACAATCAGATAGAGTAGAAAAATCCTAAGCAGGCACCTAAAAAGGTGCAGAAAATCGATAAGCGAGAAAAACCGCGGTATGTGCTCTGACTCCCCGGATACACGGTATCCGGTGAGTCAGACACCGAAAAGGGGGGGGGTTATTGTCTATTATAGCTTCTCTCCCTTTCTCTCTCTTTTACAAAAAATTTCTAACTACTCTGCCCTCTGCAGCCGACTCGTGAGGAAGGAGCCGACCTCTGCTCTTTCAACTGATTCGGCTTCCGAAGAAGCCGACTGATCCTGTAGGCCTTGCAAAACTAGTTAGATGTTCGAAAAGTCGTACGAAGTCGGTTGATAGAAGAAAGCCGAGAAAGCCGTAAGAAAAGCCGAAAGAAACTATGAAAACAAAACACGAAGAAAAGACGTACGAAAAACCGTACGGAAACAAAAGAAGAAAGAAAATAAAATCACAAAAAAATCAAAAAAAATCAAAATATCCTAACGCCTCCCCGGCAACGGTGCCATTTTGATAAAGCTGAAAATCGGTTTCGCGGCTTTTTTTAAAGAAACATGGTCGATGTAGAAAAAGCCGCGAAAAATACGATCTTAGCTCGTATCAAACAAATTCGGTTTTCCGAAGGAAAACACTAAATATTTATCCAGGTAAGTGTGCCTGGGTTGAACTCAAGGAGGCAGAATAGAATCTTTTGATTTTTTCGGTGAAATTTTTGCGATTTTTATTTTTATCTATTCTTTAAGTGATTAAAGGGAACCAAACACTTTTCGTTTTATTATTATTATTATTTTTTATTTGATTTTAATCTTTTCAAATTTTTATTTAATTTTCAAAAAGGAATATTTTTCAAATAGATTTATTTATTATATACTAGGTGGATATAGGTAAGTGATACTATATAGTAGGTGAAGACCGAGCAACGTGCTCGAACAAACTCATGAAAACAAAACAAGACGAATGCGGTTTTCGACGAAATCAAAACTCGATGAAAACACGACAAAAGTTCACAAAACTTTAATACAAGCTAGATGGGGTAGTTGCGTAACTACCCTAAAACAATCGTCAAGAAACAAGGTCAAACGAGGTCAAAAGAACCCTACAGCCCAGGGGCATAAGCGTAAAAAAACTATTAAGTTTGTTTTGCAAAAAGGTCCTCAAAGGACTGTTCTGTAGAGGGACCTAAACGCAAATACTGGAAATTTGTGGAGTGGGAATAAATGTCTGGAAACCCGTTGGACTTAAGTTGCAATTTTTCCACCGCTTCGCTGTGGACGGCCGCGATTAGAAGTTGCCCGCATGGATCGGACGCTTGCGGAGAAGCCACGTGTCAGCCACCTGTAGCCCGTCTGTTCTTGAGTCTGTTGAACTTACTGGTGAAGGCGCTTCTTCTCCGAATTTTCCCGAACGAACGCCGATGACTGGTGCTCTCCGGCAGGGCCAGAGGGGTGGCTCCTCCACCCCTCGAGCTCGCCCGCGGTAGGGGGGCATCGGAGGTAGCTCCAAGCAGAGGTGACCGCTTGAAGGAGATGGCGTACTCGTAGCTCTGGTCCGACGAAAGTTTGTTGCAGCTCTCTTTGAATCGTGATTTCAATGATAACGAAAGCTTCCAGATGGCGTTGAGTTGCTCCTGATCGGAGTTGGATCTGCAAACAAACGATATATATGCCCGATTCGATGAAGAATCAGCCAATGGATGAAGAGTTCGCAAGATCAAATCGTAAAAAATTTAGTTTCCAGTATTGTTGAAATGTGCGTGAAAAGGATGATAGGATAAGGTGCGATTCGAATATGATCGAAGTGGTTTGAAGGTGGGATTTCGATGGGGCGTCTAAGCTATGTGATTAGGCAAACTAAAACTGGGATTAGCGTTGCCAATCAACGCACGAGAATCAAGAAAGAAATGTGATAAGATGAGGGAGTAGGTCTGGGGAGTGTCTAGGTATATTACCTGGACAGAAGCTCGACGGTCGACCTTTGGACGAAGTGGAACGCAGCTCGAAGCGGCGATGCAAGGCGGCAGACCTCCTTGGAACCTCCTCCGATGTCTCCTCCTCCACGCGAGTACCTTCAAGCGGAGCTGTCACCTCCTGAGCGAGCGGAGCGAGGCGAGGGAGTTGGGGAGTCGGGCAACTGGAGATGGAGCTCAGGTTGTTGGAGAGTTGGCTCACGATGGCGGATCTTTGGGGCTTTATATAGATTAGGTTCGTGCTCCCCAAGTAATATCTAAGGGCCAGCGAGCTAGAGGGTTGTTAGGAGAGAGGATCCATCGGTTTAGATCGGCTGAAGGTGTTAGGATGTGCGTGGAATAAATCAAGGAAGAAGGTCGGTCAGTGCAGTTAGGCCGAACTGCTTCTTGGAGAAGACAACCCAGGTGCTGACAAGTGTCAGCACCTGGTTGGCCAGGAGCTTGAAATTCATTATAAAATCAATATTAAATAGTAATTAAGGTTATTTTAATTAGGTTTAAATACAATAAATGTAAAAAATAAAAAATAATCTTAATTATAGAATAAATACTTTTTATAAATAATAAATAGTATTCAAAATATAAATATTATATTAATAAATATGTATTTATAAATAGGTTTTGAATTTTTAATTTAATAAATAAATATTTAAAATTTAATTTTATATTTTCTTAATTATTAGAATAATAAATAAGGCTTATGTGAAATTTTATAGATTTTAATAAATTAATTTACATATTTTAATAAATAGAGGTATAAGTTATCTAGTTCATTTATACCTATAATTTAGGGTTTTTGATTTTATTAAAATAATAAATATGCTCCAAAAATTATAAAATAATTTAAGGTGAAAATACAAGATCATGAAATAATTTTAAAAATTATAAAATTAAGAAAACTGTAAATAAGGTGTGTTATATAAAATAAATAGCCCAGAAACCCGGTTGTCTTTTGGTCCCAAAACCGACTTTTTGCAAACGGACTCCGAATTCGATGAAACCACCTTTATTAATTAGAGAATATTATTTTATGAACTTTAAAGGTCAGTAGAGTGAAATTGGAGTTCGTATGAGGAAGTTATGATTTTCGGAAGTTGAGATTTTGACAATTTGTAGGCTAGGTTTCTTGGCATATATACAGGGTAATACTTTTAACTTATTTTTATATTTTTATATACATTTTTAGAAATAATTAGGAAAAGAGTTTGGTGAAAAATATGTACATATGGATTAATTAAAAATCTTTGAAATTTTGTATTTATTTTAAATAATGAAAGGTGTATAGAGTGTGCCTTAATTTATTATTTTTTTAGTTTTCTTTCCTTATCTCCCCCTACTTTTCAGTTTGTCGACCAATCCATGCTGACTTGGTCTCGGGGGTTAGGCTATAAATATACCTTACAGTTATATTTATATTTTAAGTCATATTGTATATATTTACATATATTCAATCTGCCTTGGTTCTTTTTCTGATTCTTTATTTATTTACATTATTTGGATGATTAAAAGTGAGTTTTTATTCATGAAGGATGATTTATTAAAAGATGGGAATTAATGAGTATTTACATGCATTTGTTAATGGTTTTAAGACAAATTCGACAGAAAAGTTAATGAATCATGGATTCATCACCCATCAACAACAACCTCCACAACAAAGAAACACCTGGAGGCAGAACTACCAGCAGTAGTCTTGATATCGCCAACAACACTATCAGTAGTCGACTGCCCATATCATCACCAGTACTCCTCCTAACAATACCCACAACAATGTCCTTCTCTTCCTCCTCCTGAGTATTCTCTGGGTTACAGCAACAACCTCCCCCACACTATCAGCGGAGTTAGTGGTCTCATCAGACTGAATCTTCTGAAGTTGCTTCGGTCAACCCTGTTCTAGAATATTTGGCCCAGCTCATAAAGAACATGGCTAAGATGAGACAAAAGATCGATGACCTAACGACCACAAAAACTGCCATTCCAACTCAGGTCGAAGCAAATCCAAATAATTTTTGTCGCAAGGAGCAGGTAGTTTGCAATGTTCAACCTAAATCAGGTAGAAATGTTATTGTTTTATCTAATGATGTGACTCTCAAAAGCGGCAGGACACTAAAGCCGTATGCAACTGCGAAGGGAAAGAACAAAGCATATGATGGCGAATCTTCAATCAATCAAGCCGATGGGGCCATAGATTTTTTGGATGGAGTAGCACCACCCACACCAAAAAGACAAAAAATGAAGAAAATTCGAAAATACAAAAAGATAACACCAATCAAGGTAAAGTTGCACCCATGATGGAGAGGCCAGCCTCAGCATGCGAATTGACACCAACAGAAGGAGGCAAGACTGCATCATTTTTTGGTCCACAACATGCAGATGATTTTGCCTCTTTTTTTCAACTACCTGTAAACAAAAGATACAAACACATTTTTACCAGATAAAGTTTCTTTTGATATAAATATTCCTTTTCCTCAAGTAATTAAAGCAAAAATAAAAAATTGAAAATGATTTGTCTGATCCTGATATTCTAAAAATTTTACAAAATTTGATTCTTGAAATGCAATTGTTGAAAGCCATGGAGTATATGCTTGCAATGAAAAGAGGACTCAAAGAAGCAAGTACCGCTAAGCATCCGAATAAAAAAAAAGAGACAGAGAAAACCTGAGCCATCAGTAATCTCCCGTACAAATAGGATGACAAGGAAGCACCTCTTGTTTGATGCCAGATTTTTAACCAAGAGTTCGAGTGAACAATGCTCGGTAGTCGATCCTCAGTCAATCTATTTCCTTCCTCCTTGCTCAAGAAATTTGGAGTATGACTGCTCAAACCAACAAAGATGATTCTACAATTTACAAACAGATTTATCAAGCGACCCAGGGGCACGTTAGAGGACACCATCATCACCCTTGTGGATTTCATTGTCCTTGATATGGATACCTCTACACCTCTACTCCACACTCCAATAATCCTTATTAGGCCATTCCTACAAACGACCGAGGCAGTGGTAGACTAGGGCACTAAAGGGATTACATTCTTCTCTAGCTGCGACAGGGTGCTAATCGAGACGATCCCCGAAACAAAACCGAATGAATTTGCATCTGTTATGAGAGTACTTGATCCAAATGGCAAAGAAAACTACAATTTTTCTAAATGAAATCCAAGATACAAATTTGTTCATGGATAACAATGATACACATGCATTCCTCTCTCTTGAGAAGGGTTTGGAAAGCATAGTTGAATTTCCTGGTGTCTTTGATCATTAGATGTTCACTGATGGCCATTATGAGATTTTTGATCCATCCTCATCTAAGCATGATGAAAATGTTATAGATATGTGTGATATTTTGAATTCTGAGTTTGAATGTATAGTGGTGGGCATCATGTAGTTGAAACTACCCTAGTTTACGAAGTCACCACGAAATCGACTCCTCCCCCAGAGTTGAAACCTCTACCCTCCAGCATGAAGTATGCCTTCCTTGTGGGTGAGCCAGATATGTACCTAGTCATCATCAGTTCACATCCGACTGAAGAACAAGAATCTCATCAGCTTAAGTTTCTTGAGAGAAACCACAAGGCTATTTGCTGGAATATTATAGATCTCCATGGGATAAATCCATCATTGTGTTCACATCACATCTATATTGAAGAAGATAACAAACCCTCCCATGAATTTCAAAGAAGATTGAATCCAAATTTGTAGGAGGTAGTTGATGAATGATGTCCTGCGAAGATCGTACGGTTTCACAAAGCAAAACCGTAGTCGATGCATTGACAGCTCACAAAACCTCAATCAATCAATAATCAACCCACAAACAAATCAAGCAATGAATGCTGCAAAATGTGAGGCAAAATTTATTATCTACAACTAAGAGAATAATGTAGAGGTCGAACCATAGAGAGCAAAACATGTAGCCTACGATAATCAAAAAGTAGTATGTACAATCATGTCCTTCATTCTATATTTTTGTGGGTTTTTAATTTATATATTTTTTTTGAAATTTTTTTATATTCTTTTTTGTTTTTGAGTTTATAATTTTGTATTTTTCTTTTATATTATATATATTTTTATATTTCTTTTTCTTTTTAATAAATAATAGAATATATAATGCTATATATGCTATAATAGATAATATAGATAGAAATATAACTAAAAATAACTAAAGATTATAAAATTAGTATTTTCTGTTTTAAATATTTTTTTAGTATTTTTATAAATTTTTGGCATTTTTTCTAGTTTGTATGGATTTTTAAAACAAAAAAATCTCAAATCGATGATCACATAATATGTCGAAATTGACAAGTAAATTAAAAATAGAAAATTAAGTACAAATATTCCAAATCCATTTTATTATATAGATAATAATATAGAGAAAATTATAAAATAGAAAAAACTATTTTTGGGGGTTTTAAGAATTTTTTAGATATTTATGAAGGTTTTTGGGTTTTTTCAATTTTAACGGTTTTATTTTTTATTGATTTTTAGTCTGGAGTTAATTAAAGAATAAATAAGCATAAATATATTTTTTTGGAATTTTTTGAAAGCTTTTAATATTTTTTGATATTTTATACTATCAATAGAGCAAAATTGTGCTCTAAATAATTTTCAGAAAATAATGTAAAATCAAATTATAACGTAAAATTACACTACAGCAGGCACCTAAGTCTATTTTTTAAGATTTTTTTGAGGACAATAGGTAGTCTTAATAAATCAAACAAATAAAGAAAATGCTAAACTAGCAAGGGTATAACTGTAAATAAATTAAAGTCTGAGGGCCTCTACGCAATTTTTCCAAAAATATCCAACATATATCACAATTTTAAAGTAAATACAAAAAAGCACAAGGGCATCCTTGCAATTTGGCCACCTCACATGGACGATACGTGAGGTGACCTGGCATGGACCTAAGTGCAATATGAAATAAATACAGGGGTTTGCATGTAATTTCACCCCATTTGTTTAAATTATCTATTTTATTTACAAGATTAATTAATAAATACAAAAAGAACGGGGCGAGATGTGTAAAGTACTCCTATTTGCGCGCCATCATGTGGCTGAGGTTCCTTTACTTAAACATATGGCATGATCTGCATGACTGGTGACGCTTCGATGATGAGTGTCCGTGATTAGATCATGGGAAGCGACCTGACGGTCGAGGAGCGGATGATCCAACATCATATGTAGCATACTGGGAAGGAGATCGAATGACTCTGAAGATCCCTGGAAGAATAGGGAGGAAGGTGGTCGTGGAGCTCGCTCGATCAGCTATCTCTTGATGCTCCGACCATCAACCCCACATCTAAATGTGATTTAGGATGCTGATGGAGCTCTGCGGTGATTGGCGGCGTCAAAGAGGTTCAGAGCTCGCTGATCGAGCCCTGGAGGTCGTTCTTCCTTGAAGCTGCTTTTTTATCTCAAAGCCACCCATATGGGGCCCCTTCGAGCGTGAAACCTACGTCAACAAACTCATGGGTCAAGGGCAAAGTGCCTCGACCTGTTTAGGCATGAAATGCGTAGAGGGCAAGGTGAATGGCGGTGCGACGGAGAGGCCTCAGGTGACAGTGGAGGTGGGCCTCTTATTTCCAGATCTGTGAAGGATCTAGGTGAGTGGAGGAATTCGGGATGAAGGGGAAGTGATTGGGAGTAAAGGGGAGGTAATAGGCACGACGGGAGACGATCGTGGAGGGGTTCAGTGGAGCTCAGCTCCGATGAACTATGAAGGAGGCGTTTTACACTCATTCAATCAAAAAAAAAACCTAAACTAATAACAACGAATGAAACCTACAACTATTGACTATTTAAGAAGCTAGGAAAACATCTCTTATACCTGCAGGTGAAGCAGGGAGCAGGTGTTGTTCACGCTTTTCTCGAGGATCGTAAATGAATGATATGTAAATGTCGTTGCTATCACCAAAAATCCCGTGACAAACAAACAAATAGTTTTTTTCTTTTTGCTACTTATTAACCTATATAGCGGAGATGGTCGAACTCAGGGAGGCTACAAATCCCGAAGGTTATTCAATTAATCAAGAATTAATTAAGAGAAAACATGAATCTCAAAGGATAACTATCCTTGGTTTTTGTGATTTTCTAAATTATTTAAATTTTTATTTCTATTTTTTGTATTATCTGATTTTCATTTTTTAGTAATTTTGATTTTGCAAATTTTTTATTTTCAAAAATAATACGGAGCAATATTCATAAGATCAAAAATACGCGCACCAACTCTTTTTGTAATTTTTCAATTTATAAAAAATGCTCAGAAAAATCCAGAGAAAATAATTTTTGGGTTTTGAAAGTTTTGAAATGTTTTTGAGAATTTTCGTGGAATTTTCAGATGTTATTGTATTTTTTTTAAATCAAACAGTGAGAAAATGCGAAATTGTGCACATCCTGGAGTAATTTACAACTTAAAATATTTTAAGATGCCCAAAACTCCTAGCAATTATTTTTATGATGAAACAAATGCAAATATCTACAAACATGATCTAAAATCACAATTTTTGAATTTTTGTAGAAATTGTTTATGATTTTTATAAGATTTTTGGTATTTTTTTATTTTTTTGTGTTTTATAAATAATTAATGCACAAATTTTATACAGAATCTAAAAGATAATGAAAAAAACTATTTTATTTTTTTAGAATTTTTGGAGCTATTATAAAAGTTTTATGAATTTTTGAATTTCTGGAAGATAAAAGATGTTGTTTTTGATTTTTTAATAATAATAAATAACAAAAATTTGCAATAAAAATTTATGCTAGCAAGATAATCACATCAGGTGCATATCATGATTTTTGGAAGAGTTATTGGTCAAGAAAAACATTTATTTAAAAAGAATGCAAAATAATGTCTGGATAATTTGGACTGTTCCGCAAATGTTTATTATTCTCGCAAAAAAATAACAAGAAATAAATGAAGGGGAGAATTCCCAACTTACCACTGATTCACTATCGGGGACCTTTCTTTAATTAAAAAAAAACTTTCGGGGGACTGAATGCAATTTTTCCAAATATTTTTTTATCCCTAGGGGTCCCTGTCTCTTTCTTCGTTTCTACGAAACAAAAGGGGGGCATGGGCTGTCGCTGCCCCTCTCGTTTCCTCTCCTCAGGCGGATCAAGCGGTGGCGTAGGGCGACGGGAGGTCGGGCGAGGCACGGCTGCGGTTGGAGCAGTGTAGATCGGCGGGGCAGTCGTCCGCGCCTGGTGTTGCTAGGTGTTTAATCACAAGATATCGGGGTCTAAATGTCTCACACAAGGTGGAGACAAAGTCACTGTGGCGACCCTCGATAAATCCTGGTTAAGTCAACAATTAACCCACAACAACAATCAAATAATGACAAGCAATATGTGGAGTTAAAATTTATAATAACTCTACAACAAAAGTGTATAGTGCAAGTATGTGTAGAGGTCAGACACAGAGAGCCGACAGGTAGGATGGGGCAATAATGCTTAAAAGTGAATGCGATGAATTGTCTATTTATGATTTTTTTGTGGGTTTTTAATTTTATATTTTTTTATTTAATTTTTGATTTTATAATTTTATATTTTGATTTTTATATTTCTGATTTTGTATTTTCTTTTTATATTTTATACTTTTATATTTTTTCTTTTAATTTATAGAATAAAATATATATACCAAATAAGAAAAGAGATAGATAATGTATTTATAAAATTAGATAAAAATAAGGAAAATTCAAAAATAAAGTAGTTTTAGGCTTTTTATATTTTTCTTATTTTTTGTGATTTTTATATATTTTTACTATTTTTGGTATTTTTAAAGTCAAAAATACTAAAAATAGTGAATACAAGAAAAGGTTGAAATTAAAATGGAGAAATAACATAGAAATCAGTACCAAAAATTCTCCAAATTAATTTTAAATTAAAGAAGAATAAATTAAAGAAATTTTGGAAACAGAGATTGTATTTTTAGGATTTTTTATGAATTTTTAATATTTTTATGAAGATTTTTAGAGTTTTTATATTTTTATGGGTTTTCCTTTGTATTTTTAAATGATTTTTGGTCTGAATATAAATGACACTTAAACACAGAAAATATCTTTTTTTGGAATTTTTAAAGAGTTTTTATAATTTTTATGGTTTTTTAATGCAAACAGGGATGAAAAATGCTTGTTTTTTATTTTTAATAAATACTAAAATGCAATAAAAATGCAAAACAAAAATATGACGTGGTAGAGGAATGCAGCAGGAACTTATGGTAATTTTTATGGATTTTTAGGGATTTATAGATGCATGAAATAAATAAAGAAAATAAAGAGAAAATACATTCTGGTAGGGGTATTTTTGTAAATAGCAAAAAGTTCGGTGCCAATATGCAATTTCTCCACAAAATATACAAATAATTTCAGGATTTGAAGGACTAATTTTAAATATGTAAAGCTGCCAAGGTATCGCTACTAAATACCCAGGTACACATACGCGAAAACGTGACCAATCAAGGACTAAATCGTGATTTCCAAAATCCCAGGGGCTAAACTGTAAATTTCCAAAATGTTTACAACTATATTAAAATGTTTTTGGACAAAAAAGATATACTCAAACCCAGAGGGGGTCCCCCACAAAATGCCCCCACCCCACGTGTGCGAGTCACGTGAGGTGATGTGGCAGAGGACCTCTTCGTAATAAAACAAAGTCTGGGGGCCTATTTGTAAATATTATAAAATATATGAACGACAGATGAATGTTTAATGTATAATAATTAAATAACAAAAATTGCTGGGCTAATTCTGCAAAATACCCAGCAAAGGAGATCGGACGGCTGAAGGTATCCCACTTATGCCACGTGTTGGGCTCAGGACGCCTGATACCCTTTCGAGCGAGCTACCCAGATTAGATGATCGCTGCTTGATCCGACGGCCAGCGACGAACACGATCCGACGACGCCTGGATGTGTTGGAAGAACGCCGGAGATCCAATGACGTAGGAGGTTCTTGGATGAACGTGTGAAGAACTGGCCCCCGGCGAGGTTCGAAGTGGTGATTCGAGTTCCTCCGATGGCTAGAAGCTCCTCCGACGGTCTCCAAAGTTTTTTGGGATGGCCTTCTAGGTTCTGGTGGTGGGAAAAGGGGTCGGACCTCACTAGAGTTCTTCCACGGCATGAAGAAGCTCTAGGCCACTCCGACGACTTCCAAAATCGCCCCCAGGTGTACGTGAATGCCTGAGATCTGCAAAAAAATGGAGAGAGTTGCGGGAAAAATGCCACAATCCTCTGGCAGGCAAAAAGGTGTGCGGATGGTGTACGGATGCGGAAAGAGGGGCTTGCCGGAGCTTACTCCGGCAAGCTGGAGGAGATGATGATCCGGCGAGTGAAATGCGAAGAGAAAAAGGGGTTTGATCCTAGGACTACGGCTAACCTACAGATGCAGAGAAAACAAGATAAAACACAACCTCAAAGGTGGTCTGCCTGAGATTTGGACCTCGACGATCGGAGCCGGAGATGGGGGGTGGAGCGCCGCCTCGGCCCTCGCCTGAGCCCCGCGCGCGTGCTGGAGGAAGGCTGTCACCCTTCCGGTCCAGAGAACGGCGAACAAGGGTCAAGACTCGGGTAAAAGAGGGTTCAAAAAATTTTTAAAATCGGAGGGGGCTTTTGAAGGGTTGACGACGCGGGATGATCACGGGTGCTGTGATGATCCTGAGCCCGAAAAAACACTAGGGCGTGTAAGCTCATTCCACGAGGAACAAAAGTTCTGAAGGCGTTAACACGAGATAATAAAGACGCGCTCTCCAAAATTTGGAGAAAACGCCAAAAACACGGTTCTGACAAAACAACAAAGGGGGGTCAGACAGTTGATCGGAGGTCAACTGTCCGAGCCTCCTGGTTTGTCCACGTGGACCAACCAGGAAATACCTCTGGAAAAAGAATTGAAAATTCAATTAAAAATAGAAAACTAATTTATTAATTTTTGATTATTAAATAAAAAATGTTTATTATTTTTTAAATTATTTTATTGTGATTTTATTTATTTTTTAGAGGTATAAAAATACAAGTTACCTTTTTAGGCCTATATATGTATACATATCTATATATTTTAATAGTTTATTTTTATTTTGTATATTTAATTTTATTAATTTTGTCTATTATGTTATATATTTATAAAATATTTTTATACACTTCAATATATTTTTATTTGATTTTTCTGATGTATTTTGTACTCTTAATAAAATAGAAGTATTAATTATATATGTATGTTTATAAGTATTATTCCTATGTATTAGATTCAAGTATTTTATTTTTGTATTTTCTTTAGGTTTTTATTTTGATTTAATGTACATATATATTATAGATAATATTTACAAAATTATAAAAGTATAATCTTATAAAAATAATAATAATTAATAAAATAAATATTTTAATCTGTACAAGTATACAATAGGGGTCCAAAACTCAACTTTCAAACCATAGCTCCGCAAAATACGAAACCACCTTCATTAAATAGCTTATTTAAAATTATATACAATTAAGTGTTACATTTCGAGTCTTATTTGAGAGATACATGTCTGGGAAGTTTGGATTCTGGAATTTTATTCAGATCATAACTTTTTATTTGTATGTTATATTTGAGTGAAATCAATTTTGTATTTTTCTTTATTTAATTTTCTACAACTTTCATGTACAATGTTGATTTATTTGAGGTATAAAAAGTGAAATCAAAAATAGGTTTCAAAATAAATGAAGAATGAATTTAATCAAAGGAACTTTTATTGTATTTAGACCCTTATCTCCCCCTACTTTATTCCTTGTCGACCTAATCATCGAGATGCCTAGGTCAGGGTGTCGGGTCATAAAATATTTATAATATTTTATTCTTTTTCTTTATTCTATAAATTTAGCTTTAAAAATCGTATTTCATACACAATTTGTGCAATAATGCATGAATGATAAAATGCGTAAATTAATGTTATTTACACACATTTACTAGGGTTTTTAAGGCCAAAATGATAGAATAAAGATGATGAAATGTAGATTCATCATCCCCCTATACTTGCCTTTGTTAGTCCCTAGCAAACACTTATGCAATAAGTGAGAAAAAAGAAAAATAAAGAAAAGAAAAAGAAGAAATTGGATTTAGTTTAATTATCAAACTTGTCTTCACAAAATCAAAGTTTGGAGCTTAAGTCGGACATTTGGAAATTTAGTGTGGGCAGAACCTTAATAAGAATTGGATTTGAAATCCAACAACCTTCGAGAATCCCAAAACTCTGCTTAAGTCTCCTCAATAGCCAGGTCAGAAATATTTCAACTCATACGCAAACCCTTATGACTATGAATCTGACTCGTACAGTGTAGGTGATAGTGGCTCTCCCCAACTGAAATGACAAAGAGACTGACTTCTCCAGCATGACAACCCAATGATTCCCCAATCCAATAACTCCTTCTTCGAGGAGCGGGGTATTCCCTTCTAAGTTCAAGTGGCAACCAGCTCTAGAGGAGGGGGTGAAGAGAAGAATGGACGGTAGCCAGTGTAGCTACCTATCCTAGGATGCAAGACCAGTGTAGTCAAGTCATCCAGCTGCATGCTCACATGATATGACTTTGTAACTCAAGCTTGCTTATTTTCTATACAATATATGTACACTCCGGCAGGCATTTTATTTTTATACAAGCATGCCCACTTTTTTTTTGGAGTTTTTTTTGAATACTATTTATAGCCGCATTTACATAAGGAGTTTTTCCTCTTGAGCCAGTAGACTATCCCTCTTTTGAAGCTTTATTGCAACCCACACTCTCTTGTCTTTAGAATTCCTCATCACTGGACGGGTTGGGGTGCACTTCCCTCCCTAGAGGAGGACAAGTGTTTCCACTTTGCGTCTCATATCGGCAAATCCAACCCCCTCACCACTCCAACTGAGTCGAACCAAGTGAAAGGTGCATGTGTCCAAGTTAGGTCATTATCAACAAGAGTCGTGCGCGTGCTCCAAAATACTCTACTTAGGCAATCAAGAATCCATTGAACCAAGTCCTGTGATCCTCAAAGAATTAAGTCAACTAGACCTGAAATACCTCAATTCCATCTAAGGTTCCTGTTATTAGATAGATTTTAAGGTCCAACCAAGCTCCAATTTCGTATTTTACTTAGACTCGTTCAACTACTAAACTCAATCCAAAAAATGCGAATGTTATGCAAATGCCATGCAGAATGCACAAAATACTTTTGTGATGGAATTTTCAAAGATTTTGAACTTTTTTATGGGTTTTTTGAAAAGATGATGCATATGCATTTTTTTGTATTTTCAAAAAGATTTTTCAAATGTTTTTGGTATTTTAATTTTGCAAATATTTTTGGGATTTTTGAAAACAAAAGTATTTGGATAAAAGCTAGGTACAAATATTTACACAGGGATGCATCTTATATTTACCAGAAGTGAATTTTACGACTTTACAAGGGTAAGTGGTCAATTTTGTAAGTATATATAACGGATTTGAGGTGTGATGTATATATTCCTCAAACTTATTTGAAAAGGGTTTTCAACAATTTTGAAAACTATAGTCCAAAATAATTTTTACAAACAATTTTACAAATATGTACACACATTTGAAAATCATTTTGCAAAGGTTTATCAAAATAGTATATATATATATATATATATATAGTTTTTTCAAATATTTTTGCAACCATTTTTCAAACCATTTGCAAATCATTTTTCAAACATTTTATTTCAAACAAAGAAAATAAATTACTACAAACAACACATTATTACAAAGGCTGAAAACATGTAACAAAATATTTTCCAAATAGTTTTCAAAAGATTTTTCTCAAAGATTTTCAAACCATTTTGCAAACATTTCGCAAAAAATATTTTCACCTGATTTATTAATCAGTACGTACAGAAAGAATTTGAGGAATGATAACATCTTTTTATTAAGATTTTTAATGAATTTTTATAAGTATAATAGCCATATAAAAAATTTGGAAGTACGAGTTATGGCTAAAGTATATACGCAATATATACGACCCCCTATACTTAGCTTGAGCTATGTCCTCATAGATCAGAGAGGAAAGAGAAGACATAACTCGTACTGAGTATAGAAAAGTCTAAAGAATAAACGAATGAATTAATGAATGAATGAGAAGCTGACTGCCCCCTTATACTTAGGATCAAATAATCCTAAGTATAACAGAATGTACACAAAGCAGGGAGGGTCAAGGGTGGGAATGAACAGATCGTACTCAGATTGTCTCCCCCTATACTTAGGGTAAGATATCCCTAAGTATAGACAAGAAGAGGAGACAATGGAGAGGATCGAAATAAATGAAAGAAACTCAGGGTGTACACCCCTATACTTAGGACAAAGTACGTCCTAAGTATAGAAGACTGTCAACAAGGGGCGACACCTTTTTGATAGATACAGAAGATAGAAAAGGAAAAGAAGAAAAGAAGAAAAGAAGAAAAGAGATGAAAATGGAAACAAGATCAGAGGATGTACACATCACTCCCCCTATACTTAGGGTAAAAGAAGCCGTAAGTATAGGCAACAATAGGAGTGATGCAACAGAACGAAGAAAGAGAACTCGACTCGTCTACCCCCCTATACTTAGGACAAAGTACGTCCTAAGCAAGGCAAACACGAGGCGTAAAACGAGAGATGGACAGAGATGAACAGAAACAGATGTACAACAGAGGTGGATGTACACATGATCAAGAAGGTAGAAAGAGAACCTTCTTGTGGGACCGCTGAGGAATTGATCGGGTATGGTGCAGGTCGACGTCGGGGTCCACAGTGGACTGAAGCCGATCAGGGTCGATAGAGTGAAGATCCTTAATGGTCCTATGGTGTGAAGGCACATACGGGTGAGTGGAAGTAATGATGCTAGGTCTGGCCTTGGGAGTCTCGCTGATATTGAAGTGGAATGGGGCGAACTCATCATCATCGGAAGTAGTGTAGTCAGAGTCATCCTGCGAGGTCTCATCCAGGTCAAAACTAAAAGGAATGAACTCATCGGTGGAAGTAGTCGAACTCTGTTCGTCCTCTATAATCTCAACCGGATCATCTTTCTCATCAAAAGACCTGAATTCCTGAATAAAAGCAACAAGATCAACTTCGACCTTAGTCTCATCAATATCTGCTCTCCGCTCAATGGTGTCAATTCTGTAAATCCTGCGGATGTCATCAACACATCGCCAATCACAGGAAGCAGAAACTCCAAGGTCTATGCTTTCCGAGCTTTCCTCCTTGGAGAGGAATTCTCGGGTCTCGACATCGGTCATAAAGAAAGTCTCTCTAATATCCTCATAAAGGTCATAGGCCTCGGGGTCAGCCAAGATAGGTGTGGTCACATCATGTGCAGGTCTCTGCTCGGCAGTGGGTGTGGTGATCAACACTTCACTTTCATCAATAGTACGGGAGCGAATCTCTCCTGATCCATAGTAAATAACGACCCTCGCAGAGGCGAGGAATGGTCGTCCCAAGATGATTGGAGAGTGCTCCCCTGTGGAGGTCTCCATGGGCAACACGATAGAGTCAACATGGTAGCTCATGCCCTGAATTGATATTACGACGTTTTCAAGGATACCCTTCAGCCTCTTGATAGATCCATCAGCAAAATGTACGATCATCCTGGTCTTCTTGAGAGGCCCTAAGTGAAGAGACTGTACCAACGAGAAGAGTATGATACTAATCGAAGCACCGCCGTCTAGGAGAGTGTGATCACATGTGTGGCCAGAGATGGTGCAACTAATGAAAGGTGTTGTAGTGTTCCTCTTCCGAGGGATGGGATGGTGTGTGATGGCGTGGGCAGTGGCCATGGTCAGAATGTGACGCTCAGATCTGCTCATTTGCTTTCTCTTCTTGGGAAGAGGAGTAGATAAATTGGTCATGGACTGCTGAAGCGGGGCATGGATGATCTCATGAATGGTGGCCACCACTTCAGGTTCAGTCAATATTTTTTTGAATTTTTGGACTTCCTCCATACAAGGGAGAAGGTCGGAATCAATATCTGCACGAGGCATGCCAAGAGCACTCTGTACAACAGCATCCTCAGGGTCAAAGGTGGGACAGGGTGTGAATGGCTATGTGGTCAAATGATCTAGAAAGGGTTCCCTCTCCTCACAGTCTGAATCGATCATGTGTCTCCCGAACTCTTTTTGGTTTTTTAAAATTTTCTCATTTTTTGTGTTTTGGGCGATTGCAAGCTCTCACAGAAATCCTCGAATGAACCCATATCATCAAATGGTGGAATATCATGGTCGCTCTTATTTGTAGTAGTGAGATGGTCAATCCTCTGTATCATATGATCCATCATCTGGGTCAAGTGCTCAATGGTGGACTCCATGAAAGTTGACTCCAACAGCTCAGTCTCGGATGGATGTGAAGGTGGAAAATACGGAGGTGGAGGTGGGTGTGGGTAGAAGTCTGAGGTCTGATGCTGTGGCTGAGATGGATATGTACAAAAATCAGAAAAATTAGGAGGAGGGTCCTCCTGATAAAAGGGAGGTGGATCTACTGGAGTGAACGAGGGATCCTCAAAGTCCGGATAGAAAATGCTCCAGGGGTCCATCTCGAAAACAAAAGGAAACGATCGGGAGATCACGAAGGTCAAGTAAAGAGAGTGAAGAAGAAGGCACAAATGCGCATGAGCGATCTGGATGCACACAAAACAATCACAAACAAACTCACACAAGATAAGCCCTCAATTCACCTTCTCAACTCGGTAGAGATAGCAAATGCGGTCTTTTTATCTTGTCGGTTTTAGAGTTAGGTGAGAAGTCCAAAATTAGCACAAACACTTAGAGGGTTGAAATGGGATTTTGGCACTAATCCTTAGTGTGTGTGCATGCAAGTAAAAGCAAAGACAATGAGGGGATTACTCGCCCTAATACAAGATTTTTCTTTTTGATTGATTTTTACGGTCGAGTAATTTTAACAGTCCCAGTTTTATTGATTATCATTTTTTTGGATTTTTAATAAGAAATGCACGATCCTATCGGGGAGTCAATTCCTTTAAGCACCTAGGTGATCAAAATCAGAGGGAGAGTCGGAAAAGCAATGCAAGTGGCAAATCAATGATGTATGCTAAAGAGAAATGCTCACCTTGCCTCCAGCACTCTACGTGCAAAGATGCTCAGCAGAATTGAAACCTAAACTATATGCAGATGCAAGCCGATGAAATCACCCTAGGGTGAGAAGCTGCTATTAACGTGAAGCACGATTTTCAAGATTTTGACTAAGTCCAAACGTTCTCTATAGGATCATGCAATGGTGATTAGTGTGTTTGGACCTACTCTATCGTCAAGCAATTCCTACACCTAAGGGCTCAATCACACAAAAGAAATAAAATAAAACCGGAAAATAAATAAAAAATTGCGATGAAAATCGTGAAAACCGCGGTGAGCCTCCAAGTGTACAAACACCTGGAAATTAGGCCCGAGTGTCCAGAGTTCAGGGTACCTGTTTTATTACAACAATAAAGTCTCTCTCTCTCACTTAGATTACAAAAAATAAATACTACACAAAAATGCTGAAAAATATGACAGTCTTCTCAAGTCCTCCCTACCTCCTTTGATGCTAGGTCAGAAATCTCCTGCCGCCTTCAAGTGGGTGCGTAGACACCTAGGGTAGAGCATCTCCCTCGATCCGCGGTTCCTCGCACAAAGTCAACAAAGAGGATGATTAGACAAGTCAAGCAATAATATCAAATGAAAAGAAAATAAATAAAGCCGCAAAAATAGACAAACGATCACAATCAAGCAAAAAGCCGATCTATGCGCTGTTGCTCCCCAGCAACGGTGCCATTTGTTTAACCACAAGATATCAGGGTCTAAATGTCTCACACAAGGCGGAGACAAAGTCGCTGTGGCGACCCTTGATAAATCCTAGTTAAGTCAACAATTAACCCACAACAACAATGAAATAATGACAAGCAATATGTGGAGTTAAAATTTATTATAACTCTACAACAAAAGTGTATAGTGCAAGTATGTGTAGAGGTCGAACACAGGGAGCAGACATGTAGAATAGGGAAATAATGCTCAAAAGTGAATGTGATGAATTGTCTATTCATGCCATTTAATTTTTGATTTTATAATTTTTCATTTTGATTTTTAATTTTCTAATTTTGTGTTTTCTTTTTATATTTTATATTTTTATATTTTTTTATTTTAATTTATAGAATAAAATATATATACCAAATAAGAAAAGATATAAATAATGTATTTATAAAAATAAATAAAAATAAGGAAATTCAGAAATAAAATATTTTTGGGCTTTTTATATTTTTCTTAGTTTTTGTGATTATTCTATATTTTTACTATTTTTTGATATTTTTAAAGTTAAAAATACTAAAAACAGTGAATACAAGAAAAGGCTGAAATTAAAATGGATAAAAGAACATAAAAATTAGTAACAAAAATTCTCCAAATTAATTTTAAATTAAAGAAAAATAAATAAAAGAAAATTTGGAAACAGAGATTGTATTTTTAGGATTTTTTTTATGAATTTTTAATATTTTTAAGAAGATTTTTAGAGTTTTTATATTTTTATGGGTTTTCTTTTGTATTTTTAAATGATTTATAGTTTGAATATAAAAGACACTTAAACACAAAAAATGTCTTTTTTTGGGAATTTTTTAAAGAGTTTTTATAATTTTCATGGATTTTTAATGCAAACAAGGATGAAAATGCTTGTTTCTATTTTTTATAAATACTAAAATGAAATAAAAATGCAAAACAAAAATATGGCATGGTAGAGGAATGCAACAGGAACATATGGTAATTTTTGTGGATTTTTTAGGGATTTATATATGCGTGAAATAATTAAAGAAAATAAAGATAAAATACATTCTAGCAGGGGTATATTTTAAATAGCAAAAAGTCCGGGCCAATATGCAATTTCTCCACAAATATACAACTAATTTCAGGATTTAAAGGACTAATTTTAAATATGCAAAGCCGCCAAGGTATCGCTGCTAAATGCCCAGGTACATGTGCGCGAACACGTGACTAGTCAAGGACTAAATCGTTATTTCCAAAATCCAAGGGTTGAACTGTAAATTTCCACAAAGTTTACAACTATAATAAATTTTTTTGGACCAAAAGATATGCCCAAACCCACAGGGGGTCCCCAACAAAATGCCCCCACCCCACGTGCGCGAGTCACGTGAGGTGACGTGGCGGAGGACCTCTTCGTAATAAAACAAAGTCTGGGGGCCTATTTGTAAATATTACAAGCAGATGAATGTTTAATGTCTAATAATTAAATAACAAAAATGGATGGGCTAATTCTGCAAAATACCCAGCAAAGGAGATCGGACGATTGAAGGTATCCCACTTATGCCACGTGTCGGGCTCAGGACGCTTGATACCCTTTCGAGCGAGCGGCCCAGACTAGATGATCGCTGCTTGATCCGACGGCCGGCGACAAACGCGATCCGACGATGCCTGGATGTGCTGGAAGAACGTCGGAAATCCAACGGTGTAGGAGGTGCTTAAATGAACGTGTGAAGAACAGGCCCCCGGCGAGGTTCGAATTGGTGATTCAAGCTCTTCCAACGGCTAGAAGCTCCTCCGACGGTCGCCAAAGTTTCCTGGGATGGCCTTCTTGGTTCTGGTGGCGGCAAAAAGGGTCGGACTTCACTGGAGTTCTTCCACGGCGTGAAGAAGCTCCTGGCCACTCCGGCGACTTCCAAAATCGCCCCCAGGTGTACGTGAACGCCTGAGACGGCAAAAAATGGAGAGAGTTACAGGCAAAATGCTGCAATCTTGCTGTGGGAAAAAAGGTGTGCGGATGATGTATGGATGTGGAAAGAGGGGTTCGTCGGAGCTTACCCCGGTGAGGTGGAGGAGATGATGATCCGACGAGTGAAATGCGAAGAGAAAAAAGGGGGTTTGATCCTAGGACTACGGATAACCTACAGATGCAGAGAAAACAAGATAAAACGCACCCTCAAAGGTGGTCTGCCTGAGATTTGGACCTCGACGACCGGAGCCAGAGATGGGGGGTGAAGCACCGCCTCAGCCCTTGCCTGAGCCCCGTGCTCGTACTGGAGGAAGGCTGTCACCCTTCCGGTCCTGAGAACGGCGAACAAGGGTCAAGACTCGGGTAGAAGAGGGTTCAAAAAAAGTTGAAAGTCGGAGGGGGCTTTTGAAGGGTTGACGACATGGGATGTTCGAGGGATGATCACGGGTGCTGCGATGATCGTAAGCCCGAAAAAACACTAGGGCGTGTAAGCTCATTCCACGAGGAACAAAAGTTCTGAAGACGTCAACACGAGATAATCAAAGACGCGCTGTCCAAAATTCAGAGAAAACGCCAAAAAAACACGGTTCTGACGAAACAGCAGAGGGGGTCAGACAGTTGACCGGAGGTCAACTGTCCGAGCCTCCTAGTTGGTCCACGTGGACCAACCACGAAAAACCTCTGGAAAAAGAATTGAAAATTCAATTAAAAGTAGAAAACGAATTTATTAATTTTCTATTATTAAACATAAAATGTTTATTATTTTTTAAATTATTTTATTGTGATTTTTATTTATTTTTCGAGGTATAAAAATACAAGTTACCTTTTTAGGCCTATATAGGTATACATATCTATATATTTTAATAATTTATTTTTATTTTGTATATTTAATTTTATTAATTTTGTTTATTATTTTATATATTTATAAATATTTTTATACACTTTATTCTATTTTTATTTGATTTTTCTGATGTATTTTGTACTCTTAATAAAATAGAAGTATTAATTATATATGTATGTTTATAGGTATTATTCCTATGTATTATATTCAGGTATTTTTTTGTATTTTCTTTATGTTTTTATTCTGATTTTAATGTACATATATATTATAGATAATATTTAAAAAATTATAAAAATATAAAATTGTAAAAATAATAAATAATTAATAAAATGAATATTTCAATCTGTACAAATATACAATAGGGGTCCAAAACTCAACATTCAAACCGTAGCTCCGCAAAATATGAAACCACCTTCATTAAATAGCTTATTTAAAATTATATACAATTAAAGATGATTTTGATACATTTCGAGTTTTTTTGAGAGATACATGTCTGGGAAGTTGGGATTCTGGAATCTTATTCAGATCATAACTTTTTATCTGTATGTTATTTTTGAGTGAAATCAATTTTGTATTTTTCTTTATTTAATTATCTACAACTTTCATGTACAAAGTTTATTTATTTGAGGTAAAAAAGTGAAACCAAAAATAGGTCCCAAAATAAATAAAGAATGAATTTAATAAAAGGAACTTTTATTGTATTTAGACCCTTATCTCCCCTACTTTATTCCTTGTCGACCTAGTCATCAAGATGCCTAGGTCTCAGTGTTTCGGATCATAAAATATTTACAATATTTTATTCTTTTTCTTTTCTTTTCTTTATTCTATAATTTTGGCATTAAAAACAATATTTTATACACAATTTGTGCAATAATGCATGAATGATAAAATGCCTAAATTAACGCTATTTACACACATTTACTAGGGTTTTTAAGACCAAAATGATAGAATAAAGATGATGAAACGTAGATTCATCACTAGGCTAGCTGTTGGAGGCTGGTGGTTGTAGGCGTCTGATCGGCTGGATGGGCAGGCTGAAGAGAAGGGTCCGTACGGGAGCGCAGAGCTCGCGCAGAGATGGGAGATGCGGTGGTGATGATGCCGATGGGTTGCAGAGCCAACGGTGGTGGCGCGGTGCTCCTCTAGGCGGCGGCGGCTCACGTTTGGGTGTGCGGCCTTGCGCGGGGAAGCGTGCCTCAGTATTTTTTTAAATTATCTTTTTTTAATAAAGAGAACCAGTAGAAATAAATTTTTTTATAATATATATTTTTTGAAAACAGAACGACAGAAGACATTTTTTTTATTTTTTTATATCCAAAATAGAAAAATTGAAAACAACGAATAAAAAAAATGTTTTTTTATTTTTTATTTTTTAATGATCTTGCAAAACAAATGTTAGAGAGAACAAGAAAACAAATAATTTTTTTGTTTTTTATTTGTTTACAAATCAGAGAATGAACGGGGATCCGGTGAAAATGAAAGGATCGAATCCGATTCTCCGACCACCGTGCGTGGTCGGAGTTGATAGATCATGGAAAATAGAACTTGAATGCGAAGAGATTAAGAACGTGAGATGGAAAATCGTGTCGAAGCGGATCAAATCGTGATGGATTTTTTTAAAGATCTAGAGAAACAAAATATGATAGAATTAAAATGCGAAATTTAAACTACGATTAACCTAAGATAAAAATGAGAAAAATGATGGATCTCACCTTAGGAGAGGCAATGGACCGTGATCGCCTCGATAAGGCCGACTCGATATCACCGGACGACTTGGAGACTAGGCACCTTTCTCGATGAAATTTTCTCTCTCGGAGATCGGGTTCCTCTCTCTAAAGATTGATCTAGTTGGAATGTGGGAGAAGAAGCCATATAAATAGAAAAGATGGAGAATGAAATTTGATTTTTTGAATTTTTGAATTTTTGGTTGAAGAGATAAGAGAGATGAAAATTGAAATTAGAAAAAGATAAAGAGAGATAAAACTATTTACAAAATTAACTAATTTTTTGAATTTTTGTCACTATATTTATTGGAAAATTAAAAGTTATTTTTTTATTTTTTTGTGGAGTTAGTTAAGAAAAATAAAAATATACATATGCTATATACAAATACGACATTATCTACATGGGTAAAAGCAAATTATTTTTTTTAAATTTTTATTATTTTTTATTTTTATTTTAAATAGTGAGTAAAAATAATTTACAAATATATACAAATACAATATTTAGTGTCAGTTTTATATAGATATACACAAAATAAGTGAGAAGTATTTACAACAACACACACACATTATTTGAATTTTCTGCTTATGGACCCTATCTCCCCTTACTTTATTCCTGATCGATCAGGCTAAGTCTTGACCTTCTCTCAGGGTTCGGGTCAGCATGTATACAGTCTTCCTTTCTTTATTTTTTATTTTATTTTCTTATTTTTCCTTTCTTTCTCTCTTTCTTTATTTTAGGTTAAATTAGTAAGAAGTGTAAAATATTTACACACGTATGCAAGTTAGTAAGAATATGGAGTTAGTGTTATATGCACTTGTTTTATAAGGGATTTTAAGCTAAAATAATTGAATAAAGATGACGAATCATAGATTCATCATACCTCTATGTTTTACCTTTGCTAGTCCCTTAGCAATCACTTATTTGTAGGAATAAGTGAATAAAAGAAAAAGAAAGAAAAAGAAAAGGAAAAATAAAGAAGTAGGACAATATTGAGTATTAAACTTATCTTCATAAAATTATGGTATAGAGCTCTGTCGGACCTTTGGATTATTAGTGTGTTGGAACTTTAATGGGAGATGGATTTAAGATCTAACAGCCTCTAAGTTCCACAGGACTTCTATTCATGTCTCCTCAACAGTCAGTTCAGAACAAAAGTCTACATACACCAATTATTATGACTATGAGTCTTTACTTGTATGGTGTAAGGTAACTCTAGTTCCCTAGTCTAGCAACTCTTTCCTTGAGGAGCGGAGATATTCCCTTCTAAGTTCAAGTACAACCAACTCAAGAAGAGGTGATGGAGAAAAGAATGGACGGTAACCAGTGTAGTTACCTATCCTTGGATGCATGACCAGTGTAGCCAAGTCATCCGCTACAAGCTTTAAAAAATTTGTCTTTGAAGCTCTTATTGATTTTTTTATCCTTGTATATACACTCCAGCATTCATTTTACTTTTCAATCAGGTCTGTCCACTTTTGGAGATTCTGCATTTTCCATAATTTTTTTGAAAGCATATACAAGGTGTAGCATGTACATAAGGAGTTTTTCCTCTTCAACCAGTAGACTATCCCTCTTTTGAAGCATTATTGCAACCCCACAGTATCCTGTCTTTAGACCTCAACATCTCTAGACCAGGTTGAGACACACTTCCTTCCCTAGAGGAAGACGAGAGGTTCCGCCTAGATGTACTACCCTCGTATGCTACCCCAAGCCAAAAGATTCTGCCTCCTCACTACCACATCCATGGAGAGCTATGTGTAGAGTGCTAGTCCAAGATAAGCCACGGTCTGAAAGAATCATGCGTGTGTTGTTAAATGTTCTACTTAGACTAATCAAGATAACATGTGAACATAGTCTTATGGACTCAAAGAATTAAGTCACTAGGACCTGAAAAGTCTTAACTCCATTTCTTATAAGGTTCCTCTAGAATTAAATGAATTAAGGCCCAACTAAGCTCCATTCTTCAATTTTATTCCTGACATAGTTTAAATGTCAATACTATCCTGAAAAATGCACATGCAAGAAAATATGAACAATGCAAAGAATTTTTTTTTTGAAAAAAATGATGCACATGTGAAAAGAACAATTTTAAACAATTTTCTAATTTTGAACTTTTTATAGATTTTTGGAGAAAAATGCAGATGTAAAAGAGAAGTTTTTTTAATTATGCAAGTTTTTATAGATTTCTGGTTTTGTAGTTTTTTTAAAAGGAAAAGGGTTAGTAAAATATATACAAGTATATACAAGAATTTTTTTTCTTTTTTTCTTTTTTGTTGTTTTTTGTTTTTGTTTTTGTTTTTGTGTTTTTTGTTGTTGTTTTTGTTTATTTTTTGTTTGTTTTTTATGTTTATTTGTTTTTTTACACACGTGGATTTTACAAATTATATACATAACCCCCAAATAAACATATTTAAAAGTACGAGTTATGTTTAAAGTATATATACAATATATACGACACCCTCCTATACTTAGCTCGAACTATGTCCTCATAGTGATCAGAGAGAGAAAAAGGAAGACATAACTCGTGCTAAGTATAGAAAAGTGAAAAGACTCCTAAGCTACAACGACTCAAAGAAAAGATAAAAAGAAGAGAACTTGGTGATCCCCGTATACTTAGGATCAAGTAAACCTAAGTATATTAGAGCATACAAAAGGGGAAAATCGATGAAGAGAATGTACGTACTCAAAAAATAAAATGACACGATATGAACAACATTACCCCCCATACTTAGGGTAGAGTATCCCTAAGTATAGTCAACAACAAGAGTGATGAACATGACGAATATGAACAACACAAATTATTCACCCCCTATACTTAGGATAAAGCACATCCTAAGTATAACATATATACACACACGAAAAAGGGGTGAATGATAAAACGAGAGAAGAAAGAGTAAAACGAAAGGATATACAAGAGGAGTGGATGTACAAAGGTCAAGAAGGTCAAAAGCAAACCTTCTTGCGGGACCGCTGAGGTATGGATTTGACAAGGTGTAGGTCGATATCAGGATCATCATTAGACATAAACTGAGTAGGATCGACCAAGAATGTATCCTCAGCGGTCTCAGATTGTGCAGGTCTAAACTGATCAGTGGAAGTAGTATGGTTATGTCC
Source organism: Ottelia alismoides (assembly GCA_037367405.1). Lineage (NCBI taxonomy): Eukaryota > Viridiplantae > Streptophyta > Magnoliopsida > Alismatales > Hydrocharitaceae > Ottelia > Ottelia alismoides. The sequence goes on along the minus strand of JAZKJV010004270.1, from coordinate 223,681 downwards.
GGCCTGGGAAGTCTCGCAAACATCAAAGTAAAATGCTCGAAATCATTATCAGAAAAAGTAGGATCAATTTCAGCTTGGCGAGCCTCTTCTGGATCATCATCTTTATCAAAAGGCCCAAATTCCTCTATAAAAGCAATTAAATCAAATTTGGCCTGATCGGTCTCATCTGAATCAGAGTGAATAGGAATAGACTCATCAGTGAAAGTAGTCAAATCATGTCCGTCCTGTCTAGTCTCAGGGTCTGCCTTCCGCTCTAGGGTGTCTATCGTGTAAATTCCGTGGATGTCATCAATGCATCGCCACATACCAGAAGGGGGAACTCCAAGGTCTATGCTTTCCGAGTCTTCCTCCTTGAAGGGGAATTCCTGGGTTTCATTATCATCCAATATATAACAAGAATTTCTGATATTATCATCGAGGTCAAATTCCTTGGGGTTGGCTAACACGTGCGGGCTCTCATGGGATGCAGGTCTCTGGTCAGTAGTGGGTGTAATGATTAACACATCGCTCCCTGCATCAGAACAGAAGCGGATCTCTCCTGATCCATAATCAATAACGGCTCCTGTAGATGCGAGGAAATGCCGTCCCGGGATGATTGGAAGGTGCTCCACAGGGGTAGAGGTATCCATGGGCATTACAATAAAATCCAAAGTGAAATTCATGTCCTGAATAAGAATGACAACATTTTCTAAAATACCCTTCAGCCTCTTGATAGATCCATCAGCAAATTGAACTATCATCCTGGTTTTCTTGAGACGCACAAGATGAAGAGACTGTACCATAGAGAAGGGTATTATATTGATTGATGAACCGCCATCAAGGAGAGTGTTATCACAAGAATAGTCAGATATGGAGCAACTCACAAGAGGTGTGGCAGTGTTCCCTTTCTTAAAATATGAACGGTGAGAGATGGCGTAGGCAGTGGCCATGGTCAAGATGTGACGCTCAAATCTTCTCCTTCGCTTTCTCTTCTTGTGTTGAGGAGTAGATACATCTATCATGGCCTGTTGAAGTGGAGCTTTAATGACCTCATGAAGGGTGGCTACCACTTCAGGTTCAGTCAACATTTTTTTGAGTTTTTGGACCTCATCCATATAAGGGAGGAGGTCGGAATCAACATTTACATGAGGATTGCCAAGAGAAGTCTGTATAATGGAATCCATGGGTCAATATCGGGACATGTGGTGGATATAAGTGTGGGTAAATGATCGGGCATTTAGGTCCTCTCCTCTCAAAATGAATCAACAATGTGTCTCCCAGGATCTTTTTGGATTTTCAAAATTTTCTCATTTTTTTGTATTTTGGACGATTGTAAACTCTCATGATTATCCTTAAGTGAATCCATATCCTCAAATAGTGGAGCAATATTTTGGCTCGTATTTATGTTAAATAAATTTCTAATCCTCGAACTCATATGCTCCATCATCTGGTTCAATGTCTAAAGTGTGGAAATCATGAAAGGTGACTCCAAAATCCCAGGATCGGGTGGGTTGAATTAGGGTGGGTGAAAATCGAAGTCCTCTGATTCCTGAAATAATGGGTTAGGCGGATATGCACAAAAATCAGGAGGAAAGTCCTCCTGGAAAAAGAAAGGTGGATCGTTTGAAGAGTACGAGGTATCCACGAAGATCAGATTAAAATAACTCCAGTCGGCCATCTTCGAAACAAAAGATGGGATCGTGAGAGCACGAGTGGTCAAGTCAAAAGATATGGAGAAAAAGGCGCAAATGCAAAGAAGGATCTAGTATGCTAGCAAGAAAACACAATACAAACTCCCAGTTCACCAACTCAACTCAATGTGAAGACCGTGAAGGTTCTGTCAATTATCTTGTCAATTTTAGAGTTTAGAGAGAATACAATATATCAGAGCGGTTAGAGCGAGCTGTTAGGAACCCAATGCTCTCAGGAGACTGGCCTAATCCCAAAGTTGGATCTTTCCCAGCCAGTATGAATTGCGGACCGTTTACCAGCTACCCGATCAATTCAATCTGTTAAGGACGTCGTGGGCCGCTTTATCGGCTACTGGAGAGATCCTCACTGGAGAACGACTAACCCAAGATAGTAGTCTGAAAGGAGTTCAGGCATGGTTCTATCCTAGTGTGCAGGTCGCTCTCTTGCTACATACCAACTAAACAATGAGGGGGTTACTCTCCCCAAAACAATGATTTTTCCTTGTGTTTATTTTAGGGTTGAGTTTTCTTTAGCAGTCTCGATTTTAGGCAGTTATCACTTGGTTACAATATTTTTAATGAATCACCTACCGAGTGTCCAATTTCCTTTTTAACCTATGTGAGTGAAAACAAGGAAGGAGATCGGAAATGCCAATGCGCGATTAAAAACAATGATGCATGCAAGGGTTAGAGATGCGTACCTTGTCGCCAGCACTCTACATGCAAGTGATCTGCGCAGAATTTAAATAAACTATCCTATATGATGCAAGTGAACTGTCCTAGATGATGGCTTCTATTAACGAGCAAGAACAAGTTAATTTGACTAAGTCCAAATTACGCTCTACTCTATAGGTACAAAAATTCTTGTTTAGGGTGTTTGGACCTAATTAATTACCTAGCTCAAGCAAATTAATTAAAGCAACCAAGAGATATCTCACAAAATTCGCGGGAAACAAAGAAAAATAAGGTGATGAAAACAAAACCGGTGAGGTCCCCCAAGTGCACCGGCACTTGGAGAAACAGACCCCGCAACAAATGAATGTCCGTTTTCAAATGGTAGAAAAGAAAAACTCTCTCTCTCTCTCTTTTATTTTTTCTACTCACGCTATCATGCGGCTTGGTGAAGAATCAAGCTGCCTCCACGTCGCTTGGATGCTTCGGCTCTCCTAGGATCGCCTCCTTCGCTCCACGGGCCCTCACAAGAAAAGAAAAGAGAATGTGTAAGAAATATAATTATCAAATATGAGAAAGAGAGAAAAATGAAATGAATGCAGTGGATATAAACAATGAAGTGAATGACAAAATGTAAATAGATATTTACAACCAAGAATAGCAGGTCAAAAGAGAAACCTAACTACCCTCGCTGTGCCTCCCCGACAACGGTGCTATATTGTTGTTTGCGGTTTCTCGAGGATCGGAAATTAATTATATGTAAATGCCGCTGATATCCCCAAAAATCCCGTAACAAACAAACAAATATTTTTTTCTTTTTGCTACTTATTAACCTGTATAGTAGACATGGTCAAACTCAGGGAGGCTACAAATCCCGAGGGTTATTCAATTAATCAAGAATTAATTAAGAGAAAACAAGAATCTCAAAGGATAACTATCCTTGATTTTTGTGATTTTCTATATTTTTTGATTTTTTAATTTCTAATTTTTTTTATATTCTCTAATTTTCAAATTTTTTAGTCATTTTGATTTTGCAATTTTTTTAATTTCAAAAATAATACGGAGCAATATTCACAAGATCAAAAATACCTGTACCAACTCTTTTTGTAATTTTTAAATTTATCAAAAAAGCTCAGAAAAATTCAGAGAAAATATTTTTGGGTTTTGAAAGTTTTGAAATATTTTTGAGAATTTTCGTGGAATTATCATATGTTTTTGTATTTTTTTTAAAAATCAAACAGTGAGAAAATGCAAAATTGTGCACAGCCTGGATTAATTTGCAACTTAAAAATATTTTAAGTGCCCAAAACTCATAGCAATTATTTTTATGATGAAATAAATGCAAATATCTACAAACAAGAACTGAATACAATTTTTCAATTTTTGTAGATTTTTTGATTTTTATAAGATTTTTGGTATTTTACATTTTTTTGTGTTTTATAAATAGTTAATGCACAAAATTTAGGTAGAAAATAATAGACAATGAAATAAAACTACTCTAATTTTTCTTAGAATTTTTGGAGATATTTTCAAATTTTTATGAATTTTTGAATTTCTAGAAGATAAAAAGATGTTGTTTTTGATTTTTAATAATAATAATAAATCATGAGAAAATGCAATGAAATATTTATGCTAGCAAGATAATCACATCAGGAGCGTAGCATGATTTTTAGAAGATTTATTAGTCAAGAAAAACATTTATTTAAAAAAACATGAAAAATAATGTCTGGATAAATGGGTCTGTTCTCCAAATGTTTAATATTCTCGCATAAATAAATAACAATAAATAAATTAAGGGGAGAATTCACAATTTATCACTGATTCACGTGCATTGCGCGTGCATGTATTGTCGGGGACCTTTCTACAATTAAGAAAACTTCTGAGGGGCTGAATGCAATTTTTCCAAATATATTTTTTTATCCATAGGGTTCCCTGTCTCTTTCTTCGTTTCTACGTATCAAAAAGGGGGGCACGGGCTGCCGTCGCCCCTCTCGTTTCCTTTCCTCAGGCGGATTACGCGGTGGTGTAGGGCGACGGGAGGCTAGGTGGGGCACGACCGCGGCTGGAGCAGTGTAGATTGGCGGGACGGTCGACCGTGCCTGGTGTTGCTAGGTTGGCGGTTGGAGGCTGGTGGTTGTAGGCCGCCGATCGGCTGGATGGGCGGGCTGAAGAGGAGGGTCCGCATGGGAGCGCGGAGCTCACGTGGAGATGGGAGATGCAGTGGTGATGACCCTGATGGGTTGCGGAGCCAACGACGGTGGCGCGGTGCTCCGCCAGGCAACGGAGGCTGGCGTCTGGGCGTGCGGCCTCTTGCGGGGAAGCACGCCTTGGTGTTTTTTTTAAATTATTTTTTTGTAATACAGAGAACCAATAGAAAAAATATTTTTATAATAATTTTCTTGAAAACAGAACGACAAAAGACCTTTTTTATTTTTTAATATCCATAATAGAAAAATTGAAAACAATGAATAAAAAAATGTTATTTTTTTATTTTTTTTAATGATCCTGCAAAACAAATCTTAGAGAGAACAAGAAAACAAATAAATTTTTTATTTTTTTATTTATTTACAAATCAGAGAATGAACGGGGATCCAACGAAAATGAAATGATCAAATCCGATTCTCCGACCACCGTGTATGGTCGGAGTTGATAGATTGTGGAAGATAGAACTTGAATGCAGAGAGATTAAGAACGTGAGATGGAAAATCGAGTCAAAGTGGATCAAATCATGATGGATTTTTTTAAAGATCTAGAGAAACAAAATACGATAGAATTAAAATGCAAAATTTAAACTACGATTAACCTAAGATAAAAATGATAAAAATGATGGATCTCACCTTAGGAGCGGAAATGGACTGTGATCGCCTCGACAAGGCCGACTCGCTGTCACCGGACAGCTTGGAGACTAGGCACCTTTCTCGATGAAATTTTCTCTCTCGGAGATCGAGTTCCTCTCTCTAAAGATTGATCTAGTTGGAATGTGAGAGAATGAGCCATATAAATAGAAAAGATGGAGAATGAAATTTGAATTTTTGAATTTTTAGTTGAAGAGATAAGAGAGATGAAAATTAAAATGAGATAAAGATAAAGAGAGATAAAATTATTTACAAAATGAAATAATTTTTTTGAATTTTTGTCATTTTATTTATTGGAAAATTAAAAGTTTATTTTTTTATTTTTTTGTGGAGTTAGTTAAGAAAAATAAATATATACATATGCTATATACAAATATGACATTATCTACATGGGTAAATAAGCAAATTAGTTTTTTTGTTTCAAATTTTTTATTATTTTTGTTTTAAATAATTAATAAAAATAATTTACAAATATATACAAATACAATATTTACGAAATACATGAGAAAAATTGCACAAACCACCCCAAAAAACAAAGTTTTTACTCGTAACTCCAAAAATTATGAAATTACAACCATTTTAAAGATAATTTAATTTAGAAGTGGAAGTGAGATTGTTTCAATTTGAGTTCATATGGAACCGGAATTGGTCTTTCAATTAGTGTTTTGTGGCTTTTTCCAAGTGTGGTTGCTTTTATTCTGTACATGATTTAATTGTGCAATTATTTTTATTAATTAGAACACATTTTTATTTACAACTTTGGTTTTGAAAGTTATTTGATTTGAGGTCAATTAATGCACAAATAAATTAGTGTCAGTTTTATACAGATATACACAAAATAAGCGATAAGTATTAACAACAACACACACACATTTTTTGAATTTTTTGCTTAAGGACCCTATCTCCCCCTACTTTATTCTTGGTCAATCAGGTCAAGTCTTGAACTTCTCTTGAGGTTCTGATTAGCTTGTATACAGTCTTCTTTTTTTATTTTTTATTTTCTTTTCTTTTTTTCCTTTCTTTCTTTATTTATTTTAGGTTAAAATTAGTAAGAAGTGTACAATATTTACACACAGATGCAAGTTAATAAGAATATGGAGTTAGTGTTATATACAGGAATTTTTCAAGGGATTTTAAGCTAAAATAAATGAATAAAGATGACGAATCATAGACTCATCAATAGGGCGGCCAGCGACGACCATCGTGGGTGCACCTTCTCCTCCGCGAGTCGCTCTAGACCTCAGGGGATCTCCCTTTGTCACAGGGATGCTCTCTAGACCAAGGTGTAGGGGCTCTAAGGCTTGGAACAATGAAAAAATTTGAAGAAGTAGGGTGAGGTATTATTTATAGAAATGGCGTGCAACCTTATTGACGAATGAATCGGTGATGATACAAGTTATGTATAGGAGATCTGTAGCTACGCATGAATCATGGAGTATTCAGGAGCAGATCATGAGAAGGTCTTGAGGTGGCGGGAGCAACAGGGCGACATGGAAAATTTGGAGAAAGTGGGCCGCTCAAGGCTTCTGATAGAAGTCAGAAGAAAGACGAGGAGTTGACCAGGTCAACGATCCCTGGAATCTTATTGGTCCAAGCAGACCACTACATGATGAAATATGTCCTTTTATTCGAAAATAATTAATTAAAAATAGTAAATGATTTTATTAATTTTAATATATAAAATAAAAAATGTTTAGTATTTTATGTTGTATTTTATTAGGATTTTTTTTATTTTTTGATGTTATTTATTATTATTTAATTTTTAGGGGTATATTTATAGGTATATTCATTTATGTTTAGGCTATTTTATTTTTATTTTGTATTTTTGATTTTATTATTTTATTCTCTTACTATATATTTTTATAATTTATTTTTAGGTGTATAAATATATTTTTATTATATTTTTATGATGTTATTTGTATACTTCAATAAATAGGTGTATAAATTATATAGGTATAAGTACAAGTGTTTATCTATGTATTTTTGTACATTATTTTTTTAAAGTTTTCTTAAGGTTTTATTATAGTTTTAATATGCATATATACTATAAATGATATTTATAAAATTATAAAAAAATAAAGTTGTAAAAATACTAAAGGGTAAATAAAATAAATATTTTATTCAGATATATTGTATAAGAGGGGTCCAAAACCTAACTTTCACATCTTATGAAATCACCTTCATTAATAGCTTATTAAAAGTTATATACAATTAAAGTGATTTCGATTACACTGGGTATGGAATTTGGGATTTTAGCTTTTTATTCAGAATATAAAAAGTACACTGTGTGTTATTTTTGTACAAACTCGATTTTGAATTTTTCTATATATTATTATCTACAACTTTTATGTATAGAGTTTTTTTATTTGATGAATAAATAATAAAGAATAAAATAGATCCCAAAATGCTTTATTGAATGAATAAAAGAATTAGGTTTTTATTGTATTTTTGGCCCTTATCTCGCCTACTTTATTCCTTGTCGACTAATTCAATTCTTGACTTGGTCTCGGGGTTTAGGGTCATAAAATACCTTTGGTAGTTTATTCTTTTTCTTTTTTTTCTTTTCTTTTCTTTTCTTTATTCTATAATTTTGGTCTTAAAAATAGTATTATTTACACAATAAATGCAATAAATAATGAATGTTATTTTGTATAAATTAATGCTATTTACATGCATTAGCTAGGGTTTTTAAGGCCCAAATGATATAATAAAGGTGATGAAATGGGGATTCATCAGTAATCATGAAAGAAACTACAAAATGGTGTGATGCATGACTTTATCTATCCCATCTCCGACAGTAAATGGGTAAGTCCCTTACATGCAGTGCCCAAGAAATCATGGATCACCATTGTCACCAACAATAAAGGAGAGGAGATTCTAACCTACGTGCCAACCTCATAACGCATCTGTGTGCATTATAGATGCCTAAATCTTACAACCAAGAAGGATCATTTCCCATTGCCCTTCATCGACTAGATAGTTGAAAGACTACCCACAGAGGAATATTTATGCTTCTTGGACGGCTACGCTGGGTATAATCAAGTCGCCATTGAACTAGAGGATCGAGAGAAAACTACATTCACCTGCCCGTTTGGAATTTATGCCTTTCGTCGTAAGCCCTTTGGTTTATGTAACACACCAAATACTTTACAGAGATGCATGTTTGAGGTTTTTGCTGACATGGTAGGTAGTTTTCTCGAAGTAGTCATGGTGACTTCTCGGTCTATGAGGACAATTTTGATCAATGCCTTGGATATTTAGACCGAGTACTAAAAATGATGTTGTGAGGTAGACCTTGTACTGTCATGGGAGAAGAGTCACTTCATGGTGACTGAAGGAATCGTATTGGGTCACACCATCTCCAAGTGTGGCATGGATGTTGATCCTACAAAGGTGGATGCTATTTTCAAACTTGAGCCACCCACAAATCTTAAGCTAGTCCAGTCATTTTTAGGGCTCGTCGATTTCTATCGTAGATTCATTAAAATCTTCAGCAAGATTGCCTGACCGTTGACTGAGTTGCTTGGCAAGGAGGCTGATTTTGTGGTCGATGACCGAGTCCTCCAATCCTTCAATCTCTTGAAGGATCTTCTCACACATGCTCCTGTCCTACAACTGTTGGATTGGTCTCTACCATTTGAGATCATGACATGGTCAACATGAAACTGTAGATCTCATCGAGATCTACAACTTTCATGTTTTGAGTTTTTTTTCCAAATTCGACCATCTTCTCCCTCTTATTTAACTTTCTTTGTCATAGCAATGTGATTGGGCCACGTGGTGCCTTTTGGTTGTGCCACGCGGTCCGCTCCTTTGCGCGCCACACACCCTCTACTGCCTGCCATCCGATCACATTCTAGAGCTTTGATCTCCACCATATCTTCCCGTACTTGATCTCCACTGCCCGATCTTCCCCCTGATCTCATCCAGACCTTTTTATTAAAGCTCACAGATCATCTGGACCGCACGCTTCCGCCTTCACCATGTCTCGCCACATGACTCCATCATAGCCTTCCATCTCTTCTCCAGGCACCCCATCTCAGCCGCCCACTCCGCTTCATTTCTCAATAGTTAGATCGAGGTCCAGATCACATCTGGTCCGTCCTTCAGCGCCTTCACCACAGCGTGCCATGTGGTGCCTCTCACATCCTTTAATCGTGTCACTATCGATCAGATCCTAACCGTCTTTTAGCGCCTAAACCTCAGCCATTGGATCACAAGATCCAATGGTGGAGGACTCGTCTTCAACCTCTGGAGAGTCCTCACCCATGTCACCCACTTCTTCATCTCGTCTCCCCCTTCCCATTTCCACTGCGGCTCCAGCCATCTTCTCCACAACCCGAGCACCCCACGATGGAGCCAGAACCTCCACCATCCTTGCGCGAGCCCACGTTCTCCATGATATTCCACCTCTTGCTCCACATCCGCCTTGCAAGTCACAACCTCCATCACCGGACGCCACCTTCCAACTCCTTAAATACACCGTCGTCGCCCCAACTATCCCCCATCCACCTTTACATGAGAGAACCTCAATCTCCCTTTTCTTTCTCAGTGACAGCAAGATCTCATCAGGTCGAGCGACGACAGGGAATTTCTCAGCGAGATCCACTACGAACGTTCATCATGCCGCAGCTGCTCCGTTAAGTTGTTTGAGCTCCACCACTCGTCGAGGTGTAAGCAACGACCAGGAATCCCCAAGCTCCCATTTCTCAGGCGACATGTCCATCTTCTCCAGATAAAATCTCTTCTTCTTCTTCTTCTTCTCCGATCCTCCCCTTCTTTCCCTCCGATCTTCTCCCAATTTATCTGACATCCCCGCTTAATAACACCTTCCACCGATCATTGATCGAGCTTCCCCTCGAAGCTACCATCTTCGTGCATCCCTTCGTTCATCTTCCCGAACCATCGCGACCTCCGACCACTACTCCGCCTCTCACAGCGGAGGAATACGTTGGCCATTCACCCACTTCGCCCCTCCAAGGCCTCGAACCACACACTTCCTCCACGAGAGCACAAACACCACGATTTGGCAAGTCACTAACATTGCAGGTTCCATCTTCGTCACTAGCCAGACCAATCACCGGAGCTCCTTCGAGCTGTTGTATCACCGGCATCCAAGCATCCATCCAAACTTCCAGGACGTCCAACATCCTCCCTGGACCTCTACCTTCATCGGCGTTCACTCAGGAGGCTCTAGGGAAGTCTATTGGGTCAGAGCTAGGGAGGTAGAGTTGCAACATCCTCGCTAGAGCTCTGAAGTCGCCACCACCGTCGCGACGGAGGAAGAAGAACTGAAGCTGCAATTGCCGTTGGATTCACCCCCCCGTGATCATCCAACGACCATCATTCATATACGTATCCTCCAGCAAACATGCAGTCACTGTTGGATCCTTGAGATCTGACGGTCCATCTGCGACCACGTCGCCCGCTCCATGCCTCTTCCTCGACCCTTTAGGCTCAGAGCACCCAAACCTCCCCCGAGCCAGCCGAGCCTGCCTCTGAACCCGAGCCTCTAGCCGAAGTGCCCAAACTACGCCCGAGCCTGCATCGAGCACCCGAGCCTCCAACACCTTCTGAGCCACCATCCGAGCCTCACATATCATGTTACTCATATGCAGACTTTGGGTAAATTGCAGCTGGGTACCAACAAGTTTTGGAAATTACATTCCAGTCCTCGCCAGGCAACATCACGTGAGGTACACGTGGTCCCGTGGAGAATTTGCAACCATACCCTTCTCATTATCGATAATTACAGTTCAATCCTTGTCAGCATGTTTCTATTTTAAGAAATTTTTTTCTGTTTTGCATTTATACCCATGTGTTTGCACATTTTTTAAACACTTATTTAGCATCATTTCTTAATTCTAAAAATTAATATTGTAGAGAAAATTATGCTCTATCATTATAAAGGCTTGTTATATTTTTGTGAGCTTCAAAGAATTTAATATAATTCTTTTTTGTGGAAAATTGCATATTATGCCCACTGTATGCCTTTAATTGCTTATTAAATTGATTGTTGCTCTAAAAATCACCAAAAAATAACAATAGGTCTAATTTAGGTAGTTCTACATTGTTTTTAAAAATCACATCATTTACACGCATAATGAGAGTTTAATAAATTAATTAGTGTTTTGCTTAGTTGATTTTTAGTAGGTCCAAAATTCATCAATTTTGAGGTCTAATAATTTTCCTGGATTCATCTCACATAGAAGTATCCAGGTTAATTTTTGTATCTGAAAATGATTTAATTTGGTATTTATTAAAATTACTTTTGCAAAATTCACTTTACTGTCATTTTTAATTCATATTTAATTCATATAAGTTGAAAAATTCCCAAAAAAAAGTGCAGTAGCTTAATTTCATTGCATTTCATATTCTGGCCAAGTTTCATAATTTTTGGACTTAACTTGACTATACTTTATATTTTGACTCTCGAATTTGGCTTGAATTGCATTGTATTTCTTAGATTGAATAAAAAATACCACAAAAATATTTTCCTGAAAAGCTAACATCGGAATCGACTTCGAATTAATTTAAGGAAAAAAGTTACCTCCCTGAGTTTGACCTTGGGCTTGCCCAAGTAAAAAAATTGTTGCTTGCGTTTAATTTGACTATTAATCAAGTGGTTTTGATAAGTCTGATTTTACCTTACTGCAATGGACATCACTAAATTTAATCGTTAATCCGTTTGAATTAGGTAGGGTAATCTACAGCTTTTTAATGAGTCCTCAATCTAACTGTTTAGATATTCATCCAGGCATCAGCCTCTATGATTCAACAATTGAATCAATGGATGTATGATCATTAAGATGGCCATGGTACATAAACCTAATCGTACTAAAGGACCTATTATCCAAGTTAATTACTCTTCATTTCAGATCAGGGAATGATATTTGCAATAACATTTATTGCATAATGGCTCGCCATGGGCTCGCATGTCCAACATAATAACCTCGTCCTTGGATTCATTTATCTTTTTGAGTGAGTAAGGGACGAAAACTAGGATAGAGACAAGCTCCAGAATATTTATTCAGACTATTGATTCTAAAAATGACTAGCTACTTCTCAATGAGGGAACTACGGTCTCCCTTAGCCGAGTGGGTGGTTAAAGGACAACGCAATTAACATCGTCCTTAAGTAACACGGGTAGTTGTTTTAAGGTACGTACTTACATCCATACTGGTTGAAAGTAGATGCATCTAACCGTACGAATTCAGGCCAGTCTTTCAGAAAATTTCTAGCACCTAACAACTCGCTAATTCTTCTCCAAGATTGAGATTATCACCAATTAAAATTGAAAAGATAATTGGATGGACTCTTGCACCTTTACTGGGTGAGTTGGTGAACCTTGTGTTTATATTATGTTTGCATTGGAGTCCGTGAACTGAGTTTGAATAATACAAAATCATACACTTATGTCATTGCTCTCCCGTCTTGATTCATCACTTAAAGAAATTAATGTTTCCTCTCTTTAACTCTATTTCTTGTGCACTTACATGATCTATTCTATCATCCATCTCTTTTAAAGATGTCGGGATATTGGCCTTCGTACCTCAGGTCCTTCCTCCTTGACTAAATCCAAATCATTTGAATCCTTTTCTTACCGACAGCCTCCACCATTAGTGGGTGACTCTCTGATGATCCCGAAAATCACCCTCTTAATAATGTCGAATTAACATTCGAGTTTCTTTGCAATCGGGCAAAATCGGATCGATCGAAAACCACTTAATACATTTTTCTCAATTAAACATAAGCGCTCAAATTTATTTACATGGGCAAGCCCAAGGTCAAACAAGGATACGAGCCTCTTAAGTGATTATTTAGACTCCTAATACTCAGATTGAGTGATGAATTAATAACTAATTGGTCAACACATAAATGGACAAATAATGCGACACGTGAAGACACCTTTTATTTGATTTTTATAATGCAATAAAATACAAGTGTAAATATGTGCAAATATGCAAATGTGCCATACATGAATAAAATCATTTATCCATAAATATGTGATTAATTTTAGGATCACTTCATGAAGCAAGTTTAATCAATGAAAAGCAAATGGCATTAAAATCATTAAACAAATGACACTACATCACAAGAATTTATCATCCGAATTTTAAGTGTCAAATCAGAGAACAAATCATATAAATGGATAGATAATGAAATAAGCTTCGAAATGAAACTGAAATCAACTAAAACAGAGATCATATGCTCAAGATATTCACGAAATAGTCTAGGGGCATAAACAAAAAGAAAACTTCAAAAATAAATAGAAAATCATTACAAACAAATCCCTGGAAGGGTATAAATGTAATTAAGAAAAGTCGTGAGGCCTTCCCTGTAATTTTCCCATATGCACAGGTGTTATTTTTGCAATTATTAAAACCTAGAGGGGCTAGAATGCAAATAACCCCATGTACGCATGTTGTACACGTGCCTTGAGGACCTATCTGCAATATGGAGAAGGAGGTGGGGCTCCCTGAAATTTTTCCAGCCCTCACGTGACCAGATCACGTGAGGTTTGGCTCAGATGGAGGCTCTGGCTCAGGCAGTGTCTTTGGCCACGTGGAGGCTCATGACTCAGGCAGACGAGGCTCGGATAAACCAACCCTCCATGATTCTGTGTCGGTTGGAGGCTCGATCCCCATGGCGTCTTGTGGTGCTATGTCTTGGCTCAGACACCCCGAGCTTGGATGATGGAGGTGGAGGCTTGGATCATACATGTGGCATCTTGTGGGTCGTCCGATCATGAAGATCGGACGACAACTGTGTACCTAGTTCTATGGCTCCGCCACTGACTGCGACAGACTTGGCGGCACTCCGGCGAGCACCCCTTTCCTCCACCAGGACTCCATCGGATGTCTGAATCTCGAGGAAGCATCTGGAGGTGTCATCGAGGAAGCTTGGACGATGGGGAACTGTCGGAGAGGACGGGGGCGTCATGGCGAGGGTAGCTAATTGAATATGGGGATTTTGAAATCAACTGCAGCAAAGCTCTAGCAATTTAAGGTTTGAACATGCATTTATTAGTCCTAGCCAAAGTGTGCAAGTGTGAGGTGAGGTGAGTGGAGTGGGGTCCCTGCGAGTGGAGGAGTGGGGGACCAGAGCTCCGTCTCCAATGACTTAGAGAGGAGGTGGAGTGGCGGTGGTCAGGTGATGGAGAATAGTAGATGGCGAGCTATGGGTGGCGTGAAGGTGAGTGTGGAGAGGTGAAGCTAGTGCGATGGTGAATGAATGGTGAAAGTGCAGGTGGGAGCCTAACCAATTACGAGAATGATGAAGAAAAGGGAGAAGAATAGGGGAGTCTTACCTGAAGATCAACGGTGGCCGAGGTTGTCTGGGCTGAGCTCCAAGGAGAGCTCTGGTCTTCGTTGGACTTCGACGACCCTCCAGAGCAGCTAGTCGGCATATCACGACGGAATCATGGCCTGCAATGGCCAAGGGTCTACACCAGAGCTGATGGTCATCTTTGCGACCTCGATTGGTCCCGTCTCAGTCACAGAGGGGAAGAGAGGCGCTGGGCCTTAGCCAACGTAATGGTGTACAAGGCGGAGCATGGGTGTAGGCGACGTATTTGAAGGAGAGAGGGTTTAGCTGCTGGTGGTGGAGGTCGTGGGATTGGAGCGTAATATGGACAAGAGAGAGGGGGACGTGCCGAGCCACGTGGGCTGCGAGGATGACGGAGGATAGGGCTAGGACGTGTCATGGCTAGAGAGTGGAGGAAGTGGATGTTGAGGCCAGGGAAATGAGAAGGGGGCGATGTACATGGCATGAGAATGTGGAAGAGAGGGGGAGTGGGAGGTTGAAGACGACGTGTTGACCGTTGGATCATGCGATCCAACAGTCAGGAGGATGGCACTAAGGAGTGGCCCTGATCTAATCGATCATGATGCATCAAAGGGTTATGAGCGAGGCACGTGGTGTCGAGGAACGGGCGGGAGCGAGCGCTTCAGATGCAATCTGGAGCATGATCGAAGGGATGAAGATGGAGATGGAACAAGTGACGGAGATTGAAGGTGCCTAAGAAGATCGGACATTTGGGAGGAAGGAGGCTGACGTAAGTGCAGCAGAACATGTGGCTCAACCATAAGGAGCCACGTGGCCCAATGGGATTATTCAGAATATAAAAATAAAAGAAAAATTAAGAAGAAATAGAAGGAGGACGAATTTGGAAAACTCAAAACATGAAAGTTGTAGATCATGAGGAGATCTATAAGTTTCATGTTCACCAAAACATAAAAGAAGTCAAACAAAGGGAGAAAATATTTTTGGGAGCATTTTAAAGGTATAAAACACTACATTTTTATGATTTTGTATTTTTAACATAATTAAAGCCAAGATATATACAACATTTACTCTAGTTTTTATTGACAAAACTTCAATCAAGGGGATTATTATAAGGAAATTAACATAATGAAACCGAGGTTCATCATCCCCCTATACTTAAACTATGCTCGTCCTCGAGCATCTCAAGTATGCATAAGTTGGTTTTACCCCCTGATTGTTTATGTGAATTCAAGACCTGATCCGTTCAAGAACTTCTGATTTTAGAGATCCAAAATTTCGAAACTGAACCAAGCTCTAATACAGAGGTATCCAATTCCTCTAATTTATCAGACTCTCTTTGTATACATATATAATGAGGATATGATATTAAGTGTTGATTGAAGTCACAAGAGTAGAGTCACAACTTCATCCAAGGTTCAGGTCCAAGAGACTCTCCTAAGAACCCAATCCTCAATACTAGGGAATTGATAAAGCTGAAAATCGATTTCGCGGCTTTTTTTAGAGAAAACGTGGTCGATGTAGAAAAAGCCGCGAAAGAAATCGATCTCAACTCGTATCAAACAAATTTGGTTTTCATGTCGAAAACCTACACTAAATTTTTAACCAGGTAATTTTGCCTGGGTCAAACTCAAGGAGGCAGAATAGAATATTTTGATTTTTTTCGTTTTATTTTTGTGATTTTATTTTTATCTCTTCTTAAAGTGATTAAGGCTAAAAATCCTTTTTTTATTTTTTTATTTTATTTGATTTTATTCTTTCAAATTTTTATTTAATTTTCAAAAAGGGATATTTTTCAAAAATATTTATTTATTATATAATAGGTGGATATTATATTGATGGTAAAATATAAAAGATGAACGCGGGTCGAGCAGCGAGCTCGAACAACACAAGAAACCAAAACAAAATGAATGCGAAAGTCGAAGAACCAAAACTCGACAAAAACACGACAAAAACTTACGAAAATTTAATACTAGGTAAGTGGGGTAGTTGCGTAACTACCCTAAAGAAATCGTCAAAAACAGAGGTCAAACATGGTTAAAAACAACCCCTACAGCCTAGGGGCATAAGCGTAAAAAAACTATATTAATTGTTTTGCAAAAAGGTCCTCGCAGGGACTGTTCTGTAAGAAAAATACAAATGTATTACATTTAGGTCCCTGCGGAGGGACCTAAATGTAATTTCTGGAAACCTGAGGGGCAGAGCTAAATTTCTGGATGCCTGCTGGGTTTATGATGCAATTTCTCCACCAGTTCGTAATCAACGTACATGATTAGAAGTTCTCAGACGCTGATCAACGGTTCTGTGCTTGCCACGTGTCGAGCACCTGTAGCTCGACTGTTCTTGAGGTTGTTACGCAGCTTGACGAAGGGCGCGTCTTCTCCAAATTTCTCCGATCGAACGCCAGCGTCTTTGGCTCTACGGCGGGGCCAGAGGGGTGGCTCCTCCACCCCTCGAGCTCGCCCGCGGTAGGGGACGGTCGGTGGTGGCTCGATGCGGCGGCGTAGTCGCGATGAAGGTGACGGTCTAGAAATCCTGAAGGAGATACAGTCTGGCGACCATTCTTTGAGATTGAATCTCTTACTGATCAAGGCTTCCAAAAGCTTGGATTTTTGCTCCTGATTGGTTATGAACTTGCAAACCACAAAACGATATGCTCGATTCACGATGAATCAGCCAAAGAGATTTAAGTTTTGCAAGCTCAAAACATGTCGAAAATGTTGGTTTCCAGACTTATTAGGAACTGCGTGAAAATAGCGATAAAATGAAACACAAATCGAATGGATTCTAAACGATTTTGAAAGAGGATTTGGACCTAGCGATTAAGCTGAATGATTAAGTGATCTAAGAAAGGGATTAGCCATGCTAATCGTGGCACACAACTAGAGAAAGAAATCCGATAAGATGAAGGAGTAGGTCTATGGGTTTCAAGGTTTATTAACCTGGAAATGTGCTCGACGGACGACCTTTGGCCGGAGCTGGACGCGGCGGTTGCTGCGATGCAAGGCTGACTAGCGCCTTGGAACGCTTCCTCCGACTTCCCTCCTCCACGCGCGGCGTCTCCGAGATGCTGTCACCACCGAGGAAGGTCGGTATAAGGTGGAGAAGTTGGGGGGTCGACTACTGGAGCTGGAGGTCCACGGTAGTGGGAAGGTTCGGTTGTTAATGGCGATCTTTTGGGGTTTTTATAGGACGATGGCGTGAGCTCCAAGTCAGATCCAAGGGCTGGTGTTGAAGAGGGTAGTTAGGAGAATGGATTGGATGGAGTAGATGGCCTGAAGGAGTTAAAGGTTGCACGGGAGAATTAGTTGAAATCAGCTGGCCAGAACAGAAAGGCAGTTCAGCCTTCTTTGAAGAAGATGAACCAGGTGCTGACACGTGTCAGCACCTGGTTTGCCAGATATTTGAAATTCAGTATAAATTCAATATTAATTAGTAACTAAAGTTAATTTAATTAAGTATAAATACAAGAAATGTAAATAAATTATTTATCTAATTTTTAGAGTAATTACTTTTAATAAATAATAAATATTATTTGAAATATAAATATTATATTAATAAATATGTGTATATAAATAGGTTTTGGATTTTTACTTTAATAAATAAATAACTAAAAATTAATTTTCTATTTTCTTAATTATTAGAATAATAAATAAAGATTGTGTGAATTTTTATGGATTTAATAACTTAATTTACATATTTTAATAAATAGAGGTATAAGTTATCTAGTTCATTTATACCTATATTTTAGGGTTTTTGATTTTATTAAAATAATAAATATGCTCCAAAAATTATGAAATAATTTAGGGTGAAAATACAAGATCATGAAATAATTTAAAAATTATAAAATTGAGACAATTATAAATAAAGTGTGTTATATAAAATAAATAGCCCAGAAACCCTGTTGTCTTTTGGTCCCACAACCGACTTTTTGCAAACGGTCTCCGAATTCGATGAAACCACCTTTATTAATTAGAGAATATTATTTTATGAATTTAAAGGTGAGTAGAGTGGAATTGGAGTTCGTATGAGGAAGTTATGAGGTTCGGAAGTTGAGATTTTGACAATTTACAGGCTGAGTTTCTTGGCATATACAGGGTAATATTTTTAACTTATTTTTATATTTTTATATACATTTTTAGAAATAATTAGGAGAAGAGTTTGGTGAAAAATATTTCATATGGATCAATTAAAATTCTTTGAAATTTTGTATTTATTGTATAAATAGTAAAAGGTGTATGTGTGTGTTAATTTATTTTTTTAGGTATTCTTTCCTTATCTCCCCCTACTTATTGGTTGGTTGATCAATCCATGCTGACTTGGTCTCAAGGGTTAGGCTCTAAATATACCTTACAGTTATATTTATATTTTAAGTCATATTGTATATATACACATATTCAACCTGCCTTTTCTTTCTTTTCTTGTTCTTTATTTATTTACATGATTTCGATGTTTAAAAATGGCTTTTTATTCATGAATGATGATTTATTAAAAGATAGAAATTAATGGATATTTACATGTATTTGTTAAGGGTTTTAAGACAATGCGACAGAAAAGTTAATGAATCATGGATTCATCAGGAATAAACTATTTCTTGCATCCAGTCCACTGTCTCTTTAGTTGTCAGACTTAGAAATGTAGATGGAAGGCCAGTTGATGGAGGGTATAGGATTGTGTCATTTCTTCTCTCCCTCTCATTGTAACAAGGATCCTCTCGAGTCCTTATTAACTCAACATGTGTATTTTTTGTTTGCTGGTTAGTGTATCCATCAAGAGAAGTTGGAGTCGTCTGCACTTGTTTTCCTGGGAGTACACCGGGGTATTCCTTTTTTTCTAGTATCTAATATACCTTCTACACCTAGACTTGTAGCATTTACGATGCAAACCCTTTTTGGTGATAGCCTGACTCCTGGTCCTAATATCGGTGGTCCAAGTGGACACTTTGAAATGGTTGGGAGCGCTCGCCTTTGGTGGAAGCTCTTTGATATTTGACTTTGTATGGTGAGAGCTTTATTTTCAACATTTATATTTCTTTTCATTGCTTTTGGCTAGCTCCACTGCTTTTACCAAGAGTTGGCGCACATTGATCAACAGTTTTTTTTATATTTCATCACACCCTGGCACGTAGGTAAATGTCAAGACATAGTACAAGAACCATGTTCTCATACTGGCTAATGGTTGCCGACACTCAGGTTTCATGAAGACTTCATTGATTTTATCCCATCCTCGAGCATCATTAAATAAGGTCCAAACTCAAATCCCTCATCCTAGTCCCTCAAGTGAAATTTCAACTCATCTCATCATAACTGCAATCGTGTATGTGAGGTGCCGATCATATTCTTAAGGTAAAGACTCAGCATGTAATATAGCACACAAACTTTCAAATTAGGGAAATGTGGATAATTGAGTCAAAAGACCCTAATGACAAAGGCTGGTTAACTCAAAATCTCATGACCTCATAAACCGTGTATGCTTGAACTTCACTAATCTTATGTGAATGTAGAAGTGTCAGGGATTAAAATAACTCCTTCACTAATCTTTTAAAATTTTCAAAGTTTTTCAACATAATGGCTAAAGTATATATATAGTATATATGGTATACCCCCCTATATTTAACTTATGCTATGTCTTCATAGTATTAAGTGATGTAAAGCCATAGCTCAAGTTAAGATATAGGAAGATATACTGGAACTGAGGAGGACACCCCCTACACTTAGGTTAAAATAACCAAAGTGTCGGAGGGAAAGGTAAATGAGTATGGAATTCACGTGGCATCAGGCCCCCTATACTTAGGTTGAGAATAGCCTAAGTAAAGAGATGGATAAGTGTAGCTGGGGAGACCTGAGGATAACAAAGAGGTTAGGATGGATTTACACGTGAATGGATGAATCTTTGGAGATGAATGGAGTACCTAGTGTCTAAGGGAGGGTTTCAGGAATCTACAAACAAGGCTCAATAAACCAAGCAACACCCTTGATTCACCAACTCACATATGAAACCAACAATTGTTGGTCATTTATCTTATCATTTTTATTGGTAATTAATACAAATTCATTCTCATTTACGCAAGGCTTAATGATACATCAAATAAAAAATCCTACATAAAGAGGGTGTTGCTCCCCCATAAAATGATTTTACTCCATTTTATTGGTTCGACTTGCTTTAACAGTCTCAAATTTAGTTTCAAGGTTATCACTGATTTAATGAGAGCACAAATCAAGCAAACATTGTCTACCGACCATTCCCATTTTCCATTTAAATCTTAGGTGATCAATCCATGAAGAGAAGTCAAGAAAAAGCCGATGCATGTGATAAAATTATGATCTATGCTGAAGCGAAAAACTCTCAGTGTGTGTAGATTTCTCTTTGAAAAACAAGAAAATAAAAATCAAATACTAAATGTATGCAAGTCAATGAAAACATCTAACATGCTTCTATTAGGGGGAAAGAACATATTTGATCTTGGCTAAGTGAAGCGATGTCTATGTGTGTCTCAATTTAGTGTGTCCTATCTACAATCAAACACCTGAGATATGAAATAAAAATAACTCAGAGAGCCGCATGCCTGATCCTAAGTCGAAACTCAAGTGGGGCAGACCACACACAATCACATTATCCTTCGTTCATTTACAATCTCGGGTCTTCGAACAGAGACCATTGTAAAGATGATTATTACATGAATGCAATGAAAACTGTGAGAGACATTAATTCTCTTCATTTTCTCCAATGGTGCTTCTGCGGCAGCGGGAGCTCCTACTCCTTGCCTCCTTGGTCGTTAATGGTCCCTGCCACAATAAGCAATCATTAGATAGATATTTAGAGAATCAAAACAATGCAAACAACACAAACTACATGACCTAAACGTTAGAAATTATCACTTACTCAAATAATAAAAATCTAAATAAAACAAAAGATAAGTCGTGTCCCCGACAACGACGTCATTTGATGATCACGGAAATCGCCCTCTTAATAATGTCGAATTAACATTCGAGTTTCGTTGTAGTCGGGTGAAATTGGAACGATCAAAAACCACTTAATCCATTTTTTCAATTAAGTATAAGCAATCAAATTTATTTACTTGGGCAAGCCCAAGGTTGAATTCAGGGACACGAGCCTCTTAAGTGATTATTTAGTCTCCTAATACTCAGATTGAGTGATGAATTAATAATTAGTAGGTCAACACACAAAAGGACAAACAATGCAAACACATGAAGACACTTTTTATTTGATTTTTATAATGCAATGAGATACAAATGTAAATATGTGCAAATATGAAAATATACCTAACATGAATAAAATTATTGAGCAATAAATATGTTATTAATTTCAGGATCAATTCATGAAGCGAGTTTAATCAATGAATGGGAAAATGGCATTAAAAACATTAAACAAATCACACTACATCACTAGAATTTATCATCCTAATTTTAAGTGTCATATCAGATAACAAATCACGCTAACGGATAGATAATGAAATAAGCTTTCAAATGAAACTGAAATCAGCTAAAATAGAGATCATATGCTCAAGATATTCACGAAATAGTTCAGTGGCATAAACGTAAAGAAACTTCAAAAATAAAAAGAAAATAATTATAAACAGGTCCCTGGAAGGGTATAAATGTAATTAAGAAAAGTCGTGAAGCCTTCCCTGTAATTTCCCATACGTGCAGGGTTATTTTGTAATTATTAAAATCCGGAGGGGCTTGAATGCAAATAACCCCAACCACGCATGCTGTGCACGTGCTCTGAGGACCTATCTACAATATGGAGAAATAGGCAGGGCTCCCCTACAATTTTTCTAGACCTCACGTGACCAGATCACGTGAGGTTAGGCCCGGATGGAGGCTCTGGCTCAGGCAGTGGCTTTGGCCACGTGGAGGCTCACGGCTCGGGAAGACGAGGCTTGGTTAAACCAAGCCTCCTTGCTTCTGTGTCGGCTGGAGACTCGAGCCACGTGGCGTCTTGTGGTGATCTCTCTTGGCTCCGGACACCCCAAGCCTGGAGGCTAGAGACGGAGGCTTGGATCGTACATGTGGCGTCTTGTGGGTCGCCCGATCATGAAGATTGGACGACAACTGTGCACCTAGTTCTTTAGCTCTGCAACCAGCTGTGGCAGACTTGGCAGGACTCCGGCGAGCTCCCCTTTCCTCCACCAGGCCTCCATCAGATGTCTAAAGCTTGGGGAAGCATATGGAAGTGTTGTCAAGGAAGCTTGGACAATGGGGAACCGCCGGAGAGGTCGAGGGCGTCATGGCGAGAGGAGCTGATTGAAGATGGGGCTTTTGAAATCAGCCCCAGCAAAGCTCTAGCAATTGAAGGTTTCAACCTACATTTGTTAGTCCTAGACGAAGCGTGCAAGTGTGAGATGAGTGCAGTGGGGTCCCTACGAGTGTAGAAGTGGGGAACCAGAGCTCCCTCTCTGGCGACTGGAGAGGATGCGGAGGGCGGTGGTCATCCGATGGAGAATAGGAGATGGCGAGCTAGGGGTGGTAGGAAGGTGAGCATGGAGAGGCGAAGCTAGTGTGATGGTGAGTGGATGGTGAAAGTGCAGGTGGGAGCCTAACTAATTATGAGAATCACGAAGAAAAGTGGAGAAGAACAAGGGAGGCTTACCTGAAGATCAACGGTGGCTGAGGTGGTCTTGGCTGAGCTCTAAGGGCTTTGGTCTTCTCTGGACTCCGGTGACCCTCCGGAGCAGCTCCCTGGCATATCATGGCCGGATCATGGCCTACAATAGCCAAGGGTCTACACCAGAGCCGATGGTCATCTTCGCAATCTCGATTGGACCCCTCTCTATCACAGAGGGGAAGAGAGGCACTAAGCCTCGGCTCGTGTAAAGGTGGACAAGGCGGAGCATGGGCAGAGGCAACATATTTGAAGGGGAGAGGGTATAGCTGCAGGTGGTGGAGGTCGTGGGTTTGGTGCAGAACATGGAGCAAGAGAGAGGGGGGCGCATAGAGCCACGTGACCCGCGAGGATGATGGAGGATAGGGCTAGGACGTAGCATGGCTAGAGAGTGGAGGAAGATGATGTTAAGGCCAAGGAAATAAGAAGGGGAGATGTGTGTGGCGTGAGAACGTGGGAGACAGGGGGCGTGGGAGGTTTAAGACGACGTGTCGACCATTGGATCATGCCATCCAACGGTTAGGAGGACGGCGCTAAGGAGTGGCCTTGATCTAATCGATTAGGGCACATCAAAGTTTTATGGGAGAGGCACGTGGTGCCGAGGAACGGGAGGGAGCAGGTGCTTCAGATGCAATCTGGAGCGCGATCGAAGGGTTGAATATGGAGATGGAACGAGGGGTAGAGATTGAAGGCGCCTAAGAAGATCAGACGACCTGGGAGTTTCAAATCATCTGGAGCCTTTCATCTTCACGCAAATTGTAATTAAAAAAGGTGCAACAACTTCTTCAATTTCCAGGTGCATCGAGACCGTCCACCTTCATCGAAGTTCTCCCGCCATCATCAGTCACCTCTGACCGTCGTCCACTACGGGCGAGCTCGAGGGGTGGAGGAGCCACCCCTCTGGCCCCACCGGAGGACCCAGATCATCTTCATCCGCCAGCGATAATTAGGAGAATTTGTCCCCTTCGTCAATTGCTCAACCGCCTGAAGAACATTCAAGAACAACCCGATGTACAGGCTGTCGACATGTGGCAGACTTGGACGGATCAGATTGTGCCTGACATTATAATCCTGACCACTCAATCTGAAATGGTGGAGAATTTTCATACTAAGTCCAGAGAATCTCCAGAATTTCAGCGAGCCTCCAAGCTTTCCAGATATTGCGTTTAGGTCCTCGTGTAGGGACATAAATGTAATAATTCATAGTTTCTTTACATTCTAGTCCCTGGTCGTTGACCAAACTGCATAAACTTTATTTCTTTTTCTTGCATTCCTACCCCTGAGTTTTAGGTGAACTTTGAACACATTTTCGATATTTTTTATCAAGTTTTCCAGGGTAGTTACGCAACTACCCTAGCAAGGTTTTTCAATATTTCTTGTATGTTTTCGTCGCTTTATCGTTATGTTTTGATTTGTCGAATTTCGACTCCGTTTTGATTTGTTTTCGAGTCTTCTTCGAGCTCCTTGCTCGATCAATTTACCTAGTATATAATATCACCTATATTTCACCAATTTCTCACATATTATATCATAGGTAAATTGTTTGAAAAATATCACTTTGAAAAATTAAATAAAAATTGAAAAATATAAAATCAAATAAAAACTTAAAAATCAACTTGTTTCGAGAAAAGATAAAAAATCACAAAAATATACTTTTCACTCAAAAATAAAAGTATCTCTATTCTGCCTCCTTGAGTTCGACCCAGGCACACTTACCTGGCTAAAAAATAGTGTAAGGTTTAAAATAGGAGAGAAGCCGTTCAACCCAATTTACCTTCTTCTTCTTCTTCTTCTTCTCTCTCTCTTTCCTATTTTAATTGAAATTTGTTTGATCAGTTCGGGTTTCGGTTCTGAGCGATCCTCTACATCGACACTTTTCTTATCGCTCACGAGTCTCGAGCCGAATAAAAATGGCGTCGTTGCGGGGAAGCACTAGGGTTATTTTGATTTTTGACTTTTTTGCGATTTTTTACAAATTTTTCTTTGGTTTTCGATTTACGATTTTTACTTCGGTTTTACGATTTTTCGTGTTTCTTTTGACAATCTTGTTACGGTTTTTGTGTGTTTTTTGTTCCTTAACTAATTCTTGCAGGGACTGCAGGTTCAACCGAGTTTCTCAATAGCCGTAAACCAGTTGAAAGTGCAGAGACCAAGGTTCTCGGTTGCAGAGGGCAGGATTAGTTAGGATTCATGTTGTATTTTCTTTTATTCTTGTAAAAAAGGGGCACTTGCTCGTGTTTTTGTTTTAGTAGAGAGGGCCCCCCTAAGGGTATGCCGACTTGTAACTTCCCTCCCATATTTTTTTTCGGGGTCTGATTTCGGGGGATCAGGGCACCCATCGTGGTTTTCGCGCATCGACGGTTTTTCTACAGCTTTTCTCGAGGCTAGGTGCTTACTTAGGATTTTTCGTTTTCCTATCTGATTGCACTTTCATAGTTAGTCTTAGGACTCGCCACCTAAGTGTATGATTTTAGGACTTTTATAAAAATAATAAAGACACTCAGTAGACGTTTGTCTAGAAAAACCCAAAAAAACATAAAACTCCAAAAATCGGGACTGCTAACATATCTGATCTAAAATAAACGTAAGATTCAATTGTTTTGGGAGAGTAACCCCCGCACATTTCTTCTCAAAGTGCGCGAGTGAGAGACGACATGTAAGGATAGAACCAAAAACCCGTATTTCTCGTGAAATACTACTTAATCTATACACCTAATCCCTGCTTTTCAGTGGGTACGCTCGGGTAGCCAGAAACGGTCCGGGTTTACTTAGCAGAGTGGGGGGTTCAGAGGATACCGCGCAAGGCTCCGTCCTCAAGTAACACGGGTAGCCGGAAACGGTCCGTACTCACTCCCATACTGGGTGAGAGCAAGGGATTTTCTATAAAGACTTGGGATAGTGTTTCGGGGAAAACATCGGGCACCTATCAGCTCGCGTTAACCGAGATTACACTTTTTTGCTAATGTAACCCTAAAACTGACAAGATAAAAGACGGAACTCTTACGGTCATCATCGGGTTGTGTTGGTGAAAATGGGTTTGCTTTGTGTTTGTTTGTGGGGCGTGAGTTACCGTGGCTTTACGTATTTTCCCATCTTTCTTGAATCGTAAATCGTGCTCTCCCGATCTTTATCTTGACATCGAAGATGACGACTCGACGGCTTTTCTGCTCAGACTCCATGAGCTCTCGACCGTCCACCGTCCGTCGTACATCTTCACAAGCTCGGGATGACCCTCTTCCCGAGTTGGTCCCATCTGATCTTGAGGAGAGTAGACCCAGACTCCCTCGCCTCCCGGTAAGTTTATTGAGGCAGACCCTTGTCTTAATACATCATCGATACCTGTAGCTGATTTTTCGTTGAGTTCTTACGAGAAATTTTCTTTCATAGCAGATCTAAAACACATGGCTTGTGGAAAAGGACCAGTAGAGGAGAGGCCACCAGCTGAGGATTATCATGACGGAAGACCAGATCCAACCGCAGATATAACGACAGGAATTCTCGATACTTTACAACAGATGAATTTGCAAATCCGAGAACAGTTTAGAACTCAGAATGAGTTGCCAGCTGAGATAGCCGCGTTGCGAGCAGGGGCCGGGGACCCTTTACCACCTGCAGTGGTTCCCGCCACTTTACGAGAAGAGTATAACCCGGGCGCGAGAACACTCCATCATTGGATTCGGCTACCGCCGAATCAAGGGCCGTATGAGTTGAGGTCGTCCTTCATCTCATTGCTTCCCAAGTTTTACGGGAGTGCTACAGAGGAGCCATTTACCTTTCTGCAGCAGTTCGAGATGATTTGTGGTACGACTAGTTATCCAAGAGTTATGCAGGAGGCTATTCGCCTCAAAGCCTTTCCCTTCACCTTAGATGATAAGCCACTGTACTGGTTGAGTCATCTAGGAAGGGAATTTCCACATGGGACGATTTGAAGTCCAGATTCCTGCGTAAGTTTTTTCCTCTAGGGAGGACGAACATGGTGAGGAGTAAGATCTCCAATTTTACGCAGCTTCCGAATGAATCCGTCCATGAGGCATGGGATAGATTTAAAGATCTTACGGAGAGATGCCTGCATCATGATATACTGATGATGATGCTCGTGCAAAACTATTTCGGAGGACTCCAGCTGGACATTCAGGGGCTAGTGAGTGCTGCATGTGGTGGCAGTTATTTGAATAAGGATGCCGAGACAGTCTGGTCCATCTTCGAAGGGATGGCAGAGAATTCGAGAGTCGTCGACTCTCTCGGGCATTCCAGAAAGCCCCTCAACCACCACATCACCGAGAGCATCATAAGGTGGCTAATATTTCAGAATCTGAATCCAACACCAACATGGGCTTCATTAGCGAGAGTTAAAATTGGTGGATGTGATTCAGAAACAAGTTCAGGACTTACAGTCGCTGCGAGAGTTGGAGAAACTCTCATCTCTACCTCAGCAGCTGAGTGATCTCACGAAGAAGGTTTCAGAGCTTCAACTTCAGTACCGGCAGGCCCAATCTTCTTCGACTGCACAACCTGCACGGAGGAATTTACCCACTCCACCCTCCCGTCAGATACATTTTGTTCAGAGCGAACCTGAGACTTCATAGATTGATTGGCGTGAGGATCAATCTCATGCCAATACCGGTCTGATCATAAGTGCTGCAGATATGGATGTTGAGCCTCAAGCCACTCTTGAGATCAACGGGATTTGGTATACTCCGATTCAGCAACCAAGTGTACCGCATCATCAGCAACAGTAGTACGACCAACTGCAGCATGGAAGTCTACACTTCTAGCATCGAAAAACTACACGCAGCAGCAGTCTCACCAGCATGCTTATCAGAGACCGCATGCATACCAGTATCCTGCCGACCATTCACAGTCATATCACTATCAGCAACAGCAGCAGGCTTCCTTTACACCGTAGAGATCATCCCAACCTTCCACCTCACAACACTACATGCCAAGGCAGGAGAGAGTAGAAAGCCAAGGTCACCACACCAAACCTGAGATGTCTTCACAGGCCCATGCTCTAAATCAAATAATGATTATGCTGAGTACGCTCCAAATTGCGCACAAGACAGAGATGGAGCAAGTTAACCGTCGTCTGGACGAGTTAACTGCACCGAAGACCACTCTCCCAGCCCACCCTTAGATGAATCCGAATAACAAGAGGAGGCATCCAGATCAGGTAGACAACACTACATGTAAGATCTTTTTTCCTGAATTTTTATCTAACTTCATTCGTCTTAGGAGCGATAGATCACCGTGAGCACCTGCTGGAGTAGAGGAGAGGGCAATTGATGAAGAGCAAGAGCAAATCCATGAGCAACCAGATTCTGATGCTAAGGAGGAGAACCTACACATTGATGATGACCACCATGAAGATCAGAGAGAAGGGAGCGATGCCGAAACAATTGACATGGACACCGGCGAGTCAGACGATGATATCACGCCAGACCATGCATATACTCCCGACAAAAATATGTCTTCTCCTGTTTTAGAAAGTTTTGTACATAATTCGGAAATGCTCAATGTACAAGCTAATTCTGAAAGCAATAAAAAGTCTGATTTTCTCATTCCTGATATTGTTCCTTTTCCCGATGCTTTGTTTGGAAAAGGAAAGAAAAATAACAAAAATAATGTTGTGACTCCAGAGACTGAAAGATTATTAAAAGATCACATCTTTTTGAAGATTCCACTTCACGATACCTTGGATCATTTTCCTACGCTTAAGAATCAGTTGAAAAATCGATGCACTACGCGTAGGAAAAAGAGATCATGTATAGAGAAACATGTTTTGACCAAGGATACATGATGGCCGAAAAATCACCAAGACCTGGGTGAAGGTATAAAAACAAGGGTCGTTGCGACCCGGATCTTGGTAATCGATCAATCAAGAAAAATCAGACCACCAAAACAAGTCAAAAAGCCAATAAAATCAAGGAGCGGTCTCGCTATTTATTTAACCTGGTATAGCGATCAAGGTCGAACTCAAGGAGCACGGGTTGGCCAAAGAGGCCTACGAAGTAGTCAGAAAAAGAAATAAAATAAAGAAACTAATTTTTGGTGGATTTTATATATTTTTAAATTTTTTATGATTTTTAATTATGAAGAAAATATAAAAAGAAGGCAAAAAGCACACAAACAACAATTTATTAAACACTCCAAAACAACTCAGAAAATTCAAATAAAATTATTTTTGTGTTTTATATATTTTTAAGTGTTTTTGGTAATTTTTTCAGAATTTTAAAACTTTTTATTGATTTTATAAAAATAAAAAAAGGCAGAAACAAAGAACTAATGTACAACCAGATTTGAAAGGCTAATTAAAAATATATAATTAGCCTCTAAAAATTTAGAGGTAATTTTTATGAAAAATAGAAATAAAACTATGCTACAAAAACCAAAATTGCATTTTTTATTTTATATAATTTTTAAAAAATTTTACAAGTTTTTTAGGATTTTTTAATTTTTAGGGGTTTTACAAGTCCAAATCAAGTGAAATTTGCACTGAAGCAAGTAAACACAATCAAATAATAAGGATTTTTTTTAGAATTTTTAAATGATTTTTTATATTTTTAATTGATTTTATAAACCCAACACTAGCAAAAACAATGGTTTTTGAATTTTTAAAAATAGAAAAACAACTCAAAAATGTTCTAAAAAACTACTGAAATTTTTACTCAGTGGCAAGAGCCACGTATCCAAATTTCACAATTTTTGGAATTAATTTGCTATTTTAGTTAGCCAATCAACAAGCCACAACACACATGGACTTAAATGCAAGGAAAATAACTTTCAGGGCTAAACAAAAACCCATGCGAAAAGTATAAGGGCTGCAGTTTAAATTTCACACAAAATCAACACATGTTCCAATTCCAGTACGCACAGGGGTATATATGCAAATATCCAAACTAAAAATTCATTTCAGAACATCTATAAAACCCAGCCCAGAACATGCAAATATCCCAAACCTTACGTGACGAAGCACATGAATCCACAAAGGACTAAAGTGCATATACAATCAACTGCAGGTCCTACTATGAAATTTGTCCAAGTGTACTAATTTATTTAATAGACTAAACAGAAACTGAAATAAAATGCAGGGGGTCGGGCGCAAGTTACCCAGCCACAGCACGTGCGGGGAGCGTGAGGGGTGACGTGTCAGGCGGTGAGCAGCTGGCGTGCGTATGGCTCTGATGATGCCTCCTGGAAGATCCAACGGTCCTAGCACAGGGCGAACGTGGGGTGCACGTGGCCGTCAGATCATGGATCTAACGGCCTGTCAGTGGCAGGCGACGAATGGCTCAAATAATAACTCGAGGCGAGGTGCGATCCGATGGTAGGGAGATGGTCTGAAGGAACTCCTCCTGGGCGAACTTCTCTGACGAGCTAGGAGTGCTCCGAGCATTCGATGGAAGATCGGATAGGAGGGTTCTCCTCGCGATGACGTTCCGCGTCAGATGGTGGTGGTCGATGAAGCCCCCAATGGTCAGATCCTCCGGCAAGGGAGGAGGGAGCTGGGCGACTCCGCCGATAGATGGAAGACACGACTCTTGGGGATATCTCGCGCTTATTCACCTGCAAATGAAAGCTCGTGCTCAGAGGAAGACTCCGGGATGGGTTATTTGCGAAACAACAAAGGGAAGCGATGTGGGTAGGCGAAGAGGGTCCCTGTGGAGGCGGCGAAAGGAACCAGATACGATCTTGGCTCGGATATCCAAGATTAAGGTGATCAGATCGTGGAAAGAAGGTGACGATGGGTCGAGGCGTCTATCGATACGGTGAGGATGAGGTGTCGGGGCTCCGGCCACTGGGGCAGAGCTGGCAGAGCAAAAAGGGAACAATCGAAGCTACACGATGATCTGGAAGCTAAAGAAGATACCTGATGGTCGGACGCGTCTAGGCTAGAGCTGCTGGGTCTCCTACGGTCTTCGCCTCGATGAAGCGACGCCTCCAGAGGCTCGGGCTATGCCGACGGCAGAGCTCGATGATGATGGTCGCCATACTAGGGGCAAACACCTCCAATCACTCGATACAACACCCTCCGCACTCCTTGTCACTCGAGGAAGAAGATAGAGTCCACAGGGATCGAAGATGGGAGCCAAAGGTGTGTGAAATGGCGAATGGAGGCGAAGCTATATAGTGCTACATGTCCGATAAGAGAGGAGTGGAGCGCGCAATCCGATGCGCGGATCCCTAGCAAGAAAGTCGGGCGTGAATCCCGGATCATCAGGGTTTAATCGGAGCTAGGGGTTTAGGAAAATGGGGGTCGGATCACGTCTGCATAAATGGGAGAAGTTGGGTCGAGACGGGGTCTGCGAAGCAGAGTGGTCCAGGGGGGGAGTTGACCGGGGGTCAACATCCCTCGTGAACCAATCAGGAAATTTCATCGGAAAAAGATTTGTAAATTCAAAATAAAATAGAAAACGATTTTATTTAAAAATATTTACAAAATAAGAAATGTTTATTTGTTTTCAAATTATTTTTTAGTGATTTTTATTTATTTTTTTGAAAATAAATTATGTATTTACAATATATTATATTATATTATATTATATACATGTATATATACCTATGTATTTTTTATTTTTATTTTTAATTATTTTATTTATGGACAATTATCCCAATTTTATATTTTATTTATTTACAACATAAAATTTGGAATATAAAAAGATTTTTATTTGATTTTTATTAATTATTTACAAGGGTGAAATAAATATATCTTTTATTTTATATACATGGTATATATATACACTGAGGAGAGAGAAATTATCTATTTTTATTTTTATTTTTATTTTATTTTTTCCATTTTTATTTTATTTTTATAAATATACACAAAATGTGAGAAACACATAGATATTTTTATTTTTGGAAAATAAAATATATACACAAGAGGGAGTATCTGTACAAGGTTGAGTTACCCTATCTCTCTCTACTTATTTTATTTGCGATCAAGCCCATGTTGAGCCCTCCCTTGGGTTCAGGTCACTCAATATTTATTCTAAATATTTCCCTCTTTTTCTTTATTTCTTTATTCTCTTATTTTTGCACAAAAACATGCTAATTATAGGTATTTACACAATGCATGCAATTTGATAACTTATTCTATTTACAAATATATACATGGCATTTTGCAAAGGTTTTAGCTAAAATAAAAGAATAAAGAGTGATGAATGAGGATTCATCACTACATCATGTGCTATTCATAATAAGTTATCAAAGAAGAAGAAGAAGGATTTAGGAGCGCATTATGTCAGATGCAAGATCGCAAATACTGAATTCGATCGCACTCTATTAGATAACGATTCCTCGATCAATTTGATACCATCTTCCTTACCGACAAGCTTGAGTTAGGTCCTCTTTACAAATCCCGCACGATCCTTCAGTTTGCTGATAGATCCGTAAAGAGACCTAGGGGCATATTAAGGAACATTATCATAACCGTGCAGGGTTTGCAATTCCCAGTGGACTTTACTGTCCTGGACATGGATTGCCCTACACAGTTACAACTTACCCCGATCATCCTTGGGAGGCCTTTCTTAGAGACTGCGAAGGCTCTCTTCGATTATGATATAGGGAAGGTATCTTTTCGCGTAGAGGGCGAGAAGGTACATATAGAGATGGCGAGAGATTCAAACACATCCAGTGATGCATCTTCCGATTTCTTGAGTTCTTTAGCCACCGATGATTACATGGTTGAGGTTCATCTTGACGACCTTGAGAGGTATCGAGTAGAGACCCAGGATTTCCTAGCAGAGGATGGGTCCTAGACTACAGTTGGCACTTCTTCAAAGGGTACCTTATATTTCCACATGGATGACGAGAAGCAGATGGATCCGACTTCCGAGGAGTTTATTGCAGATCTTTCAGGTTCAAAGTCTTTACACAATTCATCCACTTCAAATGATTTTGAGATGGAGTTTCATTTAGCTGATCTATTTTCCTCTAGTCATTCTGAGGATGAGCATAGTAGCGAGTCGGATGATGTTTTAGACATCTTCCGTAGTCCGACTCTAGAGCATATTGAAATGGTGGATAATCATACTACAGACAAATCCACAACCGATACAGATCCCAATACACATATAGATGAGGTTTCAACAGAGCCAGAGTCTACCTTACCAGAACTGAAGTTATTGCCACCAAATATGAAGTACGCTTTCCTTGTGGGTCCACATCGACAGTTTCCAGTCATTATCAGCTCATCTTTGACCGAAGAGAAAGAATCTCATCTGATGGAGGTTCTTGAAAGAAACCACAAGGCTATTGGGCAGACTGTATCCGATCTCCGCGGGATTAATCCTGCTTTGTGTTCTCATCATATATATCTCGATCATGACAGAAAACCTTTCAAAGAATTTCAGCGTAGGCTAAATTCGGTTTTACGAGAGGTTGTCAAGAAAGAGATTACGAAATGGTGCAATGCAGGGTTCATTTATCCCATCTCCAACTCTGAATGGGTTAGCCCATTACATGTTGTCCTGAAGAAGTCGGGAATTCAGATGATTAAAAATGAGAGTGGAGAGGAGATTCCAAAGAGAGTAACCACGTTGTGGCGGGTGTGCGTTGATTATAGGAAACTGAATGCCGCGACGAAGAAGGATCACTTCCCTTTGCCTTTCATAGACCAGGTCATCGAAAGGTTGGTAGGGAAGGAATACTTATGTTTCCTTGACGGTTACTCCGGATACAACCAGGTAACCATTTCTCCTGAAGACCAGGAGAAAACCACCTTCACATGTCCGTTTGGCACGTATGCCTTTATACGGATGCCCTTTGGATTGTGCAAAGCCCCTGCTACTTTCTAGAGGTGTATGCTTGCTATTTTTGCAGACATGGTCGGTGATTTTCTAGAGGTCTTTATGGATGATTTTTTCGATCTATGGTGAGTCCTTTGACGATTGTTTAGCACACCTAGACCATGTTCTTCAGAAATGTTGTGAGGTAGATCTCGTTCTGTCTTGGGAAAAGAGCCATTTTATGGTTATACACGGGATCGTGTTGGGACACGTCATCTCCCAACGAGGCATGGAGGTTGACCCTGCCAAGGTGGATGTCATCAAGCACCTCGAACCATCATCCAACATTAAGCAGTTACGGTCATTTCTGGGGCATGTCGGCTTTTATAGACGGTTTATCCAGGATTTCTCCAAGATTGCTCGACCGTTAACTGAATTATTAGGCAAAGACATCGAGTTCTTGCTAGATGATAAATGTCTTAATGCCTTCCTCACATTAAAGGAAATGATTATCAGTTCTCCTATCCTACAACCACCTAATTGGTCTCTTTCCTTCGAGATCATGACGGATGTTTCATATTTTGCGGTCTGGGCTGTATTAGGACAGAGGAGGAATGGACTTCTGGTTGCTATCCATTATGCCAACAGAACTTTAGATGATGCTCAGCGTAATTACACAATAATAGAAAAGGAGATGTTGGCAGTGGTGTTCGCTTTAGATAAATTCAGATCTTATCTTCTTGGCTCCAAAATCATAGTCTATACAGATCATACAGCTATCCGATTTTTGATGGAAAAGAAAGATGCCAAGGCATGCCTTCTTCGATGGATTCTTTTACTTGAGGAATTCGATTTGGATATTAAAGACAAATCCGGAGTAAAGAATGTGGTAGCTAATCACCTCTCCCGATTACAGACAGAACAACCTTCAGATGAGTACATGCCAGAGATTGCAGAGAGATTTCTCGACGAGAGCATCTTTGCAGTTACCGAGCTTCCATGGTATGCAGATATAGTGAATTTTTTAGTTACACAGAAAAGTCCACAAGGTTGGCCAAAGAATCGAGTTGATAGACTAGTTTTCGAGGCACTATACTACCATTGGGAGGATCCGATTCTTTTTCGTGAGGGACCAAATTGTGTTTACAGGCGTTGTATTCCTCAGGAGGAATATAATAGTGTCTTCACTTCGTGCCATTCCTTAGAGGCAAGAGGATATCACTCAGGGAAGAGGACAACACAGAAGGTACTTCAGAGCGGATTATGGTGGCCGACTTTTAGTAGAGATGCCTGCACATTTGTGAAGAATTACCCGGATTGTCAGAGAGCAGTAGGGACAGTCAGTGCTAGAGATGCAATGCCAATGCAACCGGTCATTATTTGCGAGATCTTTGATGCATGGGGCATATATTTCATGGGACCGTTCCCTTCCAACAACGACTTTGAGTACATTCTTCTCGCTGTAGATTATGTTAGCAGATGGGTGGAGGCTATACCCACATGAACCGCAGACAGTAAGATAGTTTGCGAGTTCCTACGGGAACACATTATTTCACGATTCGGGATTCCATGTATTTTTATTTCAGATGGGGGAAGCCATTTCATTAATAAGGAGGTCAAAAAGCTAGTGAAGCAATACGACATTGATCACAGACTAGCTTCTCCTTAACACCCACAAACGAACGGTATGGCTGAAGTCTCAAATAGGGAGGTGAAATCAATCTTGCTGAAATTAGTACGACCATGTAGGAAGAAATGGTCGCAGCTTCTAGATTAGGTTCTTTGGGTATATCGTACTGCATACAAGACTGCCTTAGGTACTTCACCATTCAGATTGGTTTATGGAAAGCCATGCCATTTGCCCGTAGAGATCATGCACAAATCTGAATGGGCTATTCGAGAAATTTTACTTGATGCACAGAAAGCAGGAACCAAGAGAAAGATAGATCTGAATGAGCTAGTAGAGATTCGAAATCAAGCATACGAGAACACTTTCATTTATAAGGACAAAGTGAAGAAATGGCACGATAGACATATTCGACAAAAGATCTTTGTCCCTGGGCAGAAAGTTTGGTTGTTCAATGCAAGATTGAGAATTTTCCAGGCAAATTGAAAAGCAAGTGGGAAGAACCTTACATAGTCAGAACGGTGCACGACAATGGAAGCATAGCTATATTAGATGTGTCACCTGGTGCAGAGCCGTTCGTGGTTAACGGGCAGATGCTGAAGCACTTCATAGAGACTACTGATCATCTGTCCCGTATTGAAGTGATCTATTTTGTACAGGACTCGTGATTATTCTTTCACTTCATCTCATCCTTAATAGAAACGTTTGAGCCATTTGATTTCTGGAAATCCACGACACATGTATATTCTTCGTCGACCACAATCGTCCCCATTTTTGCTCGTCTTCTATGCTTAGGATACCGGATCCTAAGTATAGGGGGGACTGATTGTTCGTTGATTAGCATTTTCTATTTTGTTCTTTCACTTTTGTAGATCCTTTCTTTTTCACAAATCACTGGTCTCCGATTTTTGGCTACACTCTTTTCTATACTTAGAATGCCTTATCCTAAGTATAGGGGGGACCGAGTGATTTCGATGATCTCGTGTTCTTTATTCCTTTTGTGTCTTCATTATATATTCTTTTCACTCAATCACCTCATTTTTGCTCTTCCGTTATACTTACGATGACCTGATCGTAAGTATGGGGGGGGTTGACTGACTTGTATTCTCTTATTCTTTTTCACCCACTTTTACTTAGCACGAGTTATGTCCTCCTTTTTCTCTTTTGACGCTATGGGTACATAGCACAAGCTAAGTATAGGGGGGGTGTATATATTGTA
Organism: Ottelia alismoides; assembly: GCA_037367405.1. NCBI lineage: Eukaryota > Viridiplantae > Streptophyta > Magnoliopsida > Alismatales > Hydrocharitaceae > Ottelia > Ottelia alismoides. The sequence continues at coordinate 187,004 of JAZKJV010004270.1, read as the reverse complement.
TATATACTTTTGTCCATAACTCGTACTTTTATGTATTTTCTATATCTATAAAATCCATAAAAGTGGGTGAGGGTTAATTTAAAATCCATTTATACATTTATCTATTACTTATAAAAACCGTGTAAATAAGTAAAATATGTTTAAAATCTGTAATTAAAATATGCATTTAAAATATGTATTTAAAATTTGTATAATACTTATTTAAAATCCTATCTATTAAAAAATATGTAAAAATCATTTAATCCTTGTAAAATTCTTTGTAGATAAAATCTGTAAAATACATAAGATTTAAGTCAAATAAAAAATATGTTTTGTAAAATTCATGTACAAAAACTTGTTAATAAAAATCAGAAAATCCATAAAAAATACAAAGTCCTAAAAGTCATAAAATTACAAAATCCTTAAAATTCATAAAAATGAGTAAAATTCAGAAAATAAACTTCACAAAAACATGGTTTCATTTGCATTCGCATTTTTCAGAATGAGTTTGATTTCTGGAACTAAGGATTGAGTCTAGTCTAAAGGATAGAGCTTGATCACTGCCTTTAACTTTCATTGTAAGGAGCCTAGTTAGGATCTGGAATTTAAACTCTTCAGATCTTTGACTTAAAATCTTTGGGTTCCATAAGACCATATTTGGGAAATCAACTTATATGTGCTTAAGTAGACCATTTGGTGTCATCCGTACAACTCTGCACCAGTGAACAAATCTTGGACACATGCACTCTACACTTAGCTCGACTTGTATGGAGTTGCGAAGGGCAGTACATCTTGGCAGTGCGTTTCTATCCTTGTCTTTGCAGCATTGATGTCTAAAGACGGGAGAGATTGGGGTTGCGATAGTCGCTTCGGATGAGGGAAGGATCTGCTGACACAATTTTTTTCTAAGACCTCAAAAAAGGGACGGAACAAAAGATGCTATATCTGTCGAGGCACAAAGAGATGAATGCAGTGCAAGCAAATTACAAAGCCAAACCAAAGAAGAAGCCACCAAATACAAGTACGACCACAATCGTCCAAGCTTCCACCAAAAATGCCTGCACATCTTAGTGGAGACTTAGCTACACCGGTTGAGCTTCACAAGGAGATGCGTATACACTGGTCGCACTCCACTTCTTTTCTCATTCTTCTACTTTCTCTCTATACTCGATTGTGGACATAGCACAAACTGACCTCAGAAGGGAATACCTCCCTCCCCGAGGAAAGAGTAGCTCGATAAGGAAGCAATAGAAGTGTATAGCCGGGATGGACAGTTTCTTCACTTCTTTAAGCAGGAAGAGCTAAATCAATTCACACACTCTACAAGCTGACTTCAAGGTTGATAGAGTTTGTGATATGAATAAGTGAGTCTGAACTAGCTGATGAAGTGATCTTGAATAAGGATTTGTGGAACTTGAGGACTGTTGAGGATAAAATCCTAATCCTAGTTAAGGATATGCCAAAATGCTTGTTTCAGGCCCAATCGAGCTCTGTCCTTTGTCTGTTCTCATTGAATTGGTTTAGGAAACCAAATTCATTCTAACTTTCTTTCTTTTTCACTTACTTTTCAAATAAGTGTTTGCTAAGGGACTAGTAAAGTTTAAGTATAGGGGGTTGATGAATCCATGATTCATTAACTTTTCTGTCGCATTTTGTCTTAAAATCCTTAACAAATACATGTAAATATCCATTAATTCTCATCTTTTATCAAAACCTCATTCATGAATAAAATGCTCTTTTATGCATCAAAAACATGTAAATAAATAAAGAATAAAGAAAAGAAAATAAGGCAGATTATAGATATGCATATATGTACAATATGACTCAGATAATATAAATATAGCTGCAAGATATATTTATATAACCTAACCCCTGAGACCAAGTCAGCATGAATTGGTCGAGAAACCAATAAGTAGGGGGATATAAGGAAAGAAAACCATAAAAATAATTTAAGACACATTCCACACATTCTTCACTATTTATCAATAGATACCAAAACTTCATTGGTTTTTAATTAATTCATATATACATATTTTTCACCAAACTCTTTTCTTAATTATTTATAAAAATGTATATAAAAATATAAAAATAAGTTAAAAATATTATATTGTGCATATACCAAGAAATCCAACTTTTAAATTGTCAAATTCTCAACTTCCGAACCTCATAACTTCTTCATACGAATTCCAATTTCACTCTACTCACCTTTAAAGTTCATAAAATAATATTCTCTAATTAATAGAGGTGGTTTCATTGAATTCAAGTCCGTTTGCAAAAAGTCGGTTTTGGGACCTAATGAAAGGGGTTTCTAGGTTATTTATTTTATTTAGAACCCATTATTTATAGTTTTGATAATCTTATAATTTCTAATTATTTTCATGATATTGTATTTTCATGATGATTTATTTCAGAATTTTTGGAGCTTATTTATTATTTTAATAAAATCCAAAATCCTAATTTATAGATAGAAATGAACTAGTTAACTTCTACCTGTATTTATTAATATATCTAAATTAATTTATTAAAATACCTAAAAATTCACATAGACTTTATTTATTATTCTATTAATTAAAAAAATATAAAATTGATATGTAATTATCTATTTATTGAATTAAAAATCCAAAACCTATTTATCTATACATATTTATTAATCTAATATTTATAGTTCGGATAATATTTATTATTTATAAAAAGTAATTATACTATAATTAGAGAATTTAATTATTTACAATTTTCGTTTTTACACTTATCTAAAATAATGCCATTTACTATTTATTATATAATTTATACTATATTTTACACTCTGGCCAACCAGGTGCTCACAACAGCACCTGGTGCTTCTTCTCCAAGAAGCCGGTACAACTTCTGCTCTAAACCTGACATGTTCACTTATTTTTCCCATGCATTTCATAACCCCTTCATGCGATCTAATCCCTTGATCTTATTCGCCTAACAACCCTCCTATTCGCCAGTGCTTGGATTAGCCTTGAAGCCCAAGTAATTCCTCTATAAATACCCATGAACTTGGCGCCGTTAAAACGAACTCTTCCCTAACCACCTGAACTCCAGATCTAGTGGTCGACCTCCTACCTTCCTAGCCTCGCTTCGCCCGCTCTGAAGGTCACAGCTCCGCCCAAGGGTACCCGCGTTGAAGGAGGATCATCGGGGAGACGTTCCAAGGCGTCGAATCTTGCCTTGCATCGCCGCCGTGTGTGCGTGGAGCTTCGGGAAGCCGACACGACGAGCGAAGACCAGCAATGGTTCTACACCCTACAACCACATGTATTCCTCCATCTTTGCAATTTTCTTTCTCGATATGTGTGCCACAATTTGCGTGGATAAGCCCATCATTAGGTTAACTAATCATTATTCTTAAACGCACATCAAATTCCTGTAACCAATTCGTTTCAAAATCAATCAATTCGCGTCTCAATTCTTGCTACCATCCACGACCTCTTTCATTAAGTATGGAAACACAACTTTTGACCTTGCATTTCTTAGTAAATGTTGGCCGATTCTTGAGAGAATCAAGCACCTATATCTTCTTTGCAAGTTTATCTTGCATCTGGAACAGTTTCAAATCATCTGGAGCCTTTCATCTTCACGCAAATTGTAATTAAAGAAGGTGCAACAACTTCTTCAATTTCCAGGTGCAGCGAGATCGTCCACCTTCATCGAAGTTCTCCCACCGTCATCAGTCACCTCTAACCGTCGTCCACTGTGGGCGAGCTCGAGGGGTGGAGGAGCCACCCCTCTGGCCCCGCCGGAGGACCCAGATCATTTTCATCCGCCGACGATAATTAGGAGAATCTGTCCCCTTTGTCAGTTGCTCAACCACCTGAAGAACATTCAAGAACAACCCGGTGTACATGCTATCGACATGTGGCAGACTTGGACGGATCAGATTATGCCTGGCGTTATAATCCTGATCGCTCAATAAAAAACAGTGGATACTTTGCATACTAAGTCCAGAGAATCTCCAGAATTTCAGCGAGCCTCCAATCTTTCCATATATTGCATTTAGGTCCCTGCGTGGGGACATAAATGTAATAATTCATAGTTTCTTTTCATTCTAGTCCATGGTCGTGGACCAAAACGCAATATCTGGAAAGCTTGGAGGCTCGCTGAAGTTCTGGAGATTCTCTGGACTTAGTATGCAAATTTTCCACCGTTTCAGATTGAGCAGTTAGGATTATAACGTCAGGCACAATCTGATCCATCCAAGTTTGCCACCTGTCGACAACCTGTACACCGGGCTGTTCTTGAATGTTCCTTAGGCGGTTGAGCAACTGACGGAGGGGACAAATTCTCCTAATTATCGTCGGCGGATGAAGATGATCTGGGTCCTCCGGCGGGGCCAGAGGGGTGGCTCCTCCACCCCTCGAGCTCGCCCACGATGGATGACGGTCAGAGGTGACTGATCACGACGGGAGAACTTCGATGAAGGAGGACGGTCTCGCTGCACCTGGAAATTGAAGAAGTTGTTGCACCTTCTTAAATTACAATTTGCGTGAAGATGAAAGGCTCCAGATGACTTGAAACTTCTTCAGATGCAAGATAAACCTGCAAAGAAGATATAGGTGCTCGATTCTCTCAAGAATCAACCAACATTTATTAAAAAATGCAAGGTCAAAAGTTGTGTTTCAGACTTAATGAAAGAGGTTGTGGATGGTAGCAAGAATTGAGACGCGAATTGATTGATTTTGAAATGAATTGGTTACAGGAATTTGATGTGTGTTTATGAACAATGATTAATGAACCTAATGATGGGCTTATCCACGTTAATCATGGCACACATATCGAGAAAGAAAATTGTAAAGATGGAGGAATACATGTGGTTGCAGGGTGTAGAACCACTGCTGGTCTTCGCTCATCGGGTCGGCTTCCCGAAGCTCCACGCGCACACAGCGGCGATGCAAGGCGAGGTTCGATGCCTTGGAACGTGTCCCCGATGATCCTCGTGGGTACCCTTGGGTGGAGCTGTCACCTCCAGAGCGGGCAGAGCAAGGCTAGGAAGGTAGGAGGTCGGCCACTAGATCTGGAGTTCATGTGTTTAGGGAAGAGTTCGTTTTAATGGCACCAAGTTCATGGGTATTTATAGAGAAATTACTTGGGCTTCAAGGCTAGTCCAAGGCCTTGCGAATAGGAGGGTTGTTAGGTAAATAAGATCATGGGATTAGATCACATGAAGGGGTTATGGAGTACGCGGGAAAAATAAGTGAACATGACCGGTTAGAGCAGAAGTTGTACCGGCTTCTTAGAGAAGAAGCACCAGGTGCTGACACGTGTCAGCACTTGGTTGGCCAGAGTGTAAAATATAGTATAAATTATATAATAAATAGTAAATAGCATTATTTTAGATAAGTGTAAAAACAAAAATTGTAAATAATTAAATTCTCTAAATTATAGTATAGTTACTTTTTATAAATAATAAATATTGTGTGAAGTATAAATATTATATTAATAAATATGTATAGATAAATAGGTTTTGGATTTTTAATTCAATAAATAGATAATTACATATCAATTTTATAATTTCTTAATTATTAGAATAATAATAAAAGTCTATGTGATTTTTTTAGGGATTTTAATAAATTAATTTAGATATATTAATAAATACAGGTAGAAGTTAACTAGTTCATTTTTATCTATAAATTAGGATTTTGGATTTTATTAAAATAATAAATAAGCTCCAAAAATTCTGAAATAAATCATCATGAAAATACAATATCATGAAAATAATTAGAAATTATAAGATTATCAAAACTGTAAATAATGGGTTCTAAATAAAATAAATAGCCCATAAACCCCTTTGTCAATAGGTCCTAAAATCGCTTTTTGCAAACGGACTCCGAATTCAATGAAAGCACCTCTATTAAAAAGAGAATATTATTCTATGAACTTTAAAGGTGAGTAGAGTGAAATTGGAATTCGTATGAAGAAGTTATGAGGTTCGGAAGTTGAGAATTTGACAATTTAAAAGTTGGATTTCTTGGTATATGTACAATATAATATTTTTAACTTATTTTTTATATTTTTAATACATTTTAAGAAATAATTAGGAAAAAAGTTAGGTGAAAAATATGTATATATGAATTAATTAAGAACCAATGAAGTTTTGGTATCTATTGATAAATAGTGAAGAATGTGTGGAATGTGTCTTAAATTATTTTTATGGTTTTCTTTCCTTATCTCCCCCTACTTATTGGTTTGTCGTCCAATCCATGCTACCTTGGTCTCAGGGGTTAGGTTATATAAATATATCTTGGAGCAATATTTATATTATCTGAGTTATATTGTAAATATATAAATATCTACAATCTGCCTTATTTTCTTTTCTTTATTCTTTGTTTATTTACATGTTTTTGATGCATAAAAGTGCATTTTTATTCATGAATGAGGTTTTGATAAAAGATGAGAATTAATGGATATTTACATGTATTTGTTAAGGGTTTTAAGACAAAATGCGACAGAAAAGTTAATGAATCATGGATTCATCAAAGGCGGCTAGTGCAAGGGTAGCGGACCGCGCGGCTCAACCAGAAGGAGCCACATGGCCCAATGGTATTATTAAGAATATAAAAATATAAAAAAACGAGAAGAAATAGAAGGAGGACGAATTTGGAAAAACTCAAAACATGAAAGATGCATATCTTGAGGAGATCTACAAGTTTCATGTTAAACAAAGAACACAAAAGAAGTCAAACAAAGGGAGAAAAAATTTTTGAGAGCATTTTAAAGTATAAAACACTACATTTTTCTGATTTTGTAATTTTTTTTTATATTTTTTACATAATTTAAAGCCAAGATATATACAACATTTACTCTGATTTTTATTGACAAAACTTTAAGCAAGGGGCTTTTTATAAGGAAATTAACATAATGAAATCGAGGTTCATCACTCTCGCCCATAAATGAGTATAGTCCACCCTGATTATGAAATCTATCATCGGACAGTATCCCCAATTCTTCATGTTCTACCACACATGAACCACTCCCATCTTTGGATGACCCATCTTATTCCCTATTTCTTCCCAAAACTCGAGAACTATTTGAAAAACAAAACATTGAGGCGAATGATTGGCAGAGATATCGACCACAACTAACTTCATTCTTTCCTCACAACATTATTGGGACATGTCAACACTTCACATATCCACATCCTGATTTGCCTTCTAACATAACATGATAACCCCAACAAACCGAATGGAACGACCAACACCCCATGATCTTCCGTATTGGATTAACCTGACGATCAAGTCCACATTAACAACCCCGAATACCACTCATTCAGATCACCCACACATACATAGGATTGGACTAATGACATTGACATACAAAACCCTGTATCTTGACTCCACCATATGAAGGACCAATCAACTACCACAGAAATAGGCTCTAGTCAACCAAATAGTACATGCCTAAGTCACAGTATATTGAGTATGAGATCTATATATATTACCACCAACTGAGCAGACTCCTTTCATGATTTTTCAGGAGAAAATTTCAGAGGATAACAAGTCAAGACGTGTAATGGATATTCCAAGAGAATTTCCTCCTATCTCATGGAAAAGAATGGAAAGTGAAATGATTGGATCTCAAGTTGAAAACCCAAGCAACACTCAGAAACCCACAAACTCTATACACCTCGGAACAATTCTGACATCGACGCCTCTACATATTACTCCCTTAAGAATGACTCTGCATCGATACATCAAAGCCCCTCCTCAACTGTGGAAAGAATCACACATCACATCAAAAAGACCAAAAAAGTAGAAAATTCAAGAATACCTAAACGATTGAAAAAATAGAAAATCCCATAAAAATTTAAAGTGGAGAGGACTTGAAGAATTTGGCTCATGCTTTGAGGGAAGCACTGGAAAAAATATTGATTTTTGAACTTCCCTTAATGCAGTCCATTGAACAGTTCCTCAACCTAAAAAGTTTTGCGAGGAGTAAATTGATGTCGAAAAAGTCAGACAGGAAGAGAAAAAGGAATGAAAAACACATATTTTCAATGGCCATCTCCTTGGTGATGGGGAGAAAGGACAATAGCCGTAGAGTGAAGCAGTTGCCTAGCTTTGACTGTGAACATTTATCCATGATCGAATCGATGATGACTCACCAATCAATATCCTCACGACCTCTGTGTCTGACAAGCTCAGACCAATCAAGAAACCAAGAGAGATCGTTTAACTGACCGATCAATCTATAAAATGGCCAAGAGGAACTATTTCGGTCATCATTACATTCTAAGATGCTCCGCTCAAGGTGGACTTCACGATCATTGACATTGAGTATCAAGGAGAGTTCACCCATCCTCCAATCATTTCGGCAAGCCATTCTTAACCTTGGCTAAGACAAGTATTGATTACGAGACTCGAGAAATACTTTTTACCGCATTGGGAGCACTTCAATCTCGTCCAGTTTTTGAGGAAACACGATATTCTAAGGCAACCCACGAAGCCGTCAACAACCATAACCATCAAGCGGTAGAAGAGCCCTACGCCGCTACTACACCTGAGATAAAAGCTGTTGAGCCGACCGTTGGATCAGAGACTCACCCCATTCTCTCATTCCACACTGCTTGCACCTTGGACACTACCATGCCAAATCCTAAGGAGGAACACATGATGCAGGAATTTTACCATCTATATGGTGATCTTGAGGAGGACATACAATCACAGGATAACCTCGAGTCAGACGAGATTTGGTCTGAAGACTATGAACCATTTGATGATCCGACGCAGGAACGCACCAATGCCAAGCCAACTGAGAACACATACGCAAGACATCCGCTGACTAGGGAGGAATATTACTACGGTTATTCATCTGATGAAGACCCGATTGAAAACACCTCACTTCCTGGACCTTCATAGACGATGAGGACTAACTTTACCAATCTTATTAAACTCGTTGCTACTTCATCTAGTCAGTTATCTGGTAAGAAGAAGAAGAGTACTAATTCCTCGAGGCATTCCCTCGAACACCTTAAGCCCTATTAATCTCCTCCTCTTCTTGTTGCTTCAAGTTCTAGAAAACTGACTAAGAAAGTCTCCTTCGACATATCAGAAAAGGAATCTTCTGAGGATTCCTCATCAGATACGGACAAGGTGATCTTTATGGGTGACCTCAGTTCGGCAGCCTTGAAGACCTATCTAAGCAAAGTAGCCAAATATCGATCCCCTTGGACGATGACGAATCTCATATTCATCATGTTAAAATCTAAATATTAATCCCCAAGCTTAAACAATTCAATAAAAACCATTAATAATTCACAATTATTAACTTGTATTATATTATGTAGATTATGTATATAATAAACCTAAAGCTAACTCTATTTATTGTATTTGATTACTAACATTTCTTCTTTATTTTCTATTTTATTAAAAACCCATAAAAATTAGATTAATTGTTGTATATATTTTTTGGCTTTTAAAAGAAATTAAAAATACAAAAAAACTCAAAACCTCACAATTAGTGTTTTTATCTCTTAAAAAATATTCCCAAAATACATCTTTGTACAAATGATCTCTTTTGGCTTTTTGGTCAACATGAAACTTGTAGATCTCATCGAGATCTACAACTTTCATGTTTTGATTTTTTTAATTCGGCCTCCTTTTATTTCTTTTGGATTTTTCTTTATTTTTCCTATCTTTTGAATTTTCTGGAGCAGCCACGTGGCACCCTCTAGGTCGCCCATGTGGCATGCTCCTCCGCTCGCCACCGGGCCCTTACAAGAGCCGTCTGATCTTCTCATGACTGCCTTAATCTCAGCCATCCATCAACCTTCCCCTCTCCACTGTTGGATCAAACCTCTGATCATATCCAAACCGCTCCCTCATGTCTGCATCTCCTCCGTCAGATGACTCCCTATCTAGCGACTCTTCTTTGTCCATGTCATACCTTCGGTCCTAACCCTCAGATCTCCCCCCATCTTCATCACAACCATCTACTTGTGCTCCTCTTCCCACCGTACGATCTGAACCCAGAGCAGATCCAACTGCTCCATCAAGCCACGCATCCCTTCCTCAGCCGCTCGATCTCATCTGATGATCACATCCACATACTCCATCAGCGCTTCCATCTGGACTGTTGGATCAAAAGATCCAACGATCATCCTTCATCATCCTACTCCAACACCCCTCCTCCGTCCGTTACACCTCACGATGTCTCCTCTCCCTTTACATATTCGTGTCATCATCACTATACCCTCTTCGCTCCCTAATGACCATCCACGTACCTCCATCTACCACCATCTTCGTGCAGCCTTCAACACCCTTCACACATGCCTTCATTCCGTCCGTTCATCCACTCAAAGAACTTCCTGTAACATCTGACCTCCGCCTATAAAATCTCCCCTCAACCTAGTCCATCTTCGTCCACCAATTCCGAGCATAAGACCTAGCCCTCATCTACCTCCTTGTGATAGACATAGGTCGTAGGAGGGCCATCATAGCCTCCTTGCTCCGGTGTTGACCCATGGTCAATATGACCATGTTGCGATCGCCCCCAGGCACCGAGGAGCTCTGTGTACCGGCCGCGCATGCTGGGCGACGACCCGGGGTTCCAACGGAACCTCAGCACAAGCCTCTCCTCACCGACAACCTGCTCTGACCAGGTACCCTCTCTTACCTCTGTTTCTTTAGTTTTCTTCTAATTTTCTCGCCACACACGATACACTTCACCTCCTCCTGACCATCCATTTAGCTCTATCATGTCACCTTCATGTTCGCCAGCCACTCCGCTCGCCAATTCCCCTTCTCCAGAGCCATGTCTGCCTCATTCACCTTCTCCTTTGCTTCGCCGGAGGAGAAGGCCTCGGTCCCCCACTCCAGCCACTGTCATGGGACCTCACCTCTCTCATTCCACTCATACACGCACACAAGACACGCCTCAGCTATTCTAATGCATGCATGTGTTCAATGGTCGGAGCTCTCACTTCTATGCCAATCTCAATCAACAGCTTCGATGATCCTCCATCGCCTCGCATCCCTAGTCGATCCTAGAGCTTCGTCTCACCTTCATCTCCTTCATGAGGTCCTCAGCCAGCTTCCTCGACCCTCAGGCGAGCAGCTGGAGCATGGAGGAGCTCCAAGGAGGTCGCCGGAGCACCGCCTCCTCTGGCAGAAAAGGCGGAACACGAATATACAACTACCACCTGATCCTCACAATCGGACAACCCAGATGATGCCATGCGTCCGCACGAGCCTCACTTCTAACCTATAGGATCAGGTTACACAAACCAATCACCGAAGTCGCTCGAACCAGCCACATGGACTGAGCCGAGGTCGTATTATGAGCTTTAGAAGGGTAAATTACGTTGAAGACCTTGCAACTTTCATATATTACAATTTGGTCCTCCAGGCGCGTGCCTCACATGTGCGCCTAGGGAAATCAGAGGGAGCCCCCTCCCGGTTTGGATAATTGCAAGGATGTCATTGTGCCAAATGGAGAAATTATAGAAGGGCCCTTCTGGGTTTCACTATTTGCAAATAGGACCCTCTAAGGATCTATTTGCAATATTTATCTTTTATTTTTCTTGCATTTTATTACATTTATGCCCCTACATTGTTTCTTTCATATCTTGAGCATTTTAAGTCGAAATGAAATGATTTTAGTTTAATTTTTATGTGGTTTCACACTCTTTCTAATGGCATGTTTAATTTCTTGATTTGACACTTAATTAATGGTGCTAATTTCTGGATGATCTATAGTGTCCTTGCTCTTCAATCTAAATGCCATCAATCATCTTTGCTGCACACTTTAACTCTGAAATTGAACTAAAATCGGTGCCATGGATTTGACATTCTGTAGGGCATATTTATAGATAATCTTTTGCATGCTTGTCCTTTGCATTTAATCTTGCACTATGTTCATGCATCATCATATAATTGCATTGAAAAATCAAATAAAAATTGCATCTCTTTCATGCATCATTTTACTATTATTTTGTCTGCATATTTTATTTGCATCTCATATACACAAAGACTTAAAACTAGAAGATACTCACTCTTGAATTAAACAAAAATCTTCGATAAATAGACGAAGAGGCTTGTGTCCCTGTGTTTGACCTTGGTTTGCTTGCTAAGTAAAATAATCTCCACATATTCGAAAGTGTGGTTTTTGCATGACCAAAATCGACCTCGTGTACTATGACAATCCCTTAATAATAAAAAGGTAGATTTTACATTCATCAAATGGTGTCGTTGCCGGTGACACGTCTCACCTTTGTTTATTTGTCGATTTTTGTTGAATTATTTGTATATGAATATTTTAAAAATTTCGGGTCTTCACATCATGTTGTTTTTGCATCATTTTATTGATTATTTTTATTGATAATTTCACTAACTGTTTCTTTTGTAGCAGGGCCCATGGAGACTGAGGACGCTCGATCTACATGAAGGTATGGAGCTCCCACTGTGAGGAGCCACAAAAGAAAAATGAGAAAGATTCAAGGACTATAGTCGCCATTTCAGTCATGCATTCTATTGTAAAAAAAGTTTATCATATGCATTTTTTCTAGCGGTCCTCGTTCGAGAACTCACGTGTGTAAAAGAAAAGAGAAAAGTAGATCACTCAATGATCTACCCTCCCCTCCCCCCCCCACACACACATACCACTACATATGTATATCCACTCACCCCCACCCCCACCCCCTCATCATTCTGTATATTTACACACACACACACACACACACACATACACACCCTCCTGCATCCACATCTTCATCTATGAAAATTCCCCCTCCCCCACATCTCGATGATATGCATCTGTGTATGAACACCCCTAATCCTAATCAATCGAGGCGCTCCCGGCTCAAAAATTATGCATCCTTAGGCTATTTTTAGCCTAAGTATGGGGGGACCTGACTTGATCAACCTTCCCTCCATATGTCTTCTTATATTTAGGTCATTTTTGACCTAAGTATAGGGGGACCCCTCAATTAGTTCCATTATATCACCTTGTATTTAACCGGAGCTATGGCTTCATATCACTTATGCTATGAGGACATAACAAAAGTTAGGTATCGGGGGGTATTATTGTATATATACTTTAGTCATGGCTCATTTTTTAAAATTTTTGAAAAACATTTTGGGCTTGGTTTGAGTTGACCTGTGAATTGATTTTTCGAAAAAAAATCTTGTAAAAATCTTTTGAAAAATTGAGGGATTACCTTTTGTAAATAAAATTGACCCTTTTCAAAACTCCTAAAAATCTGAAAAAAAAACTTTCTTTGATAGAGGCTCTGACTACTAGGCTTAAAAATGAGTAGATACTCTTCAGTGAGGGAACTTCGGTCTCCCTTAGCAGAGTGGGTGGTTTAGTGGACACTGTCTATGGCTCTGTCCTCAAGTAACACAGGTCCATCTAATGGTCCGTACTTACACCCATACTGAATGAAAGTATATACAACTATTCATATGAGTTTGGTCCAGTCATTGTTTCTCAAAAGAATTTAAAAAATGAAAAAATGAAAGATTAAATTCATAAAAATATGCAAAAAGACAAAAATCACAAACTAAGGAGTTGGTGTATTCCTCACATTTACTATCACTCAAGGCTTGAGGATTTGAGGACACTTGATTTCTGAGATCTTGGGAGTCTGAGTTAGACAGCCTTAGTCATTAGGGTTTCGAACTTAATAATGCATACTTCCCTAGTTTGAAAGATTTGAGCGCTATATTGCACTCTTCATATCTACCTTCTAAAAAATATGATCAGCACAACACTTCCACAACTGCATGATGGATGAGATGAGTTGAGTTAACACCTGAGGAGCTAGGACTGGTGATTTGAGTTTAGACCCAATCTAATGATGCTCGAGGATTGGATAAAGTTAATGAAGGCTTCAAGAAACCTGAGTGTCAGCAAAACCCTAGCCATCATGTAAACAAGTTTGCATACTATCGTTTGATATCTACCTATGTGCCACGGTGTGATGAAATTAAATAATTGTTGATCAGTGGGAGCCAACTCTTGGTAAAAGCAGTGGAGATAGCCAAAAAAAGAAAAGAAACAAATATATCAAGAAAAAGCTCTATCTTCACAAGTCAAAATCAAAAGAGCTTTCACCAAAACGAGCACTCCCAACCATTTTTCAAAAATGTCCACTTGGACCCAACACTATTAGGACCAAGGAGTCAGGCTAGCACCAAAAAAGGGCTCTGCTTCGTATAGTGATACAAGTCTGGGTGTTGAAAGTATCTTAGTTACTCAAAAGAGACATACCCCAGTGTTCTCCCAGGGAAAAAAGTGCAGATGACTCTGAATTATCTTGAAGGACACATTGATCAACAAACCAAAAATATACGTGTGTTGAGTGATAAGGCACTCGAGAGGCCCCTTGTTCCAATGTGAGTGAGAGAACAATATACACAATCATATGGTCTCCATCATCTGGCCATCCATCTACACTTTCAAGTCTGACAAACTAATAAGATGGTAGATTGAATGCAAGAACCGACTTATTCCCTAGTGTTGAGGATTAGGTCTAGAGGAGAGTCTCCTAGACTGGAACTTCGAGTGATGTCTCTACTCGACTCTCATGAATGCAGTACAATAATCTTCATATACTTATATTTTATATAAAAATAGAGAGCCTGAGAATTAGGGAAGTTGGATTCCTTTTAACTAAAGCATGGTTGAACCATGAATTTTAGGATCACTCAAATTCATTTTCTTCGACGAATTAAGCCTTGAAAGTTTCACATGTACTGTCAGGAATTAATCTGACTCCTTCATTCTTTAGATGCTCAAGGACGAGCATAGTTTAAGTATATGGGTATGATGAATCTCAGATTCATCATATTAAAATATAAAATTAATCCTCAAGCTTAAACAATTCAATAAAAACCACTAATAATTCATTATTATTAACTTGTATTATATTGTTTAGATTATATGTATAATTAACCTAAAAGCTAACTTTATTTATTGTATTTAATTACTAACATTTATTTTTATTGTCTATTTTATTAAAAAGCCATAAAAATTATATTATTTATTGTATATATTTATTTTGGCTTTTAGTAGAAATTAAAAATACAAAAATCTCAAAACCTCAAAAGTAGAGTTTTTATCTCTTAAAAATACTCCCCAAAATACATTTTTGTATAAATGACCTCTTTTGGTTTTTTGTTCAAAATAAAACTTGTAGATCTCATTGGGATCTACAACTTTTATGTTTTGACTTTTTCTAATTCAACCTCCTTTTATTTCTTTTGGATTTTTCTTTATTTTTTGAATTTTCTAGAGCAACCATGCGGCGCTCTCTAGGCTGCCCACGTGTCCTGCTCCTCTCGCCACTCAGCCCTCATAGGAGCCATCTGATCTTCTCCTTCCCACCTTAATCTCAGCCATCCATCAACCTTCCCCTACCTACTGTCGGATCAGACCTCTGATCATATCCAAACCGCTCCCTCGTGCCTGCATCTCCTCCGTTAGATGACTCCCCATCTAGCATCTCTTCTTTGTCCAGGTCACACCTTCGGTCCTAACCTTCAGATCGCCCCCCCATATTCACAACAACCATCCACTTGTGCTCCTCTTCCCACCGTACGATCTGAACCCGGAGTAGATCCAATCGCTCCATTGTGCCATGCGTCCCCTCCTCATCCGCTCGATCTCATCTGATGACTAGATCCGCGCCCTCCATCAGCGCTTTCATCAAGACCATTGGATCGAAATATTTGCTGATAATCCTTCATTGTTATCCTCCAGTGCCCCCTCCTCCATCCGCTACATCTCACGACAGCTCCTCCCCCTTTCCATTTTCACGTCGCCATCACTATACCCTCTCTGCTCTCTAACGGCCCTCCACTTACCCCCATCTACCACCATCTTCGCGCAGCCTTCAACACCCTCCACCCGTGCCTTCATTCCATCCGTTCAACCACTCAAAGAACCTCCTGTAACGTCCAACCTCCGCCTATAAAATCTCCCTCCACCTCAGTCCATCTTTGTCCACCAATTCCGAGCATAAGACCTATCCCTCCTCTACCTCCTTGTGACAGACGGAGGTCGAAGGAGGGACATCATGGCCTCCTTGTTCCTTTGTTGACCCATGGTCAACATGACCATGTTGCGGCTGCCCTTGGGCACCGCCGAGCTTTGTGCACTGGCCGCACATGCTGGGCGACGACCCAAGGTTTCAATGGAACTCAACACAAGCCTCTCCTCGCCGACAACCTGCTCTGACCAGGTACCCTCTCTTACCTCTATTTCTTTGGTTTTCTTCTAATTTTCCAGTCGCATATGATACACTTCTGTTGGACATGCGAGCCCACGACGAGCCATTATGCAATAAATGTTATTGCGAATATCATTCCTTGATTTGAAATGAAGAATAACCAATTTGCATAATAGGTCCCTAGGTACAGTTAGGGTTATGTACCATGGCCATTTTGATGATCATATAGTTGTTGATTCAATTATTGAATCATGGAGGCTGGTGCTATGATGAATATCTAAAGAGTTAGATTGGGGACTCATCAAGCACCATCAAATGATTATTAAGAGAGGATCTCCAGCCTGAGAAGGAGATGGGTAAAGGTTGATATCTAAACGACCTCTTGATGCAGGTCCTCTGCATAGGAATAGAGATTTCGAGGTGTTAGATAAGTTAGGTCAAAGAGTTGACTTAATGAGATCGAGATAACCAAAGTCCTATGTCATATGTTGTCACGATATAGGCACGCATCCTCTGACCAGAGACAGATGTGTTACTATATGTCTGAGTATGTACATTTGGCAGACCAATAGGTTGATGACCTAATCAAGGTCTATACACCGGCGTGCTGGTGTGCATATAAGGGCATGTGAGTAATACGATCTCTCAAAGGGATCATACAGGTTCATTGTTGAACCAGAAGACATGAGCCCACTCATGAGATATTAGGAAGAATCAAATTCCGTGCACGGTCATCTCGCTTTCGAAGCTTGACTGAATTTGTAAGGTTTGATATATACTTTTGGAAAGTATGTGATCAACTCCTAGTAATGATATATGCTTTTGGAAAGTATATGATCGATACCAACTCCCAATGATCGAATGAGAAACTTAATGATAAATCCTTGAAGTAGACAGTGTAAAATTGATCTTCTACTTCGAGATTATTGTAGGTCTTCCAGTATACAGGATGTACAGGTATTAGGAATACCTAAGGGTGATGTGATCATGAACGGCTGTATAACCATGACGCTTCCATTCCTAGGGAGTGATGAAATGGGTCTAGATTTTAGTGACTCCTCTCAGTAGAGAAGTAATCTGATCTTGGTCCAAATGTTGGACATTGATCTGAATGTGATTCAGATGCAATGAGAAGAGTAGATTTGCGGTCTTGATTTAATCAAACATCTATGGGAGGCCCGAGATCTGGATTTAAGATGTGATCTTTATATCCAAGTCACTATATGTGGAACAATACAATCGCATTGTCCTTATCTCCAAGTATCTGCGGAGAAAGCGCATATCCCTTGAAAGAGTTCATGATAATTTCATTGTTGATATATGTATCCGAGCATTGAGAAAATGGATAATTAAATGTGATTTAATTATCATGAATAATATGAATTTGATTCATATTATAAAGAGAGATATCTTAGATAATTAAATGTGATTTGATTATCAAAATGTGAATAATGTGAATGTGATTCACATTATTTGGGCACATGAGAATAGAGATCCAAGATGATTAAATGTGATTTAATTATCATGGATATGGATGATGTGGATAGCACTATCATATTAATCATATATATTATAAATGTGAGTTATGATATTTAAGAGAGAGCAATTTGTAATTTACATTTGTTAATTAAATGTTGATGTGAATTGGATTCACATTGGACAATTAATTGAAAAATGTAATTCACATTTTATTTTGGGGTGTGAATGTGATTCACAATTTTTCAATGGCAAGATTGAAATATTCTCAAAATAATTATGAATTATTTTTTGTAGAATAATTTACAGTAAATGTTGTTGTAAAAATCTTGGAGATTTTTATGGATTGATGCAATCTCATGAGATTGCATGAGATTGCATCTCCCATGAGATATGGTTGGACGGCCACCATGTCCCATAGGGAAATTGGTGGTCGTCCCACCTATTATCATGGGATGATGAAATCTCCATGCAAGATCTCCATGTATGTTTGATTTAATTTGGGATTGATTTATATTGATTTATCAATATATATAATCTAAATTAAAGTAATTGTTGTTGGTTTTTACCAACACAAATCTTAGCCATTAAAAGAAACACAAATCAATGAGAGCCATTGGATTTGTGTTGCCTATGGATTGAGATCCACGGATCCCAAAATATTATAAATAGAAGGGCACCCCTTGCTCTTCAAATGCTAATGAGAAACATAATGCTCTCTCTCTCTCTTTCTGTCTACATGCCATCCCTCTCTCTTTCATATGGCCGTCCACCATGGATGCCCTAGAGAGAGTCTCCATCACCGCAGCATCGTCGTCATGCTGCCGGATCATTTGCTCATGGATCTCCGTCTCCTTCGGTGAACTTCACTCGTGAAGAAGATGCCGGATCTCGTGTGTCGAGATCAGAATATTCGCCGCTTGGATCATCAACATGGATTGCGAGAAGCACCTGTTTCATCAACACGCTCGCAAGCGTCTCCTCCGTCGGATCAGACTTGAGACAGGAGGTCTATCCGTTTAGAGACTCGATCGCAGCCACGCTTCAAGAGGTAACCCTAATACTTGTTTGTGGTTTAGATGAAACGATCCGAGAAGTGTTCTTGGATCATGTGGTTTCGTCACATGAAATTTTTTTAATTTCCGTTGCCTCGAGCAACTAGTGCGACTAGTCGCTCCCGATCACATACGATGTGATACTCAAAATTCCGTGATGCGCTTAAAGATCTAACCATATCCTTCAACTTCACCTCCTATTGACCATCCATTTAGCTCCTCCATGCCACCTTCATGTTTGCCAGCCACTCCGCTCACCCATTCCCCTTCTCTAAAGCCCCATCCACCTCATCGACCTTCTCCTATGCTTCGTCGGAGGAGAAGACCTCAATCCGCCACTCCAGCCACTGCCACAGGACCTCACCTCGCTCATTTCACTCACACACGCACACAAGACATTCCTCAGCTATTCTAATGCATGCATGTCTTCAATGGTCGGAGCTCTCACTTCTACGCTGGTCTCAGACAACAGTTCTAATGATCCTCCATCGCCTCGCATCCCCAGTCGATCCCGGAGCTTTGTCTCACCTCCAGCTCCTTCGTGAGGTCCTCAACCAGCTTCCTCAACCCTCAGATGAGCGGTTGGAGAATGGTGGAGCTCCAAGGAGTTCGCCGGAGCACAGCCTCCTTCGGTAGAAAAGACATAGCACAAAGATATAGCTATCGTCCGATCCTCACGATCGGATGACCTGGATGATGCCATGAATCCACACGAACCTCACGCCTAACCTATAGGTTCAAGTTACACGAACCAAGCATTGAAGCCACCCAAACCAGACACATGGCCTAAGCGAGGGTCGTCTCCCGCGCTTGGCCCCTCACGTGTATGGCACTGAGGGGTTGGGTAAATTATGTTGAAGACCTTGAAACTTTCATATGTTATAATTTGGTCCTCCAGGCATGTGCCACACGTGAGTGCTTGGGGTAAATTATAGAGGAGCCCCCTCCAGGTTTGGATAATTGTAAGGATGCCCTTGTGCGTAAATGGAGAAATAACAGAAAGGCCCTTCCAAATTTTTTAATTTGCAAATAGGTCCCTCTAGGGACCTATTTGCAATATTTATATTTTGTTTCTCGTGCATTTTAATTACATTTATGCCCCTGCATTGTTTCTTTCGTATCTAGAGCATATTAAGTCGTAATTAAATGATTTCAGTTTCATTTTGATATTGGCTTCACACTCTTTCTAATGGAATGTTTAATTTCTTGACTTGACACTTAATTAATGATGCAAACTTCTAGATGATCTATAATATCACTGCTCTTCAATTTAAATGCCATAAATCATCTTTGCTGCACACTTTGACTATGAAATTGAACTAAAATATGTGCTCATGGATTTGACATTCTGTAGGGCATATTTATAGATAATCTTTTGCATGCTTGTCCTTTGCATTTAATCTTGCATTATGTTCATGTGTCATCATATAATTGCATTGAAAAATCAATTAAAAATTACATCTCTTTCATGCATCATTTTACTATTATTTTGTCTGCATATTTTATTTACATCTCATATACATGAAGACCTAAAACTAGAAGATACTCACTCTTAAATTAAACAAAAATGTTTGATAAATAGATGAAGAGGCTCGTGTCCCTCTGTTCGACCTTGGTATGCTTGCCAAGTAAATTAATCTCCACATATTTGAAGGTGTGGCTTTTGCATGACCAAAATCTGCCTCATGTACTACGCCAATCCCTTATTATTTAAGAGGCAAATTTTGCATTCATCAAACGACTCATTCTCCTTACTACTATTCCTCTAGAGCTGATCTCTTGGCCTCATTAGATATACCGAAATAATCTCTTATGATAAGATTGAGACTAGTGCTTCAGAGAATTAATCGTTCGAGGATGAATCGCTTGACCACTTGACTGAACACATTCTAAGAAAATAGTTTATGAACAAGAATACTTGGAGTGCCTCCATCTTCCAGTACTATTCTTCTGAGGATAACTCTGACAATGGTTGGGAACCATATGCTTCATTTGCTTCATCTTCTTCCCATCAATATACCTTCCAATATTATTCTTCTGAGGATAAATCCGACAATGGTTGGGAATCATCAGCTATATCTTCTTCCTATCATTATGACCTCCCACCACAGTCTCACAAAAAGATCTGCCAAAAATCTCCTTAATCATCGGCAACCTCCCTTCCAGACCCCATTAGTCCCCTTGTACTTCTTCTTCCTCTACTTAGGACAAGGCCTAAGTATGGGGGGACTGAGGCCATCTGTATATACCACTCTCCTCATCCACTTCTACCCTCGACCGCCCCATTTACACCCTTCTTCCATATTTAGGCTAACCAGAGTCTAAGTATAGGGGGACCCAATGCCCATTATATATGCTCTCCTCCTTCACTACTCTCCTCATCTACTCCTCTCGACCGCCTCATTTTCTCTCTTCTTATATACTTAGATTGTTCACAACCTAAGTATAGGGGGCATGTCGAGTTCTATTTTTCTTTTTCACTCTCTTACGCTTAGCCCGAGCTATGTCTTCTATGCACTTCTTATGCTCTGAGGACTTAGCACTCGCTAAGTATAGGGGGTATGTATATACTCTGTATATATGTTACCCATAGCTCATACTTTCATGTAAGTCTATATTCTTATTTAGGGGGTGGGTAACTAACTTGTGAAATCAGAAAAATTTAAGAATTTGAAAAAAAAGAGTTTTGCAACTAATATCATCTTTGTCCAAATTTGAGTGTAACCAAAGTTTTGAAAATTAGCGTCTTATTCATTTTTCATTAAAAATCTTGCATTAAAAAATCTCATAAAAAGTATACAAAAAAGGGAGAAATTTTTCTGCATTTCACGCATATGCACTTCATTCAGAATTACATGCATCTACATTGGTGAAAATCCCTTGGGTTTTGAAGCAAGTTATGAGCAAAAACTAAGAATGGTCTAGACTTGGCCTTAATCCACCTAATTTTCAGAGGAACTTCACCGAAAAATGGAATTTTAGAAGCTTCAGGTCTTTGATTTAATTCTTCGTGTTCCACATGACAATACGCAGACTTTGACTCTTAGTTTCTAACTTGATCACCTCATTCAGGGTATGACTCTTGAATAGGGAATTAATCTGTAATCTCGCACTATGCACTTAGCAAAACTCGGACGGGGTGTTGGAATATTGTGGGAGTCTCTTTTCTAATAGTGTGGATATCTAAAGACCGAAGTAGGGGCTGAAATAAAGCTTTGGATGAGGGATGGACGACTGGGCACGATTTTTTCTAAGACCCCAAAATATGTGTGGAAAGAAAGATTCTACATTTGTAGGGGCACAATAAGATACACGCATAGAAACCAAAATCCAAACAAAAAGAAGCCAATTACCAAATAAATATTTGACCAAAAAGGTCCAAGCTTCAAGACAACCTGTAGATCTTGGTGGAGACATGGCTAAACTGGTCCGCTTCATAAGGAGACATGACTAGACGGGTCACCCTCCCCTTCTTTTCCCCTTCTTTTAAAAATTTCTTCCCCTTTTGATCGTGAACACAACACGACTGAACATAGAAGGAAATACATGACTCTCTGAGGATGAGTTGTTGGAGAAGAGGTTTGTATGGTAGTCTGACATTCTTTATGGGAAGAGCTAAAACCTTTCACATACATGAGACAATTATTCAATGTTCATGGGGTATGCTTTGGTAAGAGGATTGATCTAAGATGACTTCTGAGCCGAAACCGTTACAATGATGTGTAGAACTTGGAGGCGGTTGATTGTAAAACCCTAATTCTTACAGAAGTTTCGCCAAACTAATAATCCAAAGGTCAGGTCTAGCTCCATTTTCACCTTTTTCTCAAGGTCCTGGTATGGAACCCAATCTCATTTCACCTCATTTCATTTATTTAGTTGCTTGGGGACAAGAATAGTTTAAGTATAGTGGGTTGATGAATAAGTGATTCATCACTCTAAAGGATTTTAATTAAGCTCAGTTCTCCAAAATTCATATGCATTTTATCAATTATCTTGCATATTTGGAATTCATGCATACATAAATAATAATTGCATTTTATCATGCATAATTGCATAAAATAAGAAGCCAAAAATCCCAGCCCAATTGACCTGTAAAATAAGCTAACTTCTCTGATTTTTAATTAATTCATGCTAACTTCAAATCACCTGAAACAACCTCATTGTGTACATATCACTAACAAGAATAAAGGAAAATACAAAAATCTCTAACATATAAGTGGCTCACAAACTGAAACCCTAATTTCAGAATACCATACTAAAATGTTGATATCTCCTTCTTAGAGTGTCTAATTTAATACTAATCACTTTTGAAATAATGTACATTTAATTACCTTCAAAACAAGACCAAGATCAAGTGAATCGGAGCTCATATGTGAAAGTTGGATTTTGGCCTTCTTTTGTACATTGTGTATTTTACCTATTTTTGACCTATTATTTTATGTACATGATTACCTATTTTCTTTTATTTTTTTCCTTTATTTTTTTTGAAAAAGGTTTTATAAAAATGTGTAAAAATCCAAATCCAAAATAAAATCATTATTAAAGAAATTGACAGAGTCTGAGTGTACGCTAACAATATGTACAAAAGTCATCTTGATCGTACTTTATTTTATTTTCTTATTTTCATAATTATTAAAAATCTAAAAAAAGTAGAGTAATTGGTAAATATTTATCTTTGATTTTATCTTATTTCTTTTTTGATTTTTATCTTATTTAAAAATCACAAAAAATTGCAAAACTCCAAAAGATGGTTTTCTATGTACATAGAGAACCACCAAAATACCACTTTATGCAATTGACCTATTTTGGTTTTGATCTCTTCATGAAAGTTATAGATCTCATCGAGACAAGCAACTTCTGTGAAGAAGTTTTTTCAATCCAAGTTTGTTTGCTATTTCTTTTATATTTATCTTTGTATTTTTTTATTTTTCTAGGACTGACATGTGGCTGCTCCTGGAGCCACCACATGTCACCCATTTTTGGGCATTTTAAGTTTCTTTTTTGTTCATTTTTTTAATAATTAAAACTAAAATTAAATTAAAGAATAATAATAGTAATAGTAATAATAACAATAATAATAATGAAGGCATGCCACATGGCATGATTATGGGCATCCGATCTCGACCGATCGGACGGCCATTGTTGTTGTCCTCTTCCTAATCTGCTCCACCTTCCCATCCTACTCCGTTCACCGGCTTCAAACTCCATGGCCCACTTTCCTTTTCAACCGACGACCACCTTCCAAATCAATGCACCTTTCCACAACCCACCTGCTTGATCTGGATCCGCCGCCAATCAGATCGTCGTCGATCCCCTTTCCTAATTCGCCCCGTCGTATCGAATCCCCTTCGATATCCTTCTCAATCTC
This sequence comes from Ottelia alismoides, assembly GCA_037367405.1. NCBI lineage: Eukaryota > Viridiplantae > Streptophyta > Magnoliopsida > Alismatales > Hydrocharitaceae > Ottelia > Ottelia alismoides. Next base: position 162,934 of record JAZKJV010004270.1, on the reverse strand, counting down.
ATGCTGCCTTCCCAAATCCTCGTTTGTGATCCTCGTCAACCCACTTTCCGTCACCCATCACCTCGCCTCCTCTATAAGACCCATTCTTCTCCACCTGATTCTCTTCATCTGCCGATTCACACAGCTCAAGGGTGATGCTTCTCCAATGTTGACAGTGCCATTGACAACACCCCCTGATAGATGGGCGACATCCGAGACCAAGGCACCTCATTGCAGGATCCCTCCCTTAGGGGTTGCTTCGCTCCGGTGTTCGACACTGTCGAGTCTTGCTTACCCCTATATCCTTCCGCCTCGATCAAATATCTACTCCAACACATTCGCCAAGATCGGTCGTTCATCCTCAACATCACCTCCGCAATCCAAGCTTCATTGACCGCATCTTCTCTGACAAAGCTCTGATACCCATATCCTTCGAATTCTCCACCGACTCTTGCAACCAGAGCAGTCGCTCCGCCTCGCAGCTGAGTAGATCCCCCGTCCTCATCCAGTCGATCCTCCTCCAACCTCTAAGATGTCAACGACAGCCACCAGCCACTCTGCTTTCATCGGATTGTCGCCTGCACTGTCTGCGACTCAAGGTCGGGCACACATTATGAGACCCTGCCCATGTAGGGCGCACATATGGGGAGAGAACATGTGACCAGGACCCCCCCCCCATTGGGGATTTTTGTAGAAGAGACTCCCAGATTTTACCAAATCACACTCAAATACCCTCCGCCCGCTCCGCACGTGCTCACGCACGTTCCTGCTGATAGTTTTGCACAAATACCCTTGTGGGTATAGGTATTTACATTCCAATCCCTGTTCTGCACTTTTTATTTATTTTATTAATGAAATTTGTAATTAGACCTTTATCTTTCCTCTATAGTTTAAACATCAATTTGAATTATTTCTGTTATTTAAAATTTGGCTCTATGTTCTTCAATTAATTCTACACAATGTAACATGCTTATTATATTTTTATGCTCTGTTGTCAATTTTTGATAGATTATCATGTGGAATATTGCATATTTTTCATAGTTATTGCTATAAATTCATATAGAATTAATCACTTCTCAGAAAATTACTAAAAATTCAGGATATTAGAAGTAGTCATGTTTTACATTGCGCTCAAAAAGATTTGCAATTGCTTGCATCATTTGTCCTGTAAAGTTTATTTTATGTATTTCAATTATTGATTTTTAGTAGGTATCAAACTCTACATTTGTTAGGTTTAGGAGTTTTCTAAGATAGATCAACTAGTGATATATTTCGGATAATACTATTCCATAGAAAAAAGTAGGTTTAATATTTATTAGAACTAATCATTGAAATTCACCTTGTTTGCGTTCATTAATTTATTAACTCTTAATATTACATCAAAAAGTTCAAAAAAAATAACAATGCATTTATTCCATCAATATTCACATCTTGGCCCAGTTTCATAATTTTGGGACTCTGTTTAAATGAAAATTGCAGTTTAGTCCTTAAAATTGGCCACATTCGCATTTGCATCCATAAATTGCATTTAAAATACCAAAAGAATCTGCTTCGGAAACCACACCTCAAATTTGATAGACATTGTCCTAAGTTGTTCCTTTACCTCCTTGAGTTTGACCCTGGGGCTTGCCCAGGCTAAATAAATGTAAAACCACTCGAATTAAAATTACTTAATTAATTAAGTGGTTATTTCTTGATTGAACCCTATTACCTGACTACAACACAAACGACACGTAAAAACGACAGATTAACATGGTGATTTAGCGAACAATCAGGTTTACTCCCTGGAAAACAAGTACATATGACTCAACAACTCTTGATAGACACAATGATCAACAAACAAAAAAATAGATGTGTTGAGTAATAAGGCACTCTAAGGATCCTTGTTCCAATGTGAGGAAGAGAAGAAAATACACAAACCTATGCCCTCCATCATATAGCCTTCTATCTATATTTTCAGGCCTAATAAACTAATGAGATGGTGGATTGAATGCAAGAATTGACTTCTTCCCTAATGCTGAGAATTACATCTAGAGGAGAGTCTCCTGGACTGAGAACTTGGGTGACATCTCGAATCGACTCTCGTGATTGTAGTACATTAAACATCATATCCTTATATTTTATGTACAAACAGAGAATATGATAATTAGAGAAGTTGGATTCCTTTTGACAAGAGCATGGTTGAGACTAGAATTTTGGATCACTAAAATCACGGGACTTGATGAATTGAGCCTTGAAAAATTCACATGTACTGTCACGGATTAATCTGACTCCTTCATTCTTTAGATGCTCGAGGATGAGCATAGTTTAAGTATAGGAGGATGATGAATCTCTGATTCATCATGACTATATTCCTTTACTATCTGCTGAGCATGAATAAATCAATAAAAATCACCAATAATTCGCTTTAATTAGCAATTGACACTCTTTCTGTAAATAAAAAATTAACCCCTTTTATTTTCTTTATTTTTTCAAATTTGCTTTCCTATCAAAAACTCCAAAAAATAGATTAAATATTGTATATATTTATTTTTTATAAGGAAATTAAAAAGACAAAAAATCACAAAATAATTAAAAGAGCATTTTATGTATTAAAAACACTTGCTAATATTTTTGCTTTGTTTATTCAATTTCTTTTGGCTTTTTGTCCAACGTGAAACATGTAGATCTCCTGGAGATCTACAATTTTCATGTTTTGACTTTTTTTCCTTAATTCTTCGTCCTTCTATTTATTTTTGATTTTTCCCTTCATTTCTCTTTTGTTTTAATTTTATTGGGCCACGTGGCGCTCTCTTGAGCTGCCACGTGACCCGCCTCTCTTCGTACCACACACCACCTCTTGTTTCCATTCATATCCATCTGCTTGGCCTCATCTTGGTCATCCCTCAGCACTTCACCCTCCACCCTTGGATCACCATCCCATATCTGATCTAATCCATCCCTCTATGCCCCACACTTAGCCGCACGATGAGATCTCTTGATCTCTTCTAGTCACTCCACCTCGCCTTCACCACGATTGTTGGATCTCAAGATCCAACGGTCGCCACTTCCTCTTCCAGCTTCCATCTCTCTCCGACGATCGTGACACCTTCAACCATTTCTCCTAGTCATTACCCGCACCCTCTCCACTCACTAACTCATTCCCTGTGTAGCCTTAACTCCCCCCTCCTTTACATTCCACTTGGACCACTCCCTTTCCCTAACCATGAGTCATGAGATGCAGTTGAACATCAACTCCCCACCACATGGAAACTGCCCCTCTAACTCCTTCAAAATCCCTTTCTCCACCATATGCTCTAGTTATCCATGCTTGTGAGAGCCAAAGCCCAACACCTCCCCGCCTCCAGTGACAGTGGAAGTGAGGCATCAATGGAGCAGCGACAACCTCAGCTCCAATAAGACCCACGACTGCCATGGCCATGACACGATCGCTCCTGACTGTACGAGCTGCGCTCCTTCGATGAGAGGATTCAACAATGGTCTGAGCTTCTATGCAAGCTCATCCCAAGCCTCTCAGTTCGTTGGTGACATTCTTCAAATCCCAGGTAAGCTTTCTTCTTCTTTCTTCCTATTTTCTACTTTTTAATTGCACGTATACTCTCAATTTTTCACCTAACTAGTCAGCCATAAACTTCATCAACCCTCCATCGTCCATGCAAGCAACTCTAACCATCTTCTCCCCTTCCCCAACTCCTAATACACTCCGCCCCCTTTCTCTCTGGTTTTACTAAGATGAAGTTACATGAGCCTCCACTCCCTCGCCCAATTAGGCTCCCATTCCATTTCCCACACTCGCCAGTTGTATGCTTCATCTATCTCTAATGTTTTGTAGGTTCAATCCCATCAATGGCCAGAAGCTTCAACTTGGCTCTGTTCTAGAGCCAGAGCTCTAGCGACCCTCCATCCCGTACCCGCTCCAGTCGTTCCGTCGATTAGTCAATCTCCCCGTGCCTTCACCAGCTCTTCGAGTAGTTAAAGGGACCTTCAACACAAACATTAGATGGAGGAGGAGGGAATGGGAGCTCGTCGGAACTCAACCAACTCTGTCGTACAGAGGCGACACGAGGAAGGAGATTGGCGTACATGTATCATACGATGTTTCACATCTTACGACCTGGATATACCCAAAGCCTCAACTCTAAACCTACATGCTCCGTAGAGCCGGGCCCTTGTTGAATGATGATCGAGAAATCACTCTCACTATCGGGCTAAGGTAAAAATAATCGATGTCGTTGCGACCCGAATAGAGAGACTCAGTCACAAGAAAAATCAGACCACCAAAATAAATCAAACAATCAATCAAGCACGAATAGCGGTCTTCGCTATTTATTTAACCTGGTATGGAGACCAGGGTCGAAATCAAGGAGCACGGGTTGGCCAAGTGGCCTACGAAGTAGTCAGAAATAAAATAAAATAAAGAAAAATGTTTTTGGTGGATTTCATATTTTTTTAAAAATTTTTTGTATTTTTAATTACGAAGAAAATATAAAAAGAAGGCAAAAAGCACACAAACAACAATTTATCAAAACACTCCAAAACAACTCAAAAAATTCAAATAAAATTATTTTTGTGTTTTATATATGTTTAAGTGTTTTTGGTAATTTTTTCAGAATATTATAATTTTTAGTTGATTTTATAAAAATAGAAAAAGGCAAAAAAGGAACTAATGTGCAGCCAGATTTGAAAGGCTTGTTAAAAATATAAAATTAGCCTCTAAAAATCTGAAAGCAATTTTTATGAAAGCTAAAAATCAAAACTAAGCTACAGAAACCAAAATTGCAATTTTTTTATTTTACAAAATTTTTACTAATTTTTATAAGGTTTTTAGGGTTTTTTTAGTTTTGTGAGTTTTATAAATCCAAATTAGATGCAAATTGGACTGAAGCTAAAGGACACCAAAACAAACACCACTTAATTTTTTTGTGATTTTTAAATGATTTTTATATTTTTACATGATTTTCTAATTCAAACAACAACAAAAATAAGGGTTTTTTATTTTTTTAAAAATAGCAAACAGTAATAAAAATGTCCCCAAAAAAATGTGAAATTTTTACATAGTGGTAGGGGCCACCTGTCCAAATTTTACAAGATTTGGAGTTTATTGATATTTTATTAAACCAATGAAAAGGGCACAACACACATGGACCAAAGTGCAAAGAAAATAAATTCCAGGGCCAATGGATAACACATGTAAAAACCAACGGGCCAAAGTTGCAAAAATTCTAGAAACACACGAGATATGCACGTGATTTGCACTCATAGGGACTAAAGTATCATTCCTATTTATAAAAATGTAAACAATAACAGCTCAAAACTATAGGATAAATAATGCAAAAGTTCCACAGATCATGTGTCGACGCACGTGCACCACATACACAAGGACTAATTCGCAAATAAAGTAAACACAAGGTCCTACATGTAATTTACCCAGAATAAAAACAACTGGAAAAAATATTTACAGGATTACACTATAAATGCGAAAAAGAAAGGGTCTAAGTGATATTACCCCTTTATTAAGATCTGACAGCTGAGGGGCGTCCTCTTCAGATCGGACGGTCGTGGCGCGTGACACCCCTTCGCTGATGTGCGGCTCAGATCTAATCCTCAGATGGATCAACGGTCGAAAGCCCAGCGTAGATGAATGGTGCAGATCTAATCTGGAGCGAGGGGTTCGATCGAACGGTGCTGGAGGACCCTCAAAGAACAAGTCGTCGGCGCATTTCGGCGGTCCAAAACGCGTAATCAAGAGGTCCTCTGCTGCTGCTGAGATATGGGAATGGAAGCCAGAGGTGATCCGCAGCTGGTGGACTGCTCGGATGGGGCCGGGAGTGTCGGAGGAGCTCCGAAGATGGGGATGAACTGGAGCAGCTGTTCCTGGATAGTCAAGCCTCCAGATGAGGCTCTTAAGCCTTGGTACCTGCACAGGAAATAAGAGGGGTCGAGGGCAAACTGCCTCGACCCATTAGGGGGCGAAGGGAGCGTGTGGGTGAGGCGAAGCGTGGGTCTCCGACGAGGCGATGGCGGAGGAGACCTAAGTCTTGGTTCCGGGGCGAACCAGGTGATCGGAGGGGCGTAGAAGGTGCGGGGAGGTCTAGTGGAGGTGATGCGACGATCGGATGGGAGGATAGATGAATGGATGTTCGGGAAACGACCGGCGATGGTCGGCGGCGCAAAACCTAAATATCGAGACTAAAGCGAATCTAAGGGCTATCAAGGTCACCTGATGATCGAAATCATCTGGGCTGGAGGTGGGTGACCTCTTGGGATCCTCTCCTCAATGGAGCGATGCATCCAGAGGCTCGAGCTCGCCGATGGCGGAGCGTGGCGGTGAAGACTACCGGACCTGGGGCAAAACGTCTCCTCTCCTCTCTACAACACTCCCTTCGTCTAGCTGTCACTCTAGGCAAGGGAATGGAGGTCACAGGGGTCTGAAATGGTGGCCGAAGGTGCGTGAAATAGCGGGAGGAGGCGAAGCTATATAGTGCTGCAGGTCCGATAAGATGGGAGTCGGGGACGAATTGTGGTGCAGGAAGAATGGCAGGCGTGTGTCATGGATCATACGTCAACAATCGGAGCCCGGGGTTTGGGTGAAAGGCGGTCGGATCGAGGTGCGAAAAGTCAGAGAAGTTGGGTCGAAGATCCGCGAGACTGGTGGTCCTGGGGGGAGAGTTGACTGGGGGTCAACAATCCCATGTGGACCAATGGAAAAATTCCATTGGAAAAAGATTTGAAAAATCAAAATAAAATAGAAAACGACTTTATTTAAAAATATTTAAAAAATAAAAAAATGTTTATTTATTTTCAAAGTATTTTCTAGTGATATTTATTTATTTTTTTGAAAAATAAATTATGTATTTACATTATATTATATTATATACTGGCATATGTACCTATATATTTTTTATTTTTATTTTTAATTATTTTATTTATGTACAATTATCCCAATTTTATATTTTATTTAATTACATCATAAAATTTGTAATATATAATAATTTTTATTTGATTTTTATTTATTATTTACAAGGGTGAAATAAATATGTCTTTTATTTTATATACATGATATATATACACTAAGGAGAGAAATTATGTATTTTTATTTTATTTTTCCTATTTTTTTATTTTTATAAATATATACAAAGTGTAAGAAACACATAGATATTTTTATTTTTGGAAAATAAAATATTTACACTAAGAGGGGTATTTGTACATGGCTGAGTCACCCTATCTCTCTCTACTCATTTTTTGCGGTCAGGCCCATATTGAGCCCCCCTTGGGTTTAGGTCACTCAATATTTATTCTAAATATTTCCCTCTTTTTCTTTATTTCTTTATTCTTTTATTTTTGCACAAAAACATGCTAATTATGAGTATTTACACAGTGCATGTTTTTTTGATAAATTATTCTATTTACAAACATATACATGGTGTTTTGCAAAGGTTTTTAGCAAAAATAAAAGAATAAAGAGTGATGAATGAGGATTCATCACCCCCCTATAATTAACTTTGATAGTCCCTTAGCAAACACTTATTTGAAAAAGAAATGAAAAAGGAAAGAAAAAGAAAAAGAAGGGAAAAAAGAATGAATGAATGCTGATTATTAAACTTGCCTTCACTAAATTGAAGTATGGAGCTCAGTCAGATCTTTGGATTATTAATGTGTCAGAACCTTATTTGGACTTAGGTTTAAAACTTAACAGCCTCTAAGTTCCACTAATCTATAGTCAAGACTCCTCAATATTCCAGATCATTTCAAGTCTACATACACAAACCCTGAAGATCGTGAATCTTTTCTTGTACTGTGTAAGTGAGGTATAGCTCTCCACCTCAGATGAATGGTGGAGATCTAATCTGGAGCGAGGGGTTCGATGGAACGGGGTTGGAGGACCCTCAAAGAACAAGTCGCTGACGAGTTTCATCGATCCAATACGCGCGATCAAGAGGTCCTCTGCTGCTGCTGAGATATAGGAATGGAAGCCGGAGGTGATCCACAGCTGGTGGACTGCTCGGATGGGGCAGGGAGCGTCGGAGGAGCTCCGGCGACGGGGATGAACTGGAGCAGCTGTTCCTGGATAGTCGAGCGTCCAGATGAGGCTCTTAAGCCTTGGTACCTGCACACGAAACAAGAGGGTCGAGGGCAAACTACCTCGACCCATTAGCGGGCAAAGGGAGCGTGTGGGTGAGGTGGAGCGTGGGTCTCCGGCGAGGCGACAACGGAGGAGACTTAAGTCTTGGTTCTGGGGAGAACCAAGGTGATCAGATGGGCGTAGAAGGTGAGAGGAGGTCTAGTGGAGGTGATGCGACAGTCGGATGGGAGGATAGATGAATGGATGTTCGGGAAACGACCGGCGATGGCCGCGCGACAAAACCTAAATATCGAGATTAAAGCAAATCTAAGGGATATCAAGGTCACATGATGATCAGAATCGTTTGGGCTGGAGGTGGGTAACCTCCTGGGATCCTCGCCTCAATGGAGAGACGCCTCCAGAGGATCGAGCTTGCCGATGGCGGAGCGCGGCGGTGAAGACCACCAGACCTGGGGTAAAACATCACATCTCCTCTCTACAACACTCCCTTCGTCTAGCTATCACTCTAGGCAAGGGAATGGAGGTCACATGGGTCTGAAACGGTGTCCGAAGGTGCGTGAAATGGCCGGAGGAGGCAAAGCTATTTAGTGTTGCAGGTCCGATAAGATGGGAGTCGGGGACGAATTGTGGTGCACGGATCCCTAGGAAGAATGGCGGGCGTGTGTCATGGATCATGCATCAACAATCGGAGCCCGAGGTTTGGGTGAAAGGCGGTAGGATCGATGCGCGAAAAGTCGGAGAAGTCGGGTCGGCGCGAAGATCTGCGAGACTGGTGGTCTTGGGGGGGAGAGTTGACCGAGGGTCAACAATCCCCCGTGGACCAATGGAAAAATTCCATTGGAAAAAGATTTGAAAAATCAAAATAAAATGGAAATGACTTTATTTAAAAATATTTACAAAATAAATAATGTTATTTATTTTCAAAGTGTTTTTTAGTGATTTTTATTTATTTTTTTGAAAAAAAATTATTTATATACATTACATTATATTATATTATATACAAGTATATATACCTATGTGATTTTTATTTTTATTTTTAATTATTTTATTTATGTACAATTATCCCAATTTTATATTTTATTTAATTACATCATAAAATTTGGAATATAAAATAATTTTTATTTGATTTTTATTAATTATTTATAAGGGTGAAATAAATATGTCTTTTTTTTATATACATGGTATATATACACTGAGGAGAGAGAAATTATTTATTTTTATTTTTATTTTATTTTTCCCATTTTTATTTTATTTTTATAAATATATAAAAAGTGTGAGAAACACATATATATTTTTATTTTTGGAAAATAAAATATTTACACTAAGAGGGGTATTTGTACAAGGTTGAGTCACCCTATCTCTCTCTACTCATTTTATTTTGCGGTCAGGCCCATATTGAGCCCTCCCTTGGGTTCAGGTCACTCAATATTTATTCTAAATATTAACCTCTTTTTCTTTAATTCTTTATTCTTTAATTTTTGCACAAAAATATGCTAATTATGAGTATTTATACAGTGCATGCTTTTTGATAAATTATTCTATTTACAAACATATACATGGTGTTTTGCAAAGGTTTTTAGATAAAATAAAAGAATAAAGAGTGATGAATGAGGATTCATCATTGTAGCTACTTGACCACCCACGTGGCCCGAGTCTACCTCCACTGAGCCTCCCCCGCTCGAGCCTCAATGTACGAGAAGAGCATGCGCGAGCTGAGCAATATTGTTGCGAAGCCCTTCAAACTCTTCAAATTTGCAAACAGGTCTTGCATGAGATCCTCACATATGACGTTAGAGAATTAGCATTCAAGCCTCACCGATTTGCCAAAAATACAAAAATACCCCCGATAGGGACCTATTTGAGTTATTTTGCCCACTAATTCTCCATGTTTTCTTGTGTTTATGCTCCTGGACCATTTGCTTTATATCTTGAGCCCCTTTTAAGTTGATTTCAATTGCATTATTCTCCTTATTTGATACTCTTCATAATCTCGTGCTAAAATAACTTTTTTTACACATGATATAGTGTGCTAAAATTTGTGATTAATGTGTCAAATGCTATTTGATTAAATACCATGAATTGACTTTTAATTATCTTTAGGCATCAAATTGATCATGGAATTGAATATTTCTCTCTTGCTCAAATTTCTGATTAATTTAAGGGGTATAATTGTACATTGCATTGCATGATAAATTGTGGCATATTTATTGGCACAAAAATTAAAATAAAGAAATTCAGTATTTATTCATCATTATGTAGCATGCATCTTGAGTTGTGTTTGCATACATTTCTTATTATGTCTGCATTAGGAGACCTAAGTCAATGATTTTAATCGCTCACTTTTAATAATTAGTTCATGATTAATCGATGAGGAGGCACGTGTCCTGTGTTCGACATTGGTATGCTTGCTAAGTAAAAATTCATCATCTCATATTCAAGATTGTGGTTGATTCTGCATAGATCCAAAATCACCTCCTGTGCTATGATAATACGACAATATTAAAGAGGCGATTTTACGGTTTATCAGTTATAGAATATACTATAATATAACTAATATACTTTTTGAAATTTTTGGAGGTATATTAGAATTTTTATGGATTTTTAATAGTTAAAGAGGGAAATATGCATATTTTGTATATTTTTATCAAAAGGAAAATAGAGTTAAATGCCAAACAAAATTTATGTGTGAAAGATCATGGTTCCAGTCATCTATCCTATATTTCCCATAATTTTTATCTTAAAAGAAATATTTAATACACAAAAAATATAAAAATAAAATTAATATAGTAGTACAAGGACCCAATTGCACTGAAATAAACTTAGCATATTTTGCACAACATGTACTGAAAGTCGAGGATAACGTATGCAAATAACCCAAAGCACGTCACATGGGAGACTACATGAGGTGACATAGCATAATACATAATTGAAAATACAATAAAATTCTAGGGTCCACTCATAAATTATTCTAAAGTTTTTATACTTAATTTAATTTTTAAAATACTAAATAGAAAATACAAAACTACAAATAACTCATGTGAAATATACCTAAAGGACACCTGTAGGGCGGGTAGGGATAATCGAATGGCTCTGGTGCACAACTTAAGTTGATCCTACGGTGGAGCTCATGTACTACTTCGTTTTAAATCAATGGCCTAGATTAGATCTAGGTCCAGTTTTTCATCCAATGGAAGCTGGGCGATCTCTAAAAACATGACAGATGGTTCCCTCACTCACTGAGGAGAGGTGCAAAATACCCTTTTGAGGTTCCGCGCTGGCCGAGATCTTCAAATAGCTCCAGGCCTCGTTAGAGGGGGGCTGGAGGTCGGCTTCTTCTCCGACCACCTAAGACTAGCTTCTTGACTCGATTAACTCCGAAGGTGGAGTCTCAAGCACTCAAACCTGCTGCGAAATCTTCGTGGCTTGAGGGAGAATGTCCTTGACTAATTTATTAGGTGGAAAAGGAGGTATGGGGTGAAATGATGGGCTCTCTAGTGAGAGGCAAAAGTGGATATCCGATGTACTTGATTCTTGTAGAATCGAGGTGGATGAGTGATCTAGAGTTATGTAGAAGATATGGGGGAGAAGATGGGCTGATCAGATGGTCAATACATTTAGGTTTCATGGTGAAACAGAGGGCTAGAGGCTAGTTCTCTTGCGAACTACATTTTTGGATTTTTAATGAAAACTAAGTTAAATCAAAGCAAATAAACAAGGCTACACTAGAAATAAAATTTTGAAACTAAACACCTATCCCAGAAGCTCAAACTTGGTCTTACAGACCTAGGAGTAGAGAGACCTGGCGGAGAACCGTCGATGGTTGGATCTTCCTTATCCTCCTTATCCTCAACTCAGATCGAAGGGGACATGCCTCCTGTCACGAGAGTACCTATCCACCAAGCAATGAGAGGGGTTATGGTTGTTCAAAGGTGACCAAAATTAGAATGGAAGGGGAGGATGGAATTTTAAAGAAGAATGACGGGGCAATTTTGGAATAGAGATTTCTTGTCGATCGGTCTTGGTAGGTGAAGTCTACGGATAGTGCGAGGGAGACCTTGATCAGGAGAATAGTTCTTGTGTATTTCTCAAGATTATAAGAAGAGTGGAGGTTGGCATAAAAAAATAGAGAAAGGAGGAAGTCAGCGTTTTTGACAAAATATGGGGCTAGGGTCCGTGCAGGGGAGGTGTTGACCGGGGGGTTAACACGTCTTGTGTGGTGATTGGGCTACGCCAGCCACAAAAAGATAAAGCAGAATAGAAAATAAAAGAAAATTTAAATTAAAATAGTAAATGATTTTATTAAAAAAATAAAACATGAATTTTTTTCTTTTTTATAAACTATTTATTGGTGATTTTTAATTAATTTTACAACATTTTATTGGGTATTAATATTTACATGTTATTATATAGGTATATATACACGAATATTATATCTTTATATTTTATTGTGTAGTTTTCTACATAATATTATATTTACATGATTTATATATTTACAACATTATTTAATATGAATTTACATATTTTTATGGTATTTTAATTTTTGTTATATGTATAAATAAACACATGTATCAAAACTATATATATTGTATCTATGTATTGAAATCTATTATTTATTTTTGATGTCTTTCAAATTGTATTTATATTTTAATATGTATTATATATAATAATTAAAAAAATTAAGGAGATAAAAATTGTGAAGAATAAAACAATAGGTTATATGCATAATTACACATGTATAATAGTACCCCGAAAGCAGACTTTTGCATCTTAGCTCTATTTTAATTGAAACCTCCTTCACTTGATAGATATTTTATTTGAAATACAATGGATAGGAGTTTGGTTCAATTTGAATTCATATGGAGAAGTTACTGATCAATAAAGTTATGTTTGTGGCTTTCTTCATTTGAGTGTACGTAGTGCATTGTACATGATTTATTATGGCAAATATTTTTTTTATTTTTTTAGACATTATTGTGTACAAGTTTTGTGTTGAACACTTTATTGTTTAAAGTGTGTATATAAATAAATAAAATAGTTCAATATTAGGCTATTTAAAATATAAAGAATTAGGATCTCTTGAAAATTTTGCATATTATTTTACCTTTATCTCCCCCTATTTTATTCATGGTCGACCTAGGTAATATTTGACTAGGTCTCGGGATTTAGGGTTAATCAGTATCTTCGATACTTCCGTTATTTTTTTCTTTTCTTTATTCTTTAATTTTGAGTTTAAATACATGTATCTATATACTTATTACAGATCATGTTAGATGTTAATTCATACATGTTAGTTGTATTTACATGTATTTTACAAGGGGTTTAAATCCAAAAAAGAAGAATAAAGGCGATTAAGTGTTATTCATCACCACCACCTAAACTTACCTTTACTAGTCCCTAGAAAATACTTATTAGGAGAATAAGTGATGAAAGAGAAAAATAAAGAAAAGGAATATAAATAAAATAGAATGATTGTTCTTTTTAAACTTATCTTCATAAAATCAAAGTTTGGAGCATAGTAAGATAGTTGGATTATAGTTTGTTGAAACCTTGTTGAAAATAGGATTTAAAACTTAACAATACTCAAGTTTCACAATCCATTGTTCAGTTCCCCTCAATATCCAAGTCAAATAAACCTTTTCATACGCAAACTCTTATGACTATGACACTCACTTGTACAGTGTATGTGAATTGTAGCTCTTCTCATCTGGAGTGTCAAATAAATAGTCTTCCTCAATAAGGTAACACTAATTCCACAAATTAGTTACTCTTTCCTCGAGGAGAAGAGTATCTCCTTGTATGTTCAAGTACAACTGACTCAAAGAAGAGGTTGTAGAGAAAGAACAGTGTGATGTTACTAGTATAGCCACAGATCATTTGGAGCTTGGGCAGTATAGCCAAGTCTCCAACTGTAGGCAACCTTGTAACTTTCACTTTGAAGCATAATTCCTTGCTTATTGATACATAACTCCAATGGGAATGATTTCTCATTGACACTTTGCCCGTTTACTTTTTTGAAGTCTTTATTTCATACATTTTTTAACATATATGTGTAGCAGCATTTACATAAGGATTTTTTCTTCTTGATCTAGTAGACTATCCCTCTTTTTAAGCTTTATTGCAACCCACAACGTCTTGTCTTTAGAAGTCAATGCCATTAGATCGGGTTAGGGTACACTAGCCTCATATTAAGGTAGCATATGTTTCCGCACACATGCTTGTTGAGCTAAAGAATTCTTCCCTCACCAACTTGTCTGAGTTGAGCTAAGTGCAGAGTGCTTGTCCAAGTTAAGTCACTGCCAACAAGGGTCATGAATGTGTCATGAAATATTCCAGTTAGGCCAATCACGATGACGCGTGAACCTAGTCTTGCGGACTCAAAGAATTAAGTCACATTGACTTGAAAAGTCTTACTTCCAGTTCTTGTGAAATTAAAGTTATTAAGGTCCAGACCAAGCTCCAATCTTCAAATTTTATTCCAGACAAGTTCAATTGTCAAAATCATTCTGAAAAATGCGAATGCAAATGCAAACATATTTTTATGAAGCAAACTTTTCTGGTTTTTATCTTTTTATGTGGTTTTGGAAAAGTTTTACAAATTTTCGTAACTTCTGAAAAAAATTTAATTTTTTGGTATTTTTAAAGGGGATAGCGAATTCAATGTATATACAAGTGAATTGGATGTATTTATACGAATCATGTACATATTCACAAATGATTTTATACAAGTATCTACAAATATTATTCATGTCTTTATTTGGATCATTTTACAACATTATTATGTTCATGTTTTTTAAAACCATTTGAAAATATCGTAAACATTTTTTTGAAACTTATTTACAAATAGTTTTACAATCAATTTTTCAAATGTTTTTATAAATAATTTTTACAATCTGTTTACAAACATTTACAAAGGAATATTTTTCAAAAGTTTGAAAACATTTTACAAAGATTTTTCAAAAGTTTTCAAAAGATTTATAAAATTTTTTGCAACCACTTTTAAAAATCATTTGCAAATATTTTCAACCAGATCTTTGCAAATATTTTTCAAAAAAATATTTACACATATTTACATGAACTTTCAATCTTTTTTATTATTTGTATACCTTTACCCATTGTATATTAGCTATATTATTGAAAATAGAAGAAAATATTAGTTTTCGCTAACGTATATAGATAATATATACGATCCCCTGTACTTATCTCAAACTATGTCCTCATAGTAACCAAGAGCAACAAAGGAAGACATAACTCATGCTAAGTATAGAAGAATACAATACTATAACTACTCAATTAAAGATAAGAATTCGATCCCCCCATACTTAGGATTAACTAATCTTGAATATATCATATTGTACGCTAAGAGAGGATGATCGAGGATTAGAATTTACAAGATCAATGACTCGTCTTGTCTTCCCCTATACATAGGGTAAAATATCCCTAAGTATAGAATATATTATCAACAAGTTTGAAGACAGGGAAGGAACATACGAAATAAAATAAAATCAAATTAAGAAAGAATGAACGACAACACTCCCCTTATACTTAGGGTAAAGGATCCCTAAGTATAAGAAATGACAGGAATAATGAAACAGAATGTATATGAACAACACAGTGTCTACAACCCCTGTACTTAGGATAAAGTATATACTAAGCATAGTCGCAAAAATCCTAAGTGATACTTGGGGTGTAAAACAACAAATGAAGACAATGTTGAGGTGCATCTCAATAAGCACTATAATTTACGCACCTAGCTAGGTACAAAGGCTAGGACAACATTGTATCAAGGTTTAGGATGGCATCAATAAAGAGAATGTTGCACTTTCATTATTGTCTCGGTGTGAGAACAACAATGAAATCGTCAGTATAAATCAAAACACCCAAATAAGAAATCAAGTGGGTATTTGCTACTGAGAAAATAGAAATGAAAAACTAAGACATGATCTGATAGCATCAAAAGAATCATCGGCTTGAAAGAATATAATGAATGAACAGAGCCGATACAAACAAACATGGAGAAAGAAGGATTAGTCTTGTATCCTCCATGTCAATTGTAGTCTCCACAAGATATGAAAAGTCATGATCATGTGAATCTCTATGAAACTGAATATCTGATGCACATGATAAAGAGAAATCAGACAAATCATTGAATATCTCAAAGCATGGCTCGTCCTTACGACTGTAGTCAAGGAGATAAGACTTAGAAGATTCAATCTCATGATCCGAGAGATCAGATGCACAATCAGGAAGTGAAACCGAGTAAAAAGAAGATATTGCGTCCTTATGCATATACACTTGAGGATGGAAGCAAACTCATCGGTGAAGGACAAGACAATGTTGGCAATCCTCTGGTCCATAAAATCAATCAATCCCATCGATCAAGAGGATAAATGACTCATCTGTAAGGCTATCTATATCTGGTTTTATCAAAATGGTGACCCTCACATATCCCATGATGATGGAATGGTTCAATATATTCGTCAAGATCTAAGAAGTTCCTCTGAGTAGTGGTATCAGGGAGGTCATGACATGCGAAGTGGATCAGCTCATAGGACAGTTGATATACCAATGGAAATAGGATGGTTATGTAAAAACAGAAGCCCCACATGGTGTATCATCGTCTAAAGTCAGTATTCTTGCACCAAGTACTTTGCATGACCGGTATGTATTCTTTGATTCTTAGAGAAGTGTATCATATTGATCTCATCGTAAATTCCCCAAAAATTACACTCTCATTTAAGCCTGATATCGACCTGGTTCAATATATTCAGTATCTTTACCACATGTCCTATCTTGTAACATGACATGCCCTAGAGAATTAGAATGGGATACTGGTGGGAACGAAGAGGGAAGGGAAGAAAAGGTATGGAACAAAATACTGGAGAAGACACTAATCATACATGGATCGATCTCATACCAGACTAGACAAAATCGTGGTTCAAGAAGAGAGTCATCTTGAACCGGACCAGAGGAACATGGGTGATGTGGGTGAAAAGAGGCTGCAAGATTTGCCCGAGGGGAATACTAACCCAACATAATGACACAGATAAGAATACAAACAAATCTAAAAATGAAAAGAAACTCGTAGACTTCTAACACTCTAAGGAAGTGAAACACAACGGATCCAAATCACAATTAACACAAAAGCAAACTCCCAATTCACTTACTCAACTCAGTGAGGACCATAGGAGTTCGATCGCTATCTTTTCAGTTTTAGAGTTAGGTGATTTAAACAGTTATTTAAATAAAGCTGACATGTGTAGTCTCCTAGATTAGTTCATGTCCAAGTCGGTGAATCACACATATTTTAACACTAGGCTACTTAAAATAAGGTATGAGGCAAGTGCTTACAGTAATAACATGACTCGAAAGCTAGTCCAAGTACTTAAGGCACAAGTCCAGGGCTTTGGGCTCCATTCCTTAAGTGTATGTGTGTCACCTGGTCTGGAGAATACATGTGTCCAATGAGGGAGTTTCTCTTCCCAAATCAATGAATACGTTACATTTGTTTTAGGGTCAAGTGGAGTTAATGGTCCCTATTTTATTTAAGTTGTCACTTTTTTTGGTAGTTTTCATGCAAACGTGTAAAAAATTTTCCAATTTATTTTTATTTTCGAAGTTGAAGAAAATATGGAAAGAATTGGGAAAAGATGATGCGTGATAATCTATGAATGTATGCAGAGTATGAAATGTGTACCTGACTCCAACGTCTACATGCAAATATGATTCGTGCATAAAATAAATCTATACTACTAATGTAGTAGGAACTTATATTCGGGAAGCATAGATTTATTTATTTAACTAAGTCCAATTGAACTATTGGTATATAATTCTTGAG
This sequence comes from Ottelia alismoides, assembly GCA_037367405.1. Classification (NCBI taxonomy): domain Eukaryota; kingdom Viridiplantae; phylum Streptophyta; class Magnoliopsida; order Alismatales; family Hydrocharitaceae; genus Ottelia; species Ottelia alismoides. Next base: position 145,037 of record JAZKJV010004270.1, on the reverse strand, counting down.
TTAGGATTTGGACCTAGTGTTACATGGCTCAATCAAATAGAAACCTAAAACTAGGGGTTCAAGAATACAAGACGTGAAATGAAAAATACAGTGAACAATACAAATAACATGAAATAAAATAAAATAAGTGGAAAAGTAGAGAGAATTAAAGATAGAAGCAATAGAAATCAAGAAATCTGATTGGGTCCCCAAGTAAACAAACACTTGGAGAAATAAAAACGTGAAGTATGAGTGTCCTAGTAGTATATTAATTATTACAAATTATTTATACAAAAATCTATAGTATCCTTATATACTATATATACATAAATATACTATATAATATATATTTTATCTATATATTACTTATTTTATTTTTTTAAAAAAAATAAAAAATATACAAAATAATAAACAGTAATAATATAAGATCAAAACATAAAAAAGGTATCATAATTTTAAAAGCAACTAAGGTAAGAAATTAGTTATTAGAGCAAGTAGATTAATGCGGGCCCTTGAAATAAAGTTAGACCAAGATATGTGATTAGAACAAATAAACAAATACTAAAGAAAAATAAGAAGGCATAAAATGAAATAAAACAAGGTAGATAACTATATACGCTCAAACCTAACAGTTGTGCTTCCTTGACAACGACACCATTTGATTATTCGACAGTCGGTCTGTTATGTCTAACAAGTTGGAAAAGCAATCATTGCATTGACCTATCCCTAAAAATAATCAACCCACAATGTGTTTTATATTAAAGTACGTGCAAGTCAAAATTTATTATAACTCTACATAAATATGCATATGCATAAGTATGGTAGAGTTTTGAACTCTAGGAACCAAAGGAGTAGAGAATTACTATTAATTATTGCTTAATAATAATTTCTTTTAGTTGTTTTAAATTTTGATATATTTTTATTTTTGATTTTATTATTTGTTTTTTATTTTGTATATTTTTTAATTTTTTTATTTTTAAAATAAAATAAATAATAATATAGATAATAATATAAATATTATATAGTATATTTATGTAATATATAGTATATAAGGATACTATAGATTTTTAGATTTTATATAGGTCATAATAAAGTCAAAATATGGAAAACAATTTTTTGTTTCTTTTATATCTTTCTCTATTTATTTTCTATGGTGTTTTTATAATTTTTAAGGATTTTTAAAGTGATAAAATGTACAAAATAGTGAATATACTAAAACACTAAACTTGTTTAGGGTTTAATAAATACTTATAAGTTCGAAATTAACCTCAAATTATTTTTAATATATATTGTATAAAATGAAGAAAACTCGGCAACATAAAGAAGTTTTTTTATTTTTTTATATTTTTTGCTAATTTTTATAAGATTTTTAAGATTTCATTATTTTTATGTTTTCATTTTGTATTTTTATGATCTTTTTATATGTGATAAAACATAATAAAATATAGCTAAAATAATTTTTTAGTATTTTTAGAGGTATATTTGATTTTTTGGAATCTTTAATAGTTAAACAGGAAAAATAAGCATATTTTGAATTTTAAAATAGGAAAATAGAGTTAAATGCCAAAAAATATTTATGCATAAAATATCATTGTTCCAGTCATATATCATATATTTCCCATAGTTTTTGGCATAAAAGAAATAATTAATACGAGAAAAAAACACAAATAAAAATAATACAACAATATGTTGACCTGATTGTAATTAAAATAAACTTAGCATGTGTTTCATAACATGCCATGAAAGTCTAGTATAAAATATGCAAATAACCTAGAGCACCTCACTTGGAGGACCACATGAGAAGACCTAGAACTTGACCTTTATGTAAATACAAATTCTATGGTCCACACGTAAAATAACATAAAGTTTTTACACTTAATTTAGTTTTACAATAATAAATAGAAAATATAAAACTATAGAGGGCTTGTATGAAATATACTCAAAGGGTGCATGATGGGTGCGTGAGACTAATAGAACGGCTCTGGTGCGCCACTTAAGTTTATCCAATGGTGGAGCTTGCATATCGCTTCATTTTAAATCAAGGGCCTAGATTAGATTTAGGCCAAGTTCTTCATTCAACGGTAGCATGACACCCTCCAAGAACAAGGAATAGGTTTCCCTGACCCAACCTTTGATCGACCAATGCTCCATCCTTCGACCACCTCTCTCGCTAAGGATATGTGCAAAATACTCCCATTGAGGTTCTTTGTCAACCAAGATCTTCAAATAGCTACGGGCCTCGTCGGAGCAGGCCTGGAGGTCGGTTTCTTCTTCGACCACCTGGGACTAAGTTCTTGACTAGATTAACTCCAGGTGGAGTCTCAAGCACTCAAACCTGTAGGGAAAGCTTTGCAGCTCGAGGAAGAATGCCCTCGACCAACTTATTTTGTGAAAAAGGAGGGATGGGGCAAAATGTTGGGTTCTCCGGCGAGCGGCAGAGGTGGAGATATGAAGGACTTGATTCTTGCATAATCAGGTGGAGCGGTGACCTGGAGTGATGTAGAAGTGATGGGGGAGAGGATGGGGTGATCAGATGGTTGGTAAAGTGGAAATTTCATTATAAAACAAAGGGTCGGATCCTAGTGATCTGACGAACTACAATTTTTTTATTTTTAGTGAAAACTAAGACAAATCAAAGCAAATAAACTACAAGGCTACACTAGAAGTAAAATTGTGAAACTAAAAACCTATCCAAGCAGCTCAAACCTAGTCTTACGGACCTATGAGTAGAGAGTGGCGGAGTTTCATCGGTGGTCATATCTTCTTCCTCTTTATCGTCGCCTTAGATCGAAGGGGGCACGCCTTCTGTCATGAGAGTACCTCTCTAGTAAGCAATTCGAGGGGTTACAATTGGTTTAAATGGGGTAAAAATCAGAATGGACGGGGAGGATGGAATTTAAAGAATAACGAAGGAGTGATTTTGGAATGTAGATTTCTCGTCGATTAATGGTGGTAGTTGATGTCTAAGGATAGGGCGAGGCAGACCTTGGTCTGGTGAACCGTTCTTGTGAATGTCTTGAGATGATCATAGGAGTGGAGGGTGGTGTAAAAAATCGGAGAAAGGAGGGAGTGGGAACTTCCAACAAAAGAGGTGGCCAAGGTCCGTGTGAGGGAGGCATTTATCTGGGGATCAACACTCCCTGCACAGTGATTGGGCCATGCTAGCTGCAAAAAGATAAAAAAGAATAGAAAATAATGAAAGAAAATAAAAAATAAAAAAATAAATGATTTTATTAAAAACTTAAAACATAAAAATTATTTCTTATTTTGTAAACTATTTCATGGTGATTTTTATTTATTTTTACAACATTTTTATTGGGTACTAATATTTACATGTAATTATATAGGTATATATACATGTATATTATATCTTTACAGTTTATTTTGTATTTTTTAAACATAATATTACATTCACATAGTTTATATATTTACAACATTATTTAGTATGTATTCACATTTTTATGATATTTTTATTATTTGTTTACATGTATAAATAAATACATATATTAATACTGTAGGTATATTATACCTATGTATTGAATTTATTTTTTTTATTTTGGATGTATTTTGAATGTTTTATTTGTATTTATATTTTTGTATGTAATATATGTTATATATACTAATTCAAAAATGTAAGGAGATTAAAAATTATATAGAATAAAATAATCGATGATTTGTACAGATGTCCAAGTACAATATTACCCCAAAAGCTGTCTTTTGCATCTTAGTTCTAATTTAAATGAACTTTTATTTAATAGATAATTTAATTTGAAATATAATAGAGGTGAGTTTGGTTCAATTTGAGCATATATGGAGAAGATATCGATCAATGAAGTTTTGTTTGTGGATTTTTTCATCTAAGTATACCAAGTGTATTGTGCATGATTTATTTGGGCAAATATTTTTTATTTTCTACATATTATTGTGTACAAATTTTTTGTTAAAAACTTTATTGTTTGAAGTGTGTATAATGATAAATAAAATAATGCAATATTAGGCTATTTACAGTATAAAGAAATTGGATTTCTTGAATATTTTTGTACAATATTTTCCCTTGTCTCCCCCTATTTTAGTAATGATCGACCTAGTCAATATTTGACTTGGTCTCGGGGTTTAGGGTCAGTCAGTATATTTGACACTTTTTTCTTTATCTTATCTTTTCTTTTCTTTATTATTTAATTTTGGATTTTAATGCATTTTTTATATAGATCAATCTTAGATGTTAATTCATACATGTTAATTGTATTTACAAGTATTTTACGTGGGATTTAAAGTCAAAATAGAAGAAATAAAGGTTATGAATGTGTATTCATCAATGAGGGATAGGGGTATGGAAATTTGGTGATGGACTTGACTGCCCTATTGTTATATATAAATGTAGTTTTCTACATATTAATTTTTCAAATATTTCATAGATATATAGGATATTGGTAGGTTTAAATTTTATAGATGCAGTGAAATAGGTGTCAAGACTTATGTTTGAAGTATATCATTTAGGAATTTGACATGTGAACATTGGTAAAGACAATATTATTTTAGGAGTTTTAGTATTCTATAAATTGGCAATCTAAAATTTTATATATGTGCATGTAGCTATGAAGCATGCTGGAGATAGAGATTTGCATGGCATTCAATATATTTATTGCCTATTTTTTCCCATTGCATTCGATTATAGAGATAGAGATCCGCATGGCATTCAATATATTTATTGCCTATTTTTTCCCATTGCATTCGATTATAGAAGTATATACAATTCTCTGCATGAAATATTTTTATTTACTTTGATTATGGTATATAGTATTTTTTCTGTCTGCATTGGATATTTTTGTACATAATCAATTCGATAGTTTTATTGAAAGAGATAATTTTTTCTCCGTTGTTGTTTCTTTTTTTTATTTTGCCTTGTATACATTAAGTTCTTTGCTTGTATGATGTGTTAGAATTTGTTATGTTGTATCTTGTGTTGTTGTTAATAGGTTGTTAAGCAGTTTATTGAACCATATACGAGCTTTTGATTGTTATAAATGCTCTTCTTCAAAATGATATGTTTAATTGTCTTATTTTATGTCCTTCTGATGTTGTTATTAGGTTGTTAAGCAATGTATTCTATTTAACTTTTTTGATTTTGTTGTGTCATATTAATCTATTGAGGTTTAATAAATAAATTTAAAGTCAATATCTTATATTGCTTGAAATTCGGTTATGTTATGTTCATTTGCTGTTTTTTAGGATGTTAGGCAGTGTACTTGATTTAATTTTCTAGATATATTTGTCATAGTTTCTTATCTACAGATTAAACAAATAAATTTAAAATATTATTATATTTAGAATTTAGGTTTTTTATAATAAATTATTTAAATTAATTTATTTAAATCTTCTGAAACATTGTTGTTTCTTTTTTATTTTGAGTCAAATGTTGTTTCAAATTCTGTATGTTATGTTCATATGTTGTTTTCTATTGGATGTTGTTAGCCAATGTACTTGATTTAATTTTCTAGACATATCTGTCGATTATTATATGTAGGTTTTGTAGTGTGCAACTTTTAGACTTTTATCATTATATTGTGTCTTTTCTAACAATGTTGTTGTTGTTTTTTTTGTTTTGACATTAATACATTTAGTTCTTTTATTGGATGCCATGTTAAAATGTGATATGTTGTGTTTTTGCGTTGACTATATATGTGCGATTGAATCGATTTTTTTACTTGATTGTAAATTATTTTCATTTGAATGAGTTTAGAAATTAACTATTTTACCGGTTGTTGTTTTTGATTTTATCGTCATTATGTGAAATTACTGTATTATAATGTAATTGTTTTATTCTTTACCCTATCTACGTGCTTCTTATCTAGATGTGTATTGCCTTACAAGTTTCCTCTTTTTTGTTCTATCTTTGCAGAAGTTTTTTTTCATCCTTATTGCTTCTTTAAAGTTTTGACCTAAATATATTCGATTTTTAAGTTACATGTGTGGAATTGTGTTGTATTGTTTTCTTATATTTTTATTCTTGGGGTATTGCGTAGTTTAATTGGTTGTACATTGTATGCATAGTTGTGACAACTTCTTCATCAAAGATACAACAAATAAATCCAAAACCATTAATGTATATATTTTTTACATCAAGTACTTTAATATCTTTCGATCGGTTCGAAGTTATATTTGGTTGTTAATAATATCGATGTATGTTTGTTTTAATGCAATATAACTTAGATCTTTAGTAAAGTGAGATGTTTAAAGCATTTGTGTATATAATGTTATAAATTCAAAGTTATAACTACTCGTAGTCCTTTTTTAGGACTTGGTCTTTCTTGGATTGATTCCAACATATTTATGTGTTACCTTGAAGTCTGTGGTGTTAGTTTATTTTAATTTTAACCTGAACGGATAAATATTAATTATGTTGGTGTCGTATGCTACCACCTAAATCAATGGTATAACGAAGTGTGATGAAAATTTTTTGGTTGGTTTCAAGCTGAGTATTTGATTATGGTCTATCGTATTGATCCTATGGATGGTGACGAAGCTTCGCAGGTTCTCTTCACAATAATGCTGTTGCTTGAATGTTGAAGGAATTATTTTGCAGCCATTTCTTATAAGGATATAAATTGTAGCATAATCCCCATATTATGTAACTGGTCATTTAATCTCATTGATTGCGGAGCAAAGTTTTAAGCCCCACTACAACAAAAATGATTTTTAACGACGACTTGGTACTACGAAATTATATATTATAGCTACGGAATATAGGCGGGCGACAATTTATCCGTAGCCATTGTTCCTAGTCCATGACCAAGGTAGCTAAAGATCAAAACAACAAAATTTTCATCGCTATAGTTTGGTTACGACGATTTAATTGTAGTCCATGATTGTCGCTAATAGATGCCCTGACGTGGATTTTAAATTCTAGTAATTTACCTAATGGCGAAAGCCTACAGTAAAGTCGTAGGTATTGTTGGTTATGATCTATAATCCACCGTCATAATATGTAGAGAGTAGGTGTTGGCTACAAAACCGTTGATGCTAATATCCACATTTTGGCTATATGTATGCCTTTCTAATTGTAGCCAATACCAATGTATATATTATTTAGTTAGTATTTAATAATGTATATAAAATAATTCAAAGAATAATAATTGTGCATGCAGAATATCATACATTGTGCCATATCGAAGAATTGTATTATTATATCAATTAGCATTAAGCAATGTCTAAAATAACATCCTCGTAGAATGTTAAAATACTTTGTTCAACTTCCTCATACATGAAATGAAAATTTAACTTTCAATAATAAATTTAAGTTGACAAAAATTCAACTTTCACAACCAGTACAAGAAGAAAAATAATCAAAGCTCGTCTATTTTGGAATATTCATCGATCTTCACATCCAGAAATCTTGCATTACTCTTCAAAAATTTTGCATTACTCTTCATTCTGATTCTGCATAAGTGACATGGTAAAAATTAGAAGAAAAACTTCCAAAAAAATATACATGATTTAATTTAATTACTTTTATTAAATTAGATATTGATAAGTTGTATCATCCACATCTATTTCAAAATGAAGGAGTTTCAAGCTTGTCAAGTATAATTCAAAAAAGATCATATTAAAAATATTCAAGTTTACCTATTGTGCATCATGAATAATAGTTGCAGTGGTTGTATTTTCTCCGCTTTGATATTTGTCGTAACTCTACAATAATTAAACAAAAACAATATATTTACAAAATTTTTACTTGATAAATATGAGAATTCATTACAATGAAGCTTACCTGTGGATGATATGGATATAAAAATTGAGGTGGATAAGAAGATAGTTGAATAAGATGTGCAATATTCATATTTTCTCTATCTAGATGCAAGTTACCACCCTACAATCAATAGTTTCATTATATGAAAGATATAATGAATAAACTTACAAATTTCTTAATGAGATGAAGAATTGCATACGTATAGGGATATGGATAAGGAGGTGGTGGTGGATGTATATGTAATTGAGTATTAGATGCACCATGTGAAAGAGAAATGGGTGCATTAGTATTGTCTCCATTTGTTTGTAAATTGTCACCCTACATCATTAGCTTCATTATATACAAAAGAAATGGACGCATCGATAATTTAGATTTAATTAATAAAAATACTTGAAGAAGATGAACAATTTACCTGCGAGTGATACATATGTGAAGGAGGATGTGGATATGAAGGACGTGGATGATGGTTGGGAAGAAAATGTGGATTTGGATATTTGGTATCATAGGTATAATTTGCATTTCCTTGAGCAAATTCCGACGAATATGGAAATGACCTATAATGTGTGTTCATTCTATGTCCATCTCCATCAACACAAGGGACACTACCTCCACCGACAATGTTATCTCCCCCGTCGCTATTACCTCGTTCAGAATTGCTTCCTTGTATACCTTGATCAAATCCAGTGTTTATTGTATTGTCTTCACTTCTTTGTACCTACATTTTTATGCATAAGAATCTTATAGATATGTTGATTTAAATATGTAGTATATAATCATATATAACATGTTTTTCTTCATTGCACCAATATTGGACATTGAACCCAAGGTATTGGCTTATCCGTTCAATCACAAGATTTTGTTTCATTACCATCTTTTCTAATATGTTTTTCTTCTCCTGTGTAACAAATAAATAATTTAAATATTGGTCATTGGAATATTTCTAATAGAAATGAAAAATAATAAATAATATAACCTGATCTTGAGATTGTGAACGTCAGATGACTGCAATCTTGAAGATATAGATCGATGATGTGAACTATCATGTCCAACTCCAAGATTAAGAATGTAATTATTCTTTACAGGTTTTGCATGTTGAGCATAAGTAGTTGCCAAAATAGCACATTCTGACCGTGGCTCCAATGACTCAGTTTGATTTTTTTGAGTTTCTGTAGTCACAAAATCCTCAATATTATCCTAAAAGATATAAAAAAACAACATATTAGAAAACTTAATATATATAAAGGAATATTGCATAATGAATTTGCAACCATCAACCAGTAGTTCACATCTTCGATATATACTTTTCATTAACTCCATCTCAATAGGCTCTCTTAATCACTTTTTCTCCTAAAATAATTCTAATTTAGTCATTCAACTTTTATATGATCAAAGAATAATAAAATTGAAAATCTTACCAAATCAACCTTTTTATTTGCAAAAGAGCGAGAGCCAGAATAATGTTTCAACCTCTTTTTTGAACGATTTATTCTATTAATTTTGGCCTTGATCTGAATTTTTTTAATAGGTATATAATATTTAGAAAGTAAATAAATAAAAAATTAAACTACTAACCTTTGAATCCGAAGTCTCCCATAATGCAATAAGCTTATGCAATTGATTTGGATGACACGAGAGACGTTTTTGAATTCTTTTTGTATTGCATCACGGTCGCCTTTACAACTCTCCCAACGTGCTATTATAGTAGCTTTCCATTCCTTAAGCCTATCATGGATTTTCTCAAAAATGAAATGTTGTGCATTTATGTGACCATCTAAAATGAAGTCTTCCTGAAAGAACATATGATAAGTAAGAACTGGATGAGATAGTTAGAAACTAAATATCGAAAAGCTTGTCACCTTTAACATTTTCCATGTATCTGTATATGATTCATCACTCATTTCTTTTCTTTTTTTTTATGTAAGGGCCACAACTCTGGTTGTCGTGCATAGAAGCAACATGCATTTATCAAACGTTTACCATTAACACCAATTGGTTGACCATGTTTGTTCCATTCCACAACTTGTGGTTTCCCATCTTTTGATTTGAAGCCATCCATTGAAGCAATTCCTCGACCACTTCTACGCTTAAGTTGTAGATCATCTACTTGTGCTCTACCATTTATAAGTTCATCTTCAAATTCATGCTCTTGTTCCTCCACATTTTGTGATTGATCTTCTTGTTGTGTAATCATCTCCTCTGTGTTTCCTTTAACATTTCTAGACCTCGACAATTCTAGACCTCGACAATAATCTTTGTGACTTTCTCATCATCCTGCATTTTGTAAGTAACAAGATTACTAATTTTACAAAAAAATAAGTAAAAAAAGTGATAGAAATAGTTACCTCAATCAAGCAGAATATGGATAATAATAGAATTAGTCATCATGAGTCTCACATTCAAAATTCAATACACATTCTCCTGGTAAATCTGTTCTTGCCCACGAGCTTATCTCACTCTCAACCCTGTTATTATTGGGTTGAGTTATTCCATTTCCATATACACCATCAACTGGTATATTATATAGATCTCAAGGTGGAACAAAAACTGTAACATGCCAACCTATCTTTGCCTTGTCTTTTACATAAAGATGTTGTTGAGCATGAGAGGCTAATATGATTGGCGTGTAACTTCTAATCTCTTACAATGAAATCGACATCCATTAAATATGTAACCATCATATGAAATGGCATCTGTTAAAGGCCTTTGGACTAACCACTTGACCTCTTCAGATATTTCCACATCTTTCTGAGAACGCAGATATGAGACCTATTTAAAAAAGAATTTACATTAATATATATATATATTAACTTAATTAAAATACTAGAAGTATACAAGACTCACATGTTGATTAACTCAATCCGGAAATTCAAGATGATGTTTCATCTTGATGTAACGAGTTGAAAAACGAAAATGACTCCGTCGGAGAAATAGTTCATGTTATCTGTATTGTAAATTGTGTTAGGTAAAATCAACACATATATTAACATTAAATAATTGATTAAAAGGAATACCTTCTATATATTTCTAATGCATCAGTGTTGAAAAGAATATAACGACGTATTTGCTCCCATTCTTCTCGAGTCAAATGATATAATACACCTTTTCCTATTGTGCTTCCATCAATGTTTCTAGCATCATGATTTAACTTTGACTCAACAGTGAGAGAACGTGAGCAAAAAGTAAGACACTCTTCATCTAGATATCCCTCAGCTATAGATCCTTCAGGGTGTCTCATGTTTCGAACATATCGCTTAAGAGTTAATAAGTATCTTTCAATAGGATACATCCAACGATAATGAACAGGTCCTGTAATTTTTGATTCAGATGTCAAGTGAATAGGGAGATGTACCATTATTGTGAAAAATGAAGGTGGAAATATACGTTCAAGATCACATAAATTCTCTGCAATGTCACCCTCCATCTTTGAAAATTCAGCTACATCAACAAACTTTGCAACATAACTTGTTGAAAAAGGAGCATAATCTTATTAAAGGTAAAGTGACATTTTATGGTAATAAATTATGAAGTGCAATTGGAAGTAATTGCTGCATGAGAATATGATAATCATGACTCTTCAATCCAGTCATTTTCCTTTCATTCAAATTGATCTTTCGTGATATATTTGATGAATATCCATCTGGACTGTGTCTCCTTCAAAATGGCAAAAAATGTATTCTTCTCATGTTTAGACATGTGATAACATGTAGACGGCAATAATAATCGACCTCCTGTCACTGTTTGTGGCCAAAGATCCTTTCTAATTCCCATTTCTTTCAGATCTAATCGTGCTTGAATATTGTCTTTACTCTTTCGAGATACTTGCATTATTGTGTTTATAATATTTTCAAAAACATTCTTCTCTATATGCTGACATCGTTATTGTGCATGATCATGATATGCTTCCAATATGGTAATTGAAAGAAAATACTCACTTTTTTCCATGAATAAGCGAATTCGATTGTACCTTCATCTTGCATTTCATCTCTTGTACGTTTGGCAATGCGTGGTAAATGTTTACCAAACTTGTTTCTACAATCATGTAACTGCTCCAAGATGTCGAATCCAGATAGAGGCTTTGTTGCATTACGTAATTCTACACTGCCATTGAAATTCCTTTTGTCTCGACGAAAATGATGATCTTCTTTCAAAAAACATCGATGGTAACAATAAGATTGTTTCTTTCCATGTTTCAATCTTGTAGATATTGTTTCCTTATGACAAACGGGACATGCATATCTTCCTTTAGTACTCCAACCAGATAAATCTCCAAAAGCTGAAAAATCATTTATTGTCCACATGATCATAGCATGCATAGTAAAATTTCTCTTTGAATATGCATCATATGTCAGTACTCCAAAGTTCCATAGTTTTTTTAACTCTTCTATAAGAGGTTGCAGGTACACATCTATCTCCTTTCTGGGAGACCTTTTTCCAGGAATTAGAAGTGTCAATATGAAATTAGGTTGCTTCATACATAACCGAGGAGGAAGATTATATGGAATAACAATTACGGGTCAGATACTATATGAGTTATTCATATTACCAAATGGAATAAATCCATCACTTGCAAGACCAAGTCTTATATTTCGAGGATCACTAGAAAATTGAGGAAACAAATCATCCATTGCTTTGCATGCTTGAGAATCTGCCGGATGCCTTAATATGTCGTCATTAACTCTCTCATCCTTGTGCCATCGCATTTCTTTTGCTAAAGTTTCATTCATGAACAAGCGTTGTAATCTTGGAATTAATGGGAATTGTCTTAATACCTTTACATGTACTTTTTTTCTTTTCTTCTCAGAAAGAACATGATCTTCATATCTCGATGCAAGACATTGATCACAAAATTCTTTAGATTCTGAATCTTTCCAAAATGACATGCAGTCATTAGGACAAGCATCGATCTTTTGACATTCAAGGCCTAACTCCCGAAGTATGAATTTTGCTTCATAATATGAAGATGGCAATGTCTCGGTCCCATTAGGAAGAACATCTTTAAATAACAATAATACTCATCTTTAAATAACAATAATATCTCAGAAAAGGACTTGTTCGTCCAACCATATAGAACCTTAAAATGCAAGAGTTTCACAATAAAAGATAATTTACTATATCTTTCACATCCCCTATAAAGATGCTCATCTGCATCTTTAAGAAGTTTGTAAAACCTTTCGGCATCTTTATTTGCAGGTTCTTCCTCTGTATCATTTACCTCCATTAGAGGGTTATCTTGACCATTGCTTAAATCATTATCTTCAAACATACCATAAGCATCCATTAACAAGTTATGAATATGATCATTATCATTTTCTTGTAAATGACTATTTTTATTTCTATTGTATCTCAATTCACCATTATGCATCCATGTAAAATATCTTGGAGTAAATCCTTTGAGCATGACATGATCATAGACTTCATCTGATTTCTTATTGAATCTGTTACCACACCTCTTACAAGGACAAGGAATAACCCTCGATTGATATTCCGATAAATTCTCAAGTGCAAATTCAATGAATTTTTGAAGTCCTGATTCAAAGATGGGGCTATCAAATATGTTATCTATTGAGTACATCCAGCTCTTGTCATTCACATAATCCATTCTCCTAATCATTAACCACAAAATTTTGATTAATAGCATATCTTAATAAATATAGAGATACATGATTTATAAAAGCATAATTAATATAAGAGAAATTATTTAAGTATCAACTAGTATGACTTATATCCCTATCACACATTTCTTGTATTTTAAGAGCAAAACTATAAAAGAAAAATATAGTTAACTTTAAGCAAACTCATCAGGTATGTTTAAGATCCCTTTTCATTTTGAATGCAGCATGAATATCACATTTTTTTATATAAACTCATTATGCATGCTTCTTTCTCAACTTATCGTAGACCTCAATCATACTAACCCAATTAACATTGCTGAGGTTACCTTCCATCTATTCATGATGACTTCCAATGTTCAAGGTTCCCTCGTCTAAACATAATTCTTGCATTTACCGAACCATAGTTGCTGCTTATTAATAGCAATAAAATGGGAATTATGCTAACCATTAAATGTTGTAAAATTATGAAGGATATCGAAATAAATAACCAATATTATAGATGTGTTAATGCTAGCATGCAGTTATACTAATATATAAAATCTACAAAATTATAATGAGTATGGATATTTTGGCAATTGTTTGGAAACTACGCACTTGTTAATGCTAGTGTGCAATCATTAGATAAACTTTATAATAGCAGTGATGTATTAGATGTATAATAATATATATAGGTCTACAAAATTATAACGAATATGTTTATAGATACATGGCCTAATATACCTGTTAAGTTACATATTGGAAGAAGCCTTATTCTCATTTTTTTTTTGACAAATTTTCAAAAGTCTCGTTACAGGCAAATCTATTATATAACCATATCAAATCAGTCTGACAGATAGCATCAAATATATAAGTAAATTTTATCGAAAAGTTCTGTAAGAAGTAATGGATTTTTACATGTTATCATATTAATATGAGATAACTTTGGGAACAAAACTGAATGTATTGTCTCTGTTTTCATTTACGAATCTTTTCTGGATCATATACTATTCAGCGACACTTAATTAATCAAGAACTTGGCGGTTTGAAAAAAAGAACGTGACAAGACTATAAGTACAAGGTAAGAGATTTGAACAATTTCGTAAACATGATGGAAAATAACTGTATTTATATAATATAATGAATTTAAATGGTGTAAACCACATCTTATAATAGTGAGATTTAATACAGCTTATCAAAAAACACCAGTGATGGAAAAATAAATTAGATCTAGAATACCTCAAATGACGATGCAATGGAAAGAAGCAACGTAATTAGCAACTGCACTCAAAAGAAGGCAGTGTTGAACGAACATACAAATGGGATCTTCAAATACGACATCCATGCTTGGAGGAGTAAAAATCAAATGAAACAGAGTTCACCGACAATGATCAGAAGGAGACTTCAGTTTAGGGAAAGCGAAGGATATGTGATTCTGGGAGAGGGAAATGATACAGTTGTGTTTTCATTTGTGAAAAAAAGGCGCCTCATTTGGGGGTGGGGGGAATCGAGATTTGGATTTCCCGATTTTTAGCAATCAAATCTTTATGTATTGAAATGATATAAAATCGTGACGTTTCATCCATTAATTTTTTATTGAAATGGTATTGAAATGATATATGAAATAATTGAAAGTAGATCTCTACCATTAATTTTTTATAAATAATTATATGCTAAAGAATATAGGCATCATTCTTAATTTAAATATGCCCATTCTCTAAATAAAAATCTTAATTTCGTGATATAGCTCAAATTAACTATTCAAATGTTGACGTAGTATCTCATTATTTTATTTTTAATTTTAAATTAGAAGAAAGATAAATTGACGAGAAAGAATGCAACTAGAGTTTTTATCTCATCCTAGACATACTAATAAAAGAAGCTATGATGGTTTGGGAAGAAATGTGATATACATGTTCTGTTTTCGTGCATTAGCTTTAACTATTTGTCACTAAACAATTAACGACGATAATTTCGTAGCCATATTTTGTTTTATTTTCTAAATATTTTAGCTACGGAATTAGCGTAGGCCACCTTATATTTCGTAGGAAATAATATTCCGTGGTTAAATGTCCGTAGGCTTTATGCCTTTTTGTTGTAGTACCCTCATCAGAATCATGTGTAACGACTATCCAAGCCTCCTTGATGCATATAGTACAAGTTCTTTTTTCCACCATTATTTTTATTCTACATGAATACATTTACATAACAATATAAATGAAACTGAATTAATTTGTTAAAATGAACAGTTTGGAAGTATGATATACATTCTATCTTAATTTAAACTTAGGATATATGTGGTTTGTTTTACAACTTTGTTTTCCCACCCTTCAAATATTGTTAGATTATGTTATTACGTTCTATTTGTTGTTGATATGCAGGGCGGATCTATGAATTTTATCGAGGATGAGCCTAGTATGCAACTATTATCCATGCTTAGAAATGGAAAAACCGTTGTATTTCATGATATTTTTGAATAGAGTTAATATTTTTAAAATGAAATTCTTTCAATTTTGATAAACTTATAATTTAAATATACTATTAAGGATATAATTTAAAATATATTATTATTTTAAATGGCGATTTTTAAAATGTCATAAACCTAACCATTTAAGCATCTCTAAATCTATAAATTTTTTAAAAATGGTTTTTGCAATATTGTTTTTTACAAACTAAAATCGACGGTTTATTCTCAAGCCGGTCTTTTTTCATAGGTGGAATATATTTTATGCGCTGTTATTTTTTATTGAATGTATTTTTTCTTTTGAGTTCGATTGTAGAGACATATAAGAATAATTGCATCAAATATTATGGCCTCTTCTTATCGAACTCAAATGATTATAAAACAAAAAACGTTTTCCGTTGGATCATTTGGTTGTGTATTGTTATTTAACCACTTGTGACTGTCTGTGTATATTTTTCTTATGGTTTCCATATTTGTGTTGTCTAGTCTGTACATTCACTAATTTTGTGTATTGGTTTTTTCTCCATTTCTTTTTATGTATTGAAAAAAAATATTTTTTTTCGCCGTTAGACTATCTGCAAGTTTTTGACTATTAAAAAACGACCTTTTTATTTATTATGTCAGACTTTGTCTTTATCATCAATATTGATGGTGTAAAATAATATAGTATGAAAAATAATTAAAGTTTTTTTTGAAAGGTAAAGAAAAATTAAAGTTGTCGTCACAATCAATCAACCAATTTAAACAGTGGTAATAGAAATAAAACAACTTATTGTAAATATTGAGAATTATGGTTAAAAATAAATGCAATGCTACTATTGAATGGAGATCTTTAGCATCAAGTATTATACTTTCTTCTGATAAGCTTAAGGTTATACTTGGTTCTTCCTTTGTTAAATTCAATGACATATTTATTTTTATTAATAAATGAAATGTTATGTCTGATTGTGTTCTTTTTACTACTATCTCACTCTTATTAATCGGGAATGAATATTGCAAGTATAATAAATTAAACTTCAGATAGAAAATTTGGTGAGGTCAGAATATAAATTAATAAAACGGATGCAGAACTTAAATTAGAGAGTATAATATAAATTCTTTCTTAATTTAAAATTAGCAGAGTCTACGTCATAAATCTATAAATCTGATTTTTCCACCTAAAATCTTTTGACAACAATGAACATTAGTATGGATTCGTTTCTTGTTTTTGCAACACGTTGTTGCATACAATATGTGCTTTAAAATATCTCCAATAGGATTTTCTAATCATCAGTAGATCATATTGCTTAGAAATTGACTTTACTAGTACTTAGACATAATATTAAAAATTCCCGTTTATTTAAATATCGAAGAAACGAACGTGCTTATTAATAATTTCTTTAAAGTTCAAATCCAACAAGTCTTTGATTTTAGATGTTTTTCAGTTGGTTTTTGCTTCTAAATATGAATTTAGTTTTCTCTTTCTTTGGCGTAGAAATGTTTTTCCAGCACGTACTTTGGTGTTGATATTGATTGACCTCTATTTCCAGGTTGAAAGTTCGCGTGGAGTTGACATTTTTATTAGGTAATATGTACTATTAATCATATTTATTTAGATTTTTGCATTAGCTGTAGTTTAGCTGTTGCTCTCATTTATAGAAAATTTTCCCTGAAAGTTTTTAATTTATCTTCTTGTGTTTGCTTTATTTAGCCGCATCACATTTTCCTTTTGGTAACATTTACAATACACACCGTTAGGAAATGTCTTCACTTACCTCATAGGATTTGCAATAGTTCATTCCTTTGGTAGCTAATGGCAAATGGCCAATATTCATGTAACTTAAGGCTAGAAGTTTACAGATATAATAGTTTTCATCGTAAAGAAATAATGTAAAAAAGAAAACAGCACACACAATAGAAAAATGATATATTAATCGAAGGAAATTTGTCTAGGACAGATGAGATGTGTGGTGATGAAATTAATATAGGTATACAATGAGAGATGTGTTCAAAAATAATAGATGTCATCATATCAGTGTAGTTAATGAAAAGAGAAGAAAGATAACTTCAAGAATTTTGCTTGCACCATTAGTTCCCCAAAATGCCACCACATATCGTTTGAATGATGTTATAGTTTTACATGATTCATCCAATATAGCATCATCTATGATTAATTCCCACGAAAATCAGAATATTCATATGGTTATAATCAATCCAGCAAAATGCTCTCCACTTTAAATAATAGTAGTGTATTTACACGTGCTTCTCGGCGGTTTACTGTTTATGCACTGAAGACAATTCTTTATGCTCTTAAGTATGGTAGATGCACTTGTTCAACCCCATAGCAACTATACGTCGTCCAATTCATGTGCAATATAACTCATTTCCTTATACCAGTAACAATTTTTCCAGATAATAGATCACCTGTAAGTCTCGAGCTTAGGTCCCCGATTAACACACTCTCATACATTGTGAGTTTTAGATGGAGGACTATCTTTAAAGGTATTGATGTTACATCACCAATCATATACACCGCACATCTATCCACTACAATCCCCATTTAACATTATATACAATTAATCAAATATCTTAATCTACCAATTTACATAGGTAAATAAATTATACATGGTAGTTTCCAGTAAAAAAATTCTAGTTGAAAGGAATAAGAATCAGTGACGGTTATAATGGGCATTAGGTTGTTCTCAATAAAACATTTTATAAAGGCATAAATCACATTTTTCTTTATTAATATGATATTATCATATATCCAAATTATACACATACATATAAAATATATGGATAACATATATTTTAGTATAGTATAGTTAAATGTATTGTCTAAATTAATATATTTTGATGTTAATTCCTTTTTATGTTTTGGTTCAATTACATGTATATATGCACATAAATATGTATTGGATTTTGAGTATCTACGTACATAAATACATTACACACATGGGCGCGTGTGTGACCTTTGGAAAATTGCACGTCACATATAATGTCATTACCATATTACAGAGGTAAAATATAAAGATCCGCCCACAGATAAATTATCTGTAAACTATTTCTTGCTCTCCGATCCGGGAGCTGTTTCTCATGATCCATCACCTTCCACTTGGAGCTCATCGATTTTGCTATATTCTTAATGAACACGATGTGATAAGTCGGTCGATCTTGCAACGATCGCACTGCTAGATTGTCCCTAGACTTCCCTTTCAGATGGTAAGGCCTCAACTTCTTCATGTTTGAGAGCTGCAACTATTTCTTGAATAACTCCTCATCTTCCCCTTCCAAGCATCTATTTGAGATCAATCCAACAAAAAATATTAGAAATCGGTTTAACTTTTATGTGAGGAAAGAAATGTATTGTCTCCAGAAATTGGTAATAATATTTGAAGGGAACATTCACTTGATTGTCAAGAGTTAAACCAGGTTGTGTTTATATGATTATACTTATCATTTTGCTTTATACTTTACTAATATGATGTAATATAGTATAGTACAATCAATATAAAAAATCAAATGTTGATTCTGGAAGGCATGTACTCCGAGGACAACAGTGATGTTCCAAAAGTGTAATTATTAGCCTATTTTATAGAGTTTATTTACAACTTTCACATACAAAGTTTATTGATTTGATGAAAAAATGATAAAGAATAAAATAGGTCCCAAAAGTGTAATTATTGGCCTATATTTTTAGGGTTTTTAGACCGTGTAATCTATACAATTGGTCACCCTATCTCCCCCTACTTCATTCCTTATCGACTAAGTCATCATGATGTGTGAGTCTCGGGGATTAGGGTCACTCAACACCTATGGTGTCTCGTTTCCTTTTCTTTCTTTATTCTTTTATTTTAGTTTAAATACAATAAATGTATAGTATTTTATACAAATAAACATGGGTTTATTTTGAAAAATTAATGATATATACATGAATTTAGCCAGGGTTTAATGGCTAAAATGAAAGAATAAAGGTGCTGAAATGGAGATTCATCAACCATATACTTGCCTTTGCTAGTCCCTTGCAAATACATATGCCAACAAGTGCATAAAAGAAAATAAAGAAAATAAAAAGAAAAAACTTGGAACAATTTTTGACTTTTAAACTTGTCTTATTAAAATCAAAGTTTGGAGCTCAGAGAAGACCTTTGGATTATTAGTATGTTCAGAACTGCACCAAAGTTAGGAAATGTGACACAACAACCCTTAAGTTCCATAATCCTATCATCCGGTTCTTTTCACGGTCAGGTCAAAGCCATCTTTTTAGTCACATACTATTGCTACCTTTAAATGACAGATCCTTGTGAGTGAAATTTTTAGCTCTTCCCAAACAAAATCGTTGAACTATGAAAGAGTTTGCTCCACTGGTACTCGTCTTCATGGAGACGGGTATTTCCTTCTAAGGTCATGTATTGCTGGTCTTTACATCCGAGTGGGGGAGGAAGCTAGAAGAATGGGGAAAGAACTAGGAATGGACCAGTGTAGTCTTCATTCCCTTGTGAAGCATGGTCAGTGTAACTGAGTCTTCACCAAGAAGCATGATTTTTTTTTCTGAAGCTCATATTTTTAATGGAATTTTGATTGTAGGATATTTGAATTTTTCTTTAACTTTGCATAACTCTTTCATTATTGTGTGTGCCCCAACGGATATAGCATATTTTTGGTATGCCCATTTTTGGGGGCCTTGGAATAACATTGCGCCAACAGACCATTCCTCGTATGAAGCATTGTCTCAATCCATCTCTACATGGTTACTAGAAGAAGTGGGTTAGAGTAGTGATTTCGACAATCCCCAAGATGGTTCTTGAGCCACCCTTGACGAAGTGGCCTAGCATCGTCCCGACTTAGACTCTCAAATCTTTCAACAATCCATCTTAGTTGAGCCAAGTGTTAAGTGCCATCTCTAGTTGAGCCAATGTATCAAGAGTCTTGTGGATGATATGAAGGGTTCTAGATAGGCACAATGAATTAGATCATGAACATAGTCTCGTGGAACCTAAAGAAGTAAGTCAAGGCAACATGAAGTATCACAATTCCAATCCTTAGAGGGTTCCTCCAAAACTAAGTGCATTAAGGTTTATACCAAGTTCATATCTTCATACTTTAATTCAGCCTTGTTCAATTATCTTGATCATTCCGAAGAATGCAAATTCTGTATATAATGAAGAGAAAAGCTTTTTGTGAAATAATTTTCTATTTTGAATTTTTATGGATGTTTGGAAAACATTTTACAAATTTTTATGCTGGTTTTTGAAAATATTTTGCAAATATTTTTGGAGTTTTGAATTTTTATAAATTTTTAGGGATTTTGAATAAGGGTTACTAAATGAATAAATGCAACTATTTACGCTGAGTGCATCTATATTTAAGGATGGTAGTGAAGGTGTATTTTATAAAAGGGATTTTACAAGTTGAGTGTTAGTGAGTATTTATAAGATTTATATACATGTTTTATATATTGTTGTAAAGCTTTTATTTGAATTACTAATTATAGATTTCAAAAAAAATTGAAAACATTTTCGCAAATATTTCGAAAACTTACTTTTGTAAATTTTGACAAATATTTTACAAACATTTGCAAGCCTTGAAAATCATTTTGCAAATATTTCCCAAACAACATATTTATACATTTAAAATATTTCTGCAACCATTTTTCAAATCATTTGCAAACCTATTTTCAAAAGAATTTATTTACAAAAGGAATTTTTGTGAACAAACAGATTTTTTACAAAAGGTTTGAAAATATTTTGCAAGAGTTTTCCAAACAGTTTTCAAAAAAAATTTCAAATACTTTTTCAACCATTTTTCAAATTATTTTGCAAGATATTTTTAACCGATTTATTATGAGTATCTACAATGAAGTTTGGTATATTTTATTAATTAGCTATATTATTAAAAATACGAAAGTGCGAGTTATGGATAAAGTATATACAATGTATATACGACCCTCGTATACTTAGCTTGAACAATGTCCTCACGGATCAGAGAGAAAAGAGGAAGAAGACATAATTGTACTAAGCATAGAATAATCTATACTACAACGACTAAAGAATTAAAGAATGAGAAGTTGATTGCTCCCCCTATACTTAGAATTGAATAATCTTAAGTATAGCAGACTGTACACAAGGCAGGGAGGGTCAAGGGTGGGAATGTATGAAATCATCGGCTCGAACTGTCCCTCCTATACTTAGGGTAAAATACTACTTAGTATAGACAGAATATCAAGAGTTGAGGGGACATGTGAGGGATCATTAGAATGAATCACTCATGGTGCTTACCCCCCCCCACATACTTAGGAGTACATCCTAAGTATAGCAAGATGAAACAGGTGAGCGCCTTTTCGGAAGATTTAGACAAATAAAAAATAAAAGAAGAAAACATAAATTGTTTTTTTGATTTTGTTACCTATGTGACTGGTCCTTTGGCATTGGAGAGTTCATCTTGAAATGCAACTTCAATTGAATCGACAACGAACAAGAATATGTCATGCTCTATGTATGACTTCAACAATGTCCGTTGACTACGAATGGTTGTGGTCAAATGACAATTCTTATATAAATAAATTCTCGTTGTCACACACAATTTTCACTATGAATGGTCTAGTCCATTTGCTTTTCAGTTTACTTGGAAAAATCTTCAACTTCACATAAAAAAACCACGCCTTCTATCCAGGTCTGAAATTTTTCCTACGGATGTGTTTATCTTTCCATCGCTTGACTTTCTCTTTGTACATCAGGCTGTTATCATATGCGTAGTCTCTGAATTCAAGCAATCTATTCAGATTAACTTTTCAATTCTTTCAAGTTCTTTCAGAATCAAGGTTGCACATGTGTAATACAAATAAGGCTTTGTGAATCAGTTCCACGGATAGGGGTCAAGGCTTGCCATACACAAGGTGGTAGGGAGACATGCCGAGAGGAGACTTGTATGTTGTGCGGTTAGCCCAAAGAACTGAATCAATAACTTGTGACCAATTCTTATGATTCGGGCATACAAGTTTCTGTAATATGGTTTTGATTTCCATGTTCGAGCATTCTACCAAGTCATTTGACTGAGGGTGGTACGACACCGCAATACGATGTTTTATGCCATATTCTTTAATCAACTTCTTGACCTCTTTGCTGGAAAATTGGCTCCCGCCATCAGAAATGAGAATCTTTGGCATCCCGAACTGCAAAATAATGTTATCCCTCATGAAATGACAGACTATGCAGTTGTTTGTGGTTCGAGCAGGGATTGCCTCCACCATCTACTAAGGTAATCGAAGGCGAGCATGATGTATTCAAAACCCCAGCTGTTAGCGAATGGACCCATGAAGTCAATGCCCCAAGCGTCGAAGACGTAGGATATTTGAATGTATTTCAGAGGCATTGTGGCTCTCAATTGATGTTTCCGGACATGCGTTGACAGTCAATATATTTCTTCACATAATCGGTCGCATCCTTGAATAGAGTAGGCCATCAAAGGCCACATTGAAGAACTTTCGTTGACATCCTCTTTCTAGAACGGTTTTCGTTGTCTTAAAGCTTGTGACAGTGATCTAGGACACCCATTATCTCCTCCTTAGGTATGCACCACCTCCAGATGCAATCTACGTCCTCTTTGAATAGATGTGGATCCTCCCACTAGTAAAAATGAATGTCTACCACGAATTTATAAGGTTCAATCATTGTCCAGTCTGGCAGGGTCTTCTTGGAGACAAGGTAATTCACAATATCTGTGTACCAGGGGAGAGATGATATAAACAAGATTGCCTCATCTGGGAAGGTTTCTGTGATAGGAATGGAGTTCTGCTCGGGGGCTCTATTTCAACAATTATGGGAATGATGATCTACCACCACATTCTTGATGCTTGGTTTGTCACGAATTGAGGAAAATGTCAATATGCACAATATACAACGGGGGCCCAAAACCCAAGTTTTGCATACAATCTCCAATTTTAAAGAAACTAGTCTCATTTTGAAGGTCTTTGAATGTATATTATTTTAAAAGCGAGTAGACCTAAATTAGATGCTATATGAGAGAGATATGCACATTTTAAGGTTCATGATCTCAAACTTTGATTTGGGTTTTATTGGTCAATTTTACAAGTTAGCATTTTTTGATATTTTTCCTTTATTAGTGGTAGTAATATATACACTATAGAGTTGGTTTTATTGGATTTAGAGTAAGTATAAAATATATACAAATAGGTAAAATATGGTGAATCTACATGTGATTTTTACAAGTGAATTGGGCTTCTTATTTAATGCAGATATAAATACTAAAATGCAGATATTATTTATGCATGCATGAATGCTAATTATGCAATATAAGTGGAAATATGCAGCTAATTACTCAAGAACAAAGCTCTATTTTCAACTTTTAGAGTGATGAATCATAGATTCATCAACCCCCTATACTTAAACCTTGCTCGTCCCCGAGCAACTAAAATGAAATGCAAGAGTGAAATGTTTTTGGGTTCCATACCAAGGTCATGAATAAAAGGTGAAATTGGAGCTTGACTCGACCTTTGGATTAATTGTGTGGCAGAACCTTATTGGGATCTGAATTTAAGACCTAACCGACTTTAAGTTCCACAAGTCTTCTATTCAAGACGCCTCAACAGTCTGGTCAGAACAAATCCTCATACGCAAAATTCTGATGACTATGAATCTTACTTGTACTGTGTAAGTGAAATATAACTCTCCACATCAGAAATGGCAAAGAACCAGCCTCCTCTAACAAGGTAACTCTAATTCCCCTGTCTAGCAACTATTTCCTCGAGGAGCGGGGTATTCCCTTCTAAGTTCAAGTGCGACCAGTTCAAGAAGAGGGGGTGAAGAGAAGAATGGACGGTAGCCAGTGTAGCTACCTATCCCAGGATGCTTGACCAGTGTAGCCAAGTCATCTAGTTGCAGGCTTCTTGCAAATATACATACTCCGCAGGCATTTTATTTTCAATCAGGCATGTCCACTTTTTTTGGAGTTTTATCTTTTCTTCTCTTCTCTCTCTCTCTCTCTCTTTGAACTATATACATGGTGCATCATGTACATAAGGAGTTTTTCTTCTTGAACCAAATAACTATCCCTCTTTTGAAGCTTTATTGCAACCCACAACATCCCATCCTTAGACATCAACACCACCAGACAAGGTTTAGATGCACTACCCTCCTTAGAGGAGGACACATGTTTCCACTCGTGTGCTACTCCAAGCTAAAGGATTATACCTCCTCACCACCTCATCAGTGAAGTGCTACGTACTTAGTGCTTGTCCAAGTTAGGTCACTGTCTAAAAGAATCATGCGTGTGTACGAGATATTCTACTTAGACCAATCAAGATGACATGCGAACATAGACTTACGGACTCAAAGAATTAAGTCACTTGACCCGAGAAATCTTAACTCCAGTTCCTATAAGGATCCTCTGAAATTAGGTAGATTAAGGTCAAATTAAATCTATCCTTGACTTCTATTCATAACTTGATTCAGATACCACTAACATTTCACTTTGCATATGCTAGATATGTAGATGATATGCTAATGACATGCTACAGAGATGAAATAAATGCAAGACTCTTTTTTTTCATTTTTCTATGCAAGGATGCTATGCAAGAGTAAATAAGAAGACTTTATCTTTTTTCAAAAATTTGGCATTACAACAATTTTACAAGAGTTTTATAAGTATTACACAAATTATACAAGTATTTATACAATATACAAGTATACATGTATTTTACAAATATTTTTTTTCAATTTTTACCCACCCCGTAATTATTGTATAGTATTTACAAAAATACGTGAAAATACGTGAAAGTACGAGCTGTGGGTAAAGTATATATGTAATATATACATGTCTCCCTATACTTAGCATGTGCTATGTCCTCAGAGCATGACAAGAGAGGAAAAAAACATAGCTCATGCTAAGCGTAGGAGAGCTAAAATAACAAAAATGTATAGAAGTCGTCCGCCCCCTATAATTAGGCTCTAGTAGCCTAAGTGTAGAAGAAGAACAAAAATGGGGTAGATGAGGTCAAGAGGGGAATGGATGGGTATATACATGGCGAGCATCTGTTCCCACTATACTTAGTCTCAGGTCAGCCTAAATATAGGACAGGACTAGATGTGAGAACCGATGAGATCTGGAGGATGTACATATAATGATGAAGGGATATATGTACAAAAGGAGGTAAGTATATACAAGGATCAGAATCTGAATCTTTTCGATGCTACTGATGGCGAGAGCTCAATGTTTCATGCGCGGCTTTATGTGTGTCTTCTGAGTCTACCTCATGCATGAAAACAATCACCTCACCATGGACTAACTGTTCATTAGGTTCGACAAAGTGTTTCAGCAGTTTTCCATTAACTAGGGATGTATGTGCTCCATCTGTAAGATCTGAGTTCTCTACACATCCACTATCATGCACAACACGGACTATGAACGAACCTGTCCACTTGAATTTAAGCTTGCCTTGGAAAACCTTTAACCTCGCATTGAACAACCATACCTTCTATCTAGGAACAAAGGTCTTTCGTCTGATAAATCTATCATGCCAATGCTTTACCTTATCCTCGTACACCAAACTGTTGTCATATGCTCGGTTTCTGATCTCCACAAGTTCATTCAGATCCATCTCTCTCTGTTTCTTCCCTAGGTGTGTGTTCCAGTTGACCTTCTTGATTGCCCATTTGGATTTATGCACTAGCTCAACAGGCAAATGACACGGCTTCCCAAACACCATTCTAAATGGGGAGGTTCCTAATGGTGTCTTGTAAGCTGTCCTGTAAGCCCAAAGGACCTGATCCAAGATCTGAGACCAGTCCTTCTTGTTTGGGCAGACAAGCTTCTACAATATGGTCTTAACATCCCTATTCGACACCTCTGCCATGCCATTGGTATGTGGGTGGTAAGGACTAGTGACACGGTGTTCGATGTCGTAATCCTTTACGAGTTTCTTCACGTCTCTGTTCACAAAATGGCTACCCCCATCAGATACAAACACTTTGGGGATCCTGAACCTAGAGATGATATGATCTCTGATAAATTTACAGACAAACCTGCTGTCTGCGACTCGGGTCGGGATAGCCTCCACCCACCTTGACAGATAATCCACAACAAGAAGGATATATTCAAAACCATGGCTAACCAGGAATGGGCCCATGAAATCGATGCCCTGGGCGTCAAAGACATCACAAATGATGACAAGCTGTAGTGGCATCTTATCCTTGGAACCATCGGTTCCTCCCATTTGCTGGCATACTGGGCACGACTTCACAAAGGTGAGAGCATCGCGAAATAGAGTCGGCCAGTATAAGCCACGTTGTAAAACCTTCCATGCGGTCCTATTCCTGGAGTGGTGTCCTTCTGTCTCTGGACTATGGCATAAAGTAAGGACACTCTGATAATCCTTCTGAGAAATTCACCTCCTCCAGACACAATCCGTTCCTTCAAAGAAAAGGATCGGATCCTCCCAATGGTAATGTCTCGCATCCGAGTTGAGTCTTTCTATGTTGCTCTTAGGCCAATCTTCAGGAACTTTCCTGGAGACAAGATAGTTCACTATATTGGTGTAACATGGGAGTGAGTCGATAACAAAAACCGTCTCATCCGGAAAGGAGTATCGAATTGGTGTATTATCAGAAGTATCAAGAATTTCAAAACGGGAGAGGTGATCAGCCACTACGTTCTTCTTTCCAGGTTTATTTCTAATGTCCAAATCAAACTCCTGGATGAGTAAAATCCACCTAAAAAGATGCGCCTTCGCATCCTTCTTTTTCATTAGGTACCGTAGTGTTGTATGATCTGTGAACACGATCACCTTAGATCCGATGAGATGAGATCTGAACTTATCCAAGGCAAACACTACTGCAAGCATCTACTTTTCGGTAGCTGTATAGTTACGCTGAGCGGTATCAAGCACTTTTCTTGTGTAGTGTATAGCGAACGAGATACCATCCTGCCTCTGTCCTAATACGGCCCCAACGATAAAATATGAGGCATCTATCATGATCTCAAAAGGAAGAGACCAATCTGGGGCTTGTAGGATCAGGACATCCATGATCATCCCTTGAAGTTGCTTGAAGGCGTCAAGATATTTATGATCGATAATAAACTCCATGTCTTTGCCTAAAAACTCAGTTAGCAGTCGAGCAATCTTTGAAAAATCTTTGATAAATCTCCTGTAAAATCCAACATTCCTGACAAATGACTGCAACTGTTTTACGTTGGTTGGTAGCTGGAGTCATCTGATCACGTCCACCTTGACAAGGTCAACCCCCATTCCTCTCTTGTAGATGACATGCCCCAACACAATGCCCTCCGTCACCATGAAGTGACTTTTCTCCCAGGAGAGCACCAGATTAACCTCACAACATCTTTTGAGGACTCGGTCCAAATTTCTAAGACAGAATCGAAGGAATCACCATGGACCGAGAAGTCATCCATGAAGACTTCTAGGAATTCACCGATCATCTTGGAGAATGCTGCAATCATGCACCTTTGAAATGTACCGGGAGCATTGCATAACCTAAAGAGCATGCGCATGAAAGCATAGGTACGAAAGGGGCATGTGAACGTGGTTTTCTCTTGGTCCTCAGGAGCTATAGATACTTGATTATAGCCCGGGAACCCATCTAAGAAGCAGAAGAATTCTTTTCCCGCTAATCTTTCTAAGATCTTATCAATAAATGGAAGGGGAAAATGATCCTTCTTCATCGTGGCATTCAAGCATATGTAATCCACACAGACACGCCACGACGTGGATACTCGTGTTACGGTCTCTCCGTCCTCATTGGTGGTCGTCTGGATTCCCAACTTTTTTGAGACAACATGGATAGGTGCCACCCAATTGGAATCGGAGATGGGGTAAATAAAACCCGCGTCACACCATTTCTCAATCTCCTTCTTCATGACCTCTCGTAAATTTGGATTCAACCTGCGTTGGAATTCATGAGAGGGTTTAGCTTCATTCTCCAAGTAGATATGGTGTGAATACAGAGCGGGATTTATACCGTGGAGATCGGAAATGCTCCAGCCTATCGCCTTACGGTTTTTTTTCTCCAGGATCTCTAGTGAGCGAGATTCCTACTCCCTGGTCAATCGTAAACTGATGATGACCAGAAATTTCCTGTTTTGTCCCGCAAGAAAGGTGTACTTAAGGGTTGTGGGTAATGGTTTGAGCTCAGGTAAGGTGTGATCATCAAGGAAATCTGGCTCAATCAACTCTACTTCTGTGCTGGTAGTGGCTGGATCTATCTCTGAAGTAACTGCCACCAACTCATTCAGCTCTGGAGTCTGATCGTCAAAAGTATCCAAGCAATCGGCGAAAGCCATGTCCGACTCATCATCCTCATCTTCTGATTGTCCTAAAGAGGGAAGTACTGACAGGCCCAGCTGGGCCTTTGTGTCATCGAAGATGTAAGGGGATGCATTCTCTGAAGGATTTGCGATGTATTTGTTCCTAAGGATCTCGCAAACTGTCTCATGTACGATATTCTCTCCAGGGGAGAGGGACTCATTGGTGCTAGCTGGGTTCTGTCCCCATGGCGCAACAGTGTCTACATGAACACAATCTGCTTCTGACGAAGTGTACTCGGTACTGGATTTGGAATCTTGCCTTTTCCACCTTGTCTACTTCATCTCGAGTTCCTCATCTCCGCCTGGAGTTTGGAGCTGAATTTTCCCGATCTTATAATCAAATAAGGCCCATGCTATTCTAAGGAAGGGCCTTCTTAGAATGATCTGAGAATCTCTCCAATTTCAAGGGGTCTCCATATCAAGGACTGTAAAGTCCACCATGTAATCCCGACCCTCGACTTTGATGATAATGTTACTCAATTCTCCCTTGGACCTCTTGGTTGATTTATCTGCGAACTGCAGTAAGGTTCTGAATTTCCTAAGAGGTCCTAGATTTAGCCATTCATAGAGGGTTGTGGGCATCAGGTTATTTGAGGATCCATTGTCTAGGAGAGTGCGTGCAAAAGCAATGTCATCGACATGGCTCACTACATAATGGGCACCCATGTCCCTTCGCTTCCTTGGAAACACATTCTTAATGGCACAAGTAGTAGCTACTGACAAAACGTGTTTCTCAACACGACTTCTAGTTTTCCTGCTGACCCTAGTAGGTGTGCATCTCACCTTAATGTACTTCTTGAATGCAGGTGTCATATCCACATACTTATCAAAGGAGATTGTGACCTTGATATATTTGTTGCAGAACTCTATCATCTCAGGTCATCTTTTTGGATTTTTTGGTATTTTTCTTCTTTCCACCCTTAAGGGCACAGGGGAAAGGGATTATTGATGATAATTCAGATTCTGAAACTTAACGATTCTCGTTCAAATAGGAAACTGAGTTATGTACAGGACTCTGACTCTGACTCTGACACTGACTCGGACGAAAAAGAAATTCATGTGGAGAAATAGGTGATGCATCTACCACAACTTCTGGTGCATCCTCCTTAGATGGAGGTGCGGGCTCCTCATCTATTTCGCTCGATTCATTGCTGGTGCTCCTTTCCTTCTTCTTGCCATGGTGCTTTGAGGACCTGGAAATCCTCTTATCTGCTGCTGGTGGTGATGTTGATGCTGCTCCTCTGCCTCCAAGTTCTGCTCAGGTAGAGACTTGGCAGCGTCTTCCTCATGTGCTCGTGCCCGATCAGGTACGGTCACGGTCCTTCCGCTCCTGAGGGACATATGATTCACATTATCGTATGAAAGAGATCTCGTGTTCAGATAGAGAATAATCTGAATAGTATACCTGATCGCATGATCGGTGCTGACCCTGATTCAAGCTGTTTGGGTTGGGCTGAACCTGGGTGGGAATTGGGGTCTTTGGTGCCATCTGCTGATCTTGGTGGCATGAGACATGGTTCAGGTCTGTTCTAATATTTGGGTAATCGCTCTGTATCTGATGAAACCTGTCAGTTAATGTATGGATGGCCAAGGTGAGGGACTCCAATTCTCTAGTGGACGGGGCTTGCTGCTGCTGACTAGAGGATGAGTGATTCAATTGTCTATACTAGCCCTGCTGGCCCTGCCGATACAGCTGTGGGTGGGAAGGTGTGGTATAAGGTGGTGGAGGGCCCTGCTGGCTCGAGTGAAATGTGCGCTGCTGCTGGTGCTGCTGAGGCTGGTATCCTTGTCCTGGATGGGACTGTACAAAGCGTGATGCGGGGACAGAGCTGGTTTCCTAGTAATCTAGGGTAGGTCGGTGTGGCTGACCATTCCCTATCCCCGATTGTCTGCCGACGGGGTCATGGTTGTACCACAACCCGTTGATCTCAAACACCTGCGGAGGCTCCTCGTAGACTGACTCCACTTGTGGAGGTGCATGCTGCTCCTGCTGAGTGTACTGCTGCTCCTCAACCCAACTGCTCTGAGGCCCTTGTACCTGCTCCTGTACAAGATGAACTTGATGTACAGGTACATGTGCTGCAGAAGGGGCAGGTAGTCGTATCTTGGCTACCTTCTCAATCAATTCCTCCACTTGTTTCGGCAATTGTGAAAGCGACTCAAGGTCAGTGGCCCACTTGTGGATCTGCTCTACCATGGTGAGCTTATCAGCTATTATCCCCATGTTAGGGATTAGGTCATTTGTTAGATCTGCCATAGTCCTCCAAGTTGTCTCATTATATAGGCTTGAGGGAGACAACTGATAGGCCCTGGTGGCCTGAGATCTGCATGTTTCAACCATCTACTCCAGAATCTTCCATACAACATCCTCGTTCTTATTTACATAGCTTCCTCTACAGGCTGCACTCAGTAGCCCCTGCATTTCCGGGGTCATACCACAGAAAAAGGTCTGGACTAAGATCGCCTTGGTAATGCCATGGTAGGGGCATTTTTGTGTCAAGTCATTGAATCTATCCCAGGCTTCATGGAGTGGTTCGTGGGGACCCTGAGAAAAGCTTGTGATCTTCGTCCTCATCTGGTTAGTCCTACTAAGTGGGTAGAACTTCTTCAAGAATAAATCTTTGAATTTCATTCAGGTCATACATCTAACCACGAGATACTTCAGCCAATGAGAAGCCTTATCTCCTAAGGCAAACAGGGTAGCCTTCAGCCTGATGTAATTTTGTCTAACTCTAGGGTGACTAAGGTTGTTGCATACCAGCTTGAAGTCTCTCAGGAAAGCATATTGTCCTTCGGTGGCATTCCCATTAAACTTCAGTAGCAGATTAAGAAAATGGGGCTTCAGCTCGAATGCTTCTGGGGTCACCTCGGGTACAAGCCAACTATTTATCTCATTCTTAGCTAGGTTGTAGGCATCTACCATCGATCGGTCAATTCCACCTGCCTCGATCACCTATCCCATTCTATCCATAAGATCTGCATTCAACTGCTCGGCTCTAGCTAATCGGGCAAGGACTTGGTGCATAGGATCATCTCTGTGTTCCTCTTCGTCTGGATGTTTCTTAGGCATCATGGTTTCTGGTTCGTCCTCTTCACCTGGGTAAAGAGTGTGGTCTAGGTTAGAGGACGTAGTAATGAAGACATTCTCACCGAGGCGAAGGTTTTCCTTGGTGAGATGAGAGGAGAGAAAAGGAATGGTTTGAGAGTAATCATCCTGAGAATGGGGATCCCGAACTCAAGAGGGTCATGAGCTCAGGTTGGCCCAAGTTGTGCTTGGGTCGATGAAGACAAGCTACGTGAGGGGTTCAAGGAGAGATTTGTGAAGCATGAGAAGATATCTCCCCAGTCAGTCATCTTTGATGGCAGAAGAGTCGGGAGTATAAGTGTGTAAAGATAGGATTTTACTCCTACCTGAAGTAAGCAGATGAATCACAAACCTTGATTTCACACTCAACATGGTGAAGGACCCGAAACTGAGTCCAATTAGTCTGGTTGATTTTATGTGTGATTTTTCAAGCAAATAGCAAGGATTACGCGACCTATAGGGAAGTCGGCTCAAAGCCGGATGCGTCTCCCCTGTTTAACCTGTCGCCTAAGATACCAACGTCCTTCTTTTCTTTGCTCCTATCCCTAGCTGAGAATTCAAGGACCTTCCTCTATCTACCTACCGAAGTAGGCAGAGGCTGGCAAAGCTTTAACTTCGCCCCTATCTACCTGCCGGAGCAGGCGGAGGCTACTAGCAACTTGTCATGGTGCAACACAATTTCAACCCTATCTACCTACCAGAGCAGGCGGAGGCTACTTGGCGCTGGTCAGTTGAACCCATAATTCAGTCAGTGATATTTGCTCATATCGAGGTACGTCATATGGAAGGCGGGGATTTTGGCTCTGCCTTAGGTTGTGCACACACACTCTGTACCCTCACTCAGCCTGAAATCAAGGTCGGGGTTATTATCCCGCAAACAGAATTTCTGATTTTATTTTTATTGTTTTTGGTCAATTTGTTTAGCAGTCCTGATTTTAAGTTAGATGACCACTTCATTAGTCCACACACAAGGCACACCTATCGTCCAGTCCCATTTTTCTTTAATCCTAAGTTAGAAAACCAAGGGAGAAGGAGTCGAGAAAAGCTGATGCACAATAAAACAATGATGTATGCCAAATTCAGAGGACTCACAGTGATCCTCGCACTCTATATACGGGTTGCGAAATAGAATTGAAATTTTATCTATATAGATGCAAGCGAGAAAAGCCACTCCTAGACAAGCAGTTCTATTAGCGAGTGATGAACAAATTAAATTTGGCTAAAAGTCCTGCGGTCTAAGTATGTCTTTTACTAGTGAAGTGTGGTCCTAGATATTACGAGCACAAGCAATCCTAAGAGAGCTCCAAGAGCCGCAAGTGCATGTCCTATCCTATGTCAAGCAACCAGATAACACACGGAGACTCTTTTTATTATTACTTACACGCACGAGAACCCAAACAGGAACCGCTGAAAATGCAAAAACTTTTTTTACATGTCCTCTCAAAGACCACTCAGTTCAATTCGATTCAGGTTCTTTGGCTCGCCTGGCGAAGCGCCTTCGATTCCTCATGTTCCTCACACAAAAATAAATGATGGCCAGATAAAGGACGACACAAAATAAACAAATGCTGAAAATTGGACAGAAAAAATATTCATAAGAAAAATCAGGAATCAGACTACCCAGGGATGGAAAACCTAAAATATAAATTTTCTAGAAATTAACCAAAACTGTGCCTCCCGGCAATGGCGCCATTTGAAAAGCCATATATTACCCTACCTAATTCAACCGGATTAACGATTAAATTTAGTGATATTCGTTGCAGTCGGGTAAAATCAGACTTATCAAAACCACTTGATTAATAGTCAAATTAAACACAAGCGATAATTTTTTTTACTTGGGCAAGCCCAAGGTCGAACTCTGGGAGGAAACTTTTTCCCTTAGATTAATTCGAAGTCAATTCTGATGTTAGATTTTCAGGAGAATATTTTTGTGGTATTTTTTAAGCAATTTTAAGAAATGCAATGCAATTCAAGCCAAATTCGAGAGTCAAAAATGCGAAGTATAGTCAGATTAAGTCAAAAAATTATGAAACTTGGCCAGAATGTGAAATGCAATGAATTTAAGCTATTGCAATTTTTTGGATTTTTTCAACTCTATATGAATTAACTATGAATTAAAAATGATGGAAGAGTGAATTTTGCAAAATTAATTTTAATAAATATCAAATTAAATCATTTCCCGATACAAAAAATAACCTAGATACTTCTATGTGAGATGAATCCAGGAAAATTATCAAATCTAAAAAATAATGAATTTTGGACTTATTAAAAATCAATTAAGCAAAATACTAATTAATTTATTAAGGACTCTTTATTCGTGTAAATGATGTGATTTTTGGTCAAAATGTAGAACTACCTAACTAGACCTATTGCGATTTTTTGGTGATTTTTGGAGCAACAATCATTTTAATAAGCAATTTAAGGCACACAGTGTGCATAATATGCAATTTTCCACGAAAAGAATTATATTAAATTCTTCAAAGCTCATAAAAATATAACGGACCTTCACAATGATAGAGCATAAGTTTTTCTACAATTTACAATTTTTAGAATTAAGAAATGCTGCTAAATGAGTGTTTCAATAGTGCAAACATAGGGGTATAAATGCAAAACAAAAAATTAATGTCTTAAAACATAAACATGACGACAGGGACTGAACCACAATTACCGATAATGAGAAGGGTATGGGTGTAAATTCTCCATGGGACCTCGTGCACCTCACGTGATGTTGCCTGGCAGGGACTGGAATGTAATTTCCAAAACTTATAGGTACGCTACTGCAATTTACCCAAAGTCTACACGTGAGTCACGTGATATGCGAGGCTCGGATGGTGGCTCGAAAGGAGCTGGAGGCTTGGGTGCTCGGCACAGGCTTGAGCATGGTTCGGGTGCTTCGGCTAGAGGCTCGGGTTTGGAGGCAGGCTCGGCTGGTTTGGGGGAGGTTCGGGTGCTCCGAGCCTAAAGGGTCGGGGAAGAGGCACGGAGCAGGCGACGTGGCCGCAAATGGACCATCAGATCTCAAGGATCCAATAGTGAATGTACGTTTGCTGGAGGATACGTGGATGAATGATGGCCGTTGGATGATCACCGGGGGGTGAATCCAATGACAGTTGCAGCTTCAGTTCTTCTTCCTTCGCCTCGGCAGTAGCGACGACTTCAGAGCTCCGGCGAGGATGCTGTAACTCCACCTCCCTAGATCTGACCCAATAGACTTCCCCAGAGCCTTCTGAGTGAACGTCGATGAAGTTGGAGGTCCGGGGAGGATATTGGATGTCCTGGAAGTCATGATGGCTCCTTGGATGCCAGTGATACAACAGCTCGAAGGAGCTCTGGCGAGGGGTCTGGCCAGTGACGAAGATGGCACCTGCAACGTTAGTGACTCGCCAAATCATGGTGCGTGTGCTCTCGTGGAGGAAGTGGGTGGTTCGAGGCCTTGGAGGAGCAAAGTGGGTGAATGACTAACATGTTCCTTCGTCGTGAGGGGTATAGCAGTGGTCGGAGGTCGCGATGGTTCGAGAAGATGAATGGAAGGATGCGCGAAGATGGTAGCTTCGAGGGGAAGCTCGATGAATGATCGATGGAAGGTGATATTGAGCGGGGATGTCGGATAAATTCAGAGAAAATCAGAGGGAAAGAAGGGGAGGATCGGAGATGAAGAAGAGATTTTACCTAGAGAAGATGGGCGTGTCACCTGAGAAATGGAAGCTTGGAGCTTCTTGGTCGTCGCTCAAACCTCGGTGAGTGGTGGAGCTCAAGCAGCTTAACGGAGCAGCTGTGAAACAACAAACATTCGCCGTGGATCTCGTCGAGAAATTCCCTATCTCCACTTGACCTGATGGGATCTCACTGTCATCGAGAAAGAAGAGGGAACTTAAGGTTCTCTCCTGTAAAGGTGGATGGGGGATAGTTGGGGTGACGACTGTGTATTTAAGGAGTTGGAAGATGGTGTCTAGTGATGGAGGTCATGACTTGCAGGGAGAATATGGAGCGAGAGGAGGGATATCGTGGAGAACGTGGGCTCGCGCAATGATGGTGGAGGTTCGGGCTCCATCGTGGGGTGCCCGAGTTGTGTAGAAGATGACTGGAGCCGTGGTGTAAATGGGAAGGGGGAGACGAGATAGACAAGTGGGTGACGTGGGGGAGGACTCTCCGGAGGTTGAAGACGAGTCCTCTGCCGTTGGATCTCGCGATCCAACGACTGAGGTTTAGGCGCTAAAGGACAGCTAGGATCTGATCGATAACGGCGCGATCAAAGGACGTGAGAGGCACCATGTGGCGTGTTGTGGTGAAGGCACTGAAGGACGGACCAGATGTTATCTGGACCTCGATCTAACGATTGAGAAATGAAGCGGAGTGGGCGGTTGAGATGAGGTGCCTGGAGAAGAGATGGAAGACTATGATGGAGTCACGTGGCAAGACGTGGTGAAGGCGGAAGCGTACGGTCCAGATGATCTGTGAGCTTTGATCGGAAGGTCTGGATGAGATCAGGGGGGAGATCGGGTGGAGATCAGCTGTGGAAAGGTGTGGTGGAGATCAAAGCTCTAGAATGTGATCGGACGGTGGGCAGCAGAGTGCACGTGGCGCAATTAAAAGGCGCCACGTGGCCCAATCACATTACTGCGGCAAAGAAAGTTAAATAAGAGGGAGAAGATGGCCGAATTTGGAAAAAGTCAAAACTTGATAGTTGTAGATATCAACGAGATCTTCAAGTTCCATGTTGACCAAAAATGGAGATGAGATAAAATGAAGAGCTAAAATACATGGGTGAAAATGTCAATATGCACAATATGCACAATATACAACAGGGGCCCAAAACCCAAGTTTTGCATACGATCTCCGATTTTAATGAAATTGGTCTTTTTTTAAAGGTCTTTGAATGCATATTATTTTAAAAGGGCATAAATCGAATGATATATGAGAGAGATATGTACATATTAAGGTTCATGGTCTCAAGCTTGGATTTGGGTTTATTGGTCAATTTTACAAGTTAGCATTTTTTGATATTTTTCCTTTATTAGTGGTAGTAATATATACACTATAGAGTTGATTTTTTTGGATTTAGAGTTAGTATAAAATATATACAAATAGGTGAAATATGGTGAATCTACAGGTGATTTTTACAAGTGAATTGAGCTTCTTATTTAATGCAGATATGAATACTAAAATACAAATATTATTTATGCATGCATGAATGCTAATTATGCAATATAAGTGAAAATATGCAGCTAATTACTTGGGAACAAAGTTCTATTTTCAACTTTTAGAGTAATGAATCACAGATTCATCACTCATCAAGAATCGTCAAATGATTATTAAGAGAGGATATCCAGACTAAGAAGGATATGGTAATCCTTTCTCTAAAGGCTGATATCTAACCGACCTCTTGATGTAGGTCCTCTGCAAAGGAATAGCGATTCAGAGGTGTTAGATAAGTTAGTTCAAAGAGGTGACTTAACGATATCGAGATAAACAAAGACCTATGTTGTATGCTGTTTATATGTCTCAGTATGTACATTTGACAGATCAATAGGTTGATGACCTAACCAAGGTCTATACACTGGCACGCTGGTGTGCATGCAAGGGCATCTGAGTAATACGATCTCTCAAAGGGATCATACAGGTTCATTGTTGAATCGGAAGACATGAGCTCATTCATGAGATATTGGAAAGGATCAAAGTCTGTGCACAATCGTCTCCCTTTGGAAGCTTGACTGAGTTTGTAGGTCTGATATATACTTTTTGAAAGTACATGATCAACACCTGGGTATGATATATGCTTTTGGAAGGTATATGATCAATACCACCTCCCAATGATCAAATGAGAAACTTAATGATGAAACCCTAAAGGAAACAATCTAAATAATATCTAGAACTTCGGGTTTATTCTAAGTCTTCCAGTATGCAGGATGTACAGTTATTAGGAATACCTAAGGGTTATGTGATCATAAACGATTGTATAACTATGATGCTTCCATTTTGAGGGAGTGAAGAAATAGGTTTGGATTTTAGTGACTCCTCTCAATAGAGAAGTGATCCAATCCTGGTCCAAGTGTTAGATAATGATCTGAATGTAATTCATATGACATGAGATGATCAGATCTACGACCTTGATTTAATCAAACATCTTTTGGAGGTACGCAAGATCGGGATTTGAGATGTGATATTAATATCCAAGTCACTATACATGGAATAATACAATTGTCTTGTCCTTATCTCCAAGTATCAGCGAAAAAAGCGCGTTGTTTTTGAAAGAGTTCAAGAATAATTTCACTGTTTATATATGTATCCGAGCATTGAGAAAATTGATAATTAAATGCGATTTAATTTTCATGAGTAATATGAATTTGATTCATATTGTAAGGAGAGTTATCTAAGATAATTAAATGTGATTTAATTATCAAAGATGTAAATAATGTTAATGTGATTCATATTATTTGGGCACATGAAAATAGAGAGATGATTAAATATGATTTAATTATCCAGGATATGATTAATGTGGGTATCACTATCCATAATAATCATGGATATTACAAATATGATTTATAATATGATGGAGAGATTTAATTGTATAAAAATTACAAATTGTATGTTGTTGTGAATTGGATTCATAATAAACAATTAATTGTAAATCTAATTTTCATATTACGTTGGATATATGAATATGATTCATATTTATCAATGGCATGATTGTTGTTTTCACAAATTTAATTTGAAATTATTTCTGTGAAGATAAATGCAATAATAGCTGTTGCATTTTATCTTATATAATAAAAATATATTAAGGAAGGAAAAACTAGTAATAAGGTGCCCGCCCACTTTGACCAAGTCAAAAGGGGGGGACGAACACCCTCTTTTTAGGGTGGTGGTTACCTCCCTTATTATCTATTTATTATAATTGAAACTAAAATGAATTAATTTGTATCTTGATAAAGGGATACAATTAATTTATTTTAATTAAATTTGTTGTTACAAATTTGTACCAACAAATCATGGTCATTGATTAATAACCTCTTAATCTAAATCGTTGGATTAAGAGGGCACATGAATTGAGATCCATATACATCCAACTAGTATAAAAGGAAGGGTAGCCCTTGCCTTTTAGACTACACATATAATTCCAAGAGGAATTAAAGTCTCTCTATCTATCTCTCTCTCTACACACCAAGTCTCTCTCTCTCTTTCTCTCATTGTGGCCATCCACCTTGGAGCCCTAGAGAGTCGCCATCGTCGCAGCATCGTCATTATGCTACCGGATTGATTTCTCATGGATCTCCATCTCCTACGTTGCGCCTCGCTCGTGAAGAAGACATTGGATCTCATGTGATGAGATCAGGAGATTCTCCACTTGGATTATCAACATAGATTGCGAGGAGCGCGCGTCTCATCAACGCGCTCACAAGCATTTCCTTCATTGGATCGGACTTGAGACAAGAGGTCTCTTCATTTAGGGACTCGATCGCAACCACGCTTCAATAGGTAAACGGAATACTTGTTTGTGGTTTAGATGA
Organism: Ottelia alismoides; assembly: GCA_037367405.1. NCBI lineage: Eukaryota > Viridiplantae > Streptophyta > Magnoliopsida > Alismatales > Hydrocharitaceae > Ottelia > Ottelia alismoides. The sequence continues at coordinate 105,349 of JAZKJV010004270.1, read as the reverse complement.
AATGATCTGAGAAGCAGTGTTGGATCACGTGGTTTCATTGGATTAAAAGTTTTTAAATTCCACTGCCTCGAGCGACTAGTGCGACTAGTCGCTCTCGATCGCAAATGATGCGATCCTCATGCTTCCATGATGCGCTTAAGGATCTCTTCATATCCTTTCAAGTGGCATCAGAGCCAGGTTGGAGGTTTTAGATATGATCCACAAAACTAAGATGACTAGGGCATTTTGTGTTTGTGTGATGTTTCATCGCATTTCATTCATGCAACCCCATTTAGTGTATTTTTCGCCCTGTTTACAAGTGTTTAAACACAACATTATCAATTAGTAATGTTTCCCATTAAATAAGGAAATCGTGGGCTTTGAGTTTGCGTTATTTGGAATCTGATTGCTCAAGTTAGGATCATTTTAATGAACATATAGCCACTGTTTCAGGGATGACGAATATTGACATAACTAAAGAGTTAATTACGATTTTAAAATACATAAAAATGCGTGAATATCACTTGAATTATATTGTAAATTAAATTAGCAAACTATGGATACTTATTTTGCTTGATTTGGATTTAAATTGATTGAGATATGTTAATTTTAGTAAGTAGGGGTCATTGCTGAAAATAACTTTCTCAATCATGAACCTTTTGATTGTCATTTAAGAATTTGATAAAATTAGATGGTTTAATTTCCTAAAGTAATTATGAATAAATATTTGATATATATTTGATGGTAATTATTTCCTTACATTATATTGACCATAACCAACTTGATTAGATATGATCTAGATCACAATTGGTTACATGAACCCTCCAACAAATATTGATGCTTGAATAGAATTGGGGATTTGTTTAGCAAATTTCCCTATAATGTTAATAAAAAAGGTTTTGATTATTATTATATAGTATAAATTCGATTAAAAGATCGATTATTATCTCAAGTACAAAGTGATCAATTGGCATTATCCTAACCTAAGATGGATATGATGTCTACTCGGGGAGCGTTGGGGTAGCAGGTTGCTCCGTAAACTGTCTGTCCCACTCCCGTCAGTACTGACTATGACATCAGGTAAGGAAGGGTTAATATTTGAAGAGATCATGATGTATTTTCTAATTATTAAAATTCTAATAATACGTATTTGAGATAATACCATATTTTAAGTTATAAATAGAGAATGTTTGTTGGATATTAATTGAATCATTAATTTAATATGATTAGATTAATTAGAATCCAATTATAATTAAAACACTCTATTATGTATAGATTTTTTATTTTTGAAGTATATGGGAAAATCTGTAAGCTCATCATGAAAGCGTGAGGATCGCATTGTATGCGCTCGCAAGCGACTAGTCGCACTAGTTGCTCGAGGCAGCAGAATTTAAAAAAAATTCAATCGATAAAATCAAATGATCCAAGAACACTTCTCATATCATTTCATCTAAAATACACACAAGTAATTGGTTTACCTCTTGAAGCGTGATTGCGATCGAGTCTCTAAACAAAGAGACATCCTGTCTCAAGTCCGATCCAATGGAGAAAACTCTTGCGAGCGCGTTGATGAGACATGTGCTCCTCGCAATCCATGTTGATGATATGATGAATCTCCATTTCATCACCTTTATTATATCATTTTGGCATTAACATTCATTATTTTCTTGCATTTATTGTGTAAATAATATTATTTTTAATGCCAAAATTATAGAATAAAGGGAAAAAAAGAAAAGGAATAAAATTCCAAAGGTATTTTATGACCCTAAACCTCGAGACCAGGTTAGGAATCGTGTTGGATGACAAGGAATAAAGTAGGGGGAGATAAGGGCCAAAAGTACAATAAAAACCACAGTTATTTATTCATTCATTCAATAAAGCATTTTTGAAACCTATTTTATTCTAAATTATTTACACATCAAATAAAAAAACTTTGAAAATGAAAGTTGTAGATAATAATGTAAATAAAAATAATATAAAATTGAATTTGTATAAAAATAATACACAGTGTACTTTTTATACACAAAATAAAAGGCCAAAATCCTAACTTCACAGACCCACATCTTGCAAATAAAAACTCAAAATGTATCAAAAACCACTCTAATTTTATATAACTTCCAATAAGGTATTTAATGGAGGTGGTTTCATATTTTTTGGGGTTAAGATATGAAAGTTGGGCTTTGGACCCTCCTTGTATAATATACTCGAATAAATTATTCAATTTATTCATTTTTTTATTATTTTTATAATTTTATATTTTTATAACTTTATACACATTATTTATAAATTATATACATATTAAAACCAAAATAAAACCAAAAATAAAATACAAAATAAGATAATTCTATATAAAAACATAAGCAAAATATCTATGCTATTACTTATACAAAAATAAAAGTGAACCTTATTATTTTATTATTTATTCTTTTATATGTTTACACTCTTGTAAATATTATTTATATTCTATAAAAATATAAAGAGAAATTAAAACCCAATAAAATGCAATAAAATAAAATAACGTATATAAATCATAGATGAAATACCTACAAATATACTTATATAATATATACCCTTATTAATTTAAGTGTACAAATAACATCGCAAAAATATAATAAAAATATATTTATACACATAAAAATAAGTTATAAATATATAAAATAAGAGAGGACAATAATAAAATAAATATAAAAAATAAAATAGCCAAAATATAGATAAATATACCTATAAAATATAACCCTAAAAATTAACTACTATTAAATAACTTCAAAAAATAAATAAAAATCATATTAAAATACTAAATAAATTTAAACATTTTATAATAAAAAATTAAAAATCATTTACTATTTCAAATGAATAAATTTCTAATAAACAACCTCTTTTGTTCTATAGTGAGCTACGTGTACCAATCCGCTTCCAAGGAATGTTGACCCCCGGTCAACTCCCTATTCTTTCTTCTGACTTTAGTGAGAACCTCGAGCGGCCCGCTTTCATGATTTTCTACCTGCCGCTCCATTGCACCATTACCCTCGAGTTCTTCAGCAATTATGATCCCTAATCTTCCTAGATCCACGCCGACCTTGTATATTCTTTGTACATAATCTCGATCTCCGCCAATCTGTCCTTGAATAAGGGTGCTCGTCCATGTTTATAAAGAACTGCCTCCTTTATAACTTTGGCCATCACATGAACCTTAGAACCCCTCAACTCCGGCCTAGCGTGTATCCTTGTGACAGGAGGAATCCCCTGGAGCTTGGCGGCAGTTGGAGGGCGAAGGAGGTGCACCCATGTCCACCTCACGGTGGCCCTGCCCCATGGCGTTGAACCCATGTATAAGAGATGTGTTTTATTCTTTTAGTTAACATTTTCTTCCCACATTTTAATTCTGCAATTATTTTAGTAATTTGGTGAGTGATTTAGCATATTAAGCTCGATTCGTAGTTTGCCGGAGCTCCGTTCCGGTGAACGTTTCCACCATGAGCCTCCAGTCTCCGACGCGCTCTTCCACCTTCATTTCTACCCCCAACCGCTTCTCGTCACCCCAGGCAGTTCATTTAACCCCAGATCCCTAGTGAATATGGAGATCCACTCTCCATTCTTTGCCTATCGTCAGAGAGCGCCGACCATCATCCTCCCTTCGCCCATTCTCCCTTCTACCGGGACGAGGCCATTTGTCCTCGTCCCTAGGCTTATCCTGTGCAGATACGAAGAGCAAGGAATCACTATGGAAGCGATATTGGTCCTCACTGGAGATACTTGGGGCTGCCAACTTCTCCGACCTTGTTGGAGAGCTCCAGCGGCCCCTAGTCCTTTTTGTTCCATCCAGCAGATAGGCAGCACCGGCAGAATTCTTTTTGTACTCTTGGATGCTCGAGGGATGATCGGAGGCTCACATGCCACTCGATCGAAGTTCGAAGTCGGGGGGTGTTCTTCCCTGTTCTTCGAAGCTTCGTCTTTGTCATCCGATGGACCACGATGCCCAGATCAAGCTAGAGCCGTTAATTCATCCCTGCTCTAGAGCGTTCGATCTGCGGGGTGATTTAATCCAGACCCTTCATCGCCGAACCGGTATCGTCGCAGGAAAAGACGCCACGTGTTAAGTAAATGAACCTCAGCCGTCCATCTCTACATGTTAATGGGGGTAAATTTCAACTTATCCCCTCCTTTTTACATATTTATTATTTAGTTCTGTAAATAAATTGTAACGCTTGAAATATGTTGGACTTTTTACGGAAAGACCATTGTACTTATTTTAGTGCATTTAGGTCCAGTCCAGCTCAGCTCACGTGTCATCCCACGTGAGCATGCAAATTGTAGGGATACCCCTGTGACTTTTTATATTTATTTTTAGTCTAATTTAGTTTTATATACGTGAATATTTTTGGAAAATTGCATTGAAGCCCACGTTATTTATTTTAATTGCAATTATGCCCCTGCTAGTATATGTATTTTTTTGTGCTTAGATTTCATTTCATAGAAATAGCATCGTAGCTCCTAAAAATTCACAAAAATAGGGTTAGATACTTGGTGGCATGTACTTTCACGCCATGAATTTATGTTGCATTTTTAGGCATTTCAATTATTTATTAAAAATCGAAAGGAGCATATTTTCGTACTGTCTAGCTTAGAAAATACCAAAAATATAAAAACATCTTGAAAAATTCCAAAAAAATTGTATATTATCTATTTTATTATATTTTAGTTCCAATCCAAAAATCATTAAAAATGGAAAAAGGAAAAAACTTAAAAATTTAAAAACCCCAAAATATTTTATAAAAATCTAAAAAATCATTAAAAAAATCCAAAAATATGCTTTTCTACTCTATAATTTTATTTATATAAGTATTTTTATAATAAAGTTGATTTGGATAATTTTGGACCTTATTTACTATTTTTAACATTCAAATCAATGTCAGGTATTTATTTAGTCTCTTATTTGAGATATTTTTTGACTTTAAAAATACATAAAAATTAGCAAAAAATACAGAAAAAATATAGAAACATTTGAAAAATTTATAAAAACCAAAAATAATTTATTTTCTGTATTTTGTTTATGTTTACTATTATTTATAAGTGCATTACTCTATATTGTATATATAGCCTTATATTATATATATACGAAAATGAACTATAAAAATTTGAAAATATAAAAAGAAAAATATAAAATTAGAAAATTGAAAATAAAAATATAAAAATATAAAAATATAAAATATAAAATAAAAACCCACAAAAACAATAAAAATGGACAAGAGATGAAAGTCAATTTTTTGTGCGCATTGCCCCCTTCTATCGTTTGCTCCATGAGTTCGACCTCTACACATGTTTGCACCTATATACTCATGTTGAAGAGTTATAATAATTTTTTACTCCACATTTTTTGATATTTATTGCTTGATTTGTATTGTGGTTTAATTGTTGATTGACTAGAAGTTTTCGTCTGAGGTCGAATCGACGACTGTCGATTCGCCTTGCAGTTTGACAAGACCTAAGCAAAATCTCTATCATCCTGATCGAAGCGACGAATCTCCTGATCTCGTCACATGAGATCCGACGTCTTCTTCACGATTGAGGCGCACCGAAGGAAATGGAGATCTATGAGCAAACAATCCGGCAACATAATGACGATGTTGCGACGATAACGACTCTCTCTAGGGCTCAATGGTGGACGGCCACAATGAGAGACGGGGAGAGAGACTTGGCGTGTAGAGAGAGAGAGAGGGAGAGAGCAATTATTTTGATGTCACTTGAAGAGCAAGTGGTGCCTCTTCTTATATAGTATTTTGGGATCCATGGATCTCAATTCATGGACAACACAAAGCCAATGGATGAGATTGATTTGTGTTTCTTTCAATGGCCATGATTTTGTTCTAAAAACACAACAACAATTAACTTTATTAAATTAAATATATATTCAATAATCAATATAAATTAATTTTAAATCAAATCAATTATCTTGGAGATAATTGGAAGGAGATAATTATCTACCAATCAAGGTGAGACGACCACCCAATCCCATTGGGACTTGGTCGTCGTTCACCACCTTTGGTGGTTGGCAATCTTTTTCAATGAGATTACATTATTGCATTCCAACATTATCTCACAATAATAATTCTCAATTATCTTGAGAACATTGCAATCATGTTATTGGAAATTTGTGAATCACATTCACAACCTAAATTAAATGTAAATTATTTTTTAATTAACTATTCAATGTGAATCCAATTCACATCAAGATTTAATCAACAAATATTAATCACAATTGGCTCTCGCTAATATATTATAAATCATATTTATAGTGTATATGATTAATATGGCTAGTGCGATCCACATTATTCATATCCATGATAATTAAATCACATTTAATCATATTGGATCTTTATTCTCTTGTTCCCAAATAATATGAATCACATTCACATTATTGACATCTTTGATAAGTAAATCACATTTAATTATCTTAGATAACTCTCCTTATAATATGAATTAAATTCAAATTACTCATGATAACTAAATCACATTTATTTATCAATTTTCTCAATGCTCGGATACATATATCAACAAAGAAATTATCATGAACTCTTTCAAGGAAAATGCGCTTTCTTTACAGATACTTGGAGATAAGGACATGACAATTGTATTGTTCCATGTATAGTGATTTGGATATTGAGATCACATCTCTAATCCTGATCTTGCAGACCTCTCATTGATGCTTGATTATATCAAGACTACAAATCTAATCTTCTCATTGCATCTGAATCACATTCAGATCAATGTCCAACATTTGTACCAAGATTAAATCACTTGTCTATTGAGAGGAGTCGCTAAAATCCAGACTTGTTTCATCAGTCCCTCGGAATGGAGGCGTCATGGTTATACAATCATTTATGATCACATCACCCTCAGGTATTCCTAATATATGTACATCCTGCATACTGAAAGACCCATTGAATAAACCTGAAGTATTAGATCAATTTTACATTGTCTACTTCTGGGATTTATCATTATGTTTCCCATTTGACTATTGGAAATTGGTATTGATCATATACTTTCCAAAAGCATATATCATACCCAGGTGTTTATCATATACTTTCCAAAAGCATATACCAAACCTACAAATTCAGTCAAGCTTCCAAAGTGAGACGACCATGCATGGATTTTATTCTTCCCAATATCTCATGAGTGAGCTCATGTCTTCCGGTTTGGTAACTGAACCTGTAAGATCCCTTTGAGAGATTGTATTACTCATATACCCTTGTAAGCACACCAACGCGCCAGTGTTTAGACCTTGATTAGTTCATCAACCTATTGGTCTGCCAAATGTACATACTCAGACATATAGTAACACATGTGTCTCCGGTCAGAGGATGCGCGCCTATATCATGATAGCATACGACATAGGACTTTGGTTATATCGATCTCGTTAAGTCAACTTTTTAACCTAACTTATCTAACACTTGCATCAAGAGGTTGGTTAGATATAAACCTTTAGAGAAAGGACTGACATCTCCTTTTCAGACTAGAGATCATCTCTTAATAATCTTTTGACGGTGCTTGATGAGTCCTCGATCTAATACTTTAAAATATTCATCCAAGCACCAAACTCTATGATTTAACAATTAAATCAACAGTTGTATGATCATTAAGATGATCGTGGTATTTAACCCTAATTGCACTAAGGGACCTATTATGCAAATTAGTTATTCTTCATTACAGATTAGGGAGTGATATTTGCTATAACATTTATTGCATTATGTCTCATCGTGGGCTCGCGTGTCCAACAATATCGCACTAGCCTAAAGAGTCATTAATGGGCTAATCTTTAAACCCATACTCATGTGACAATCATTGGCTATTTAAAAAAGTAGCTTGGTAAGATGATCAGTCACTCTGTTCCCGAGAGACTACACCATGTCCTTTTACGGTTCTTTCATATCTCCTAGTAATAGTGATCGCATCCAATGCGAATGTTGCATCTTATGCAACCAATACTCAATTAGTTATAGTGTCCTTGACACTACAACTCAATGATCATTATAACCAGTATGTTATTTTTATTATCCTTATCAGAATACCCTTATTCCTTGACATCTCTATCTCCTAAGGTATCCGCAGTTAAGACCTTTTAGATCACTATCTATAAAGTCTTAAGTTCTTGAAGATAAAACTTAGAGATCACTATCTTGAAAGTCTTGTCCTCTTTGAAGATATTGTGATTACTGCAGTCAAGTGTTTTATCTCCATAGTAAGATTAGTAACAGATTACTACTCCCACCGCATGGCAGACATATGGATTTTGTACACATTTAGCATACACTCGGCTTCTCGTAACTTATGCATAAGGGCAAGTAGTTCTAGCATTCACTTCCTCAATTCTTTGAGGTACTATCCCTTCAGATAGGTCAGTACCATATCTTAAGGGAAGGAAGCCTTCCTTGGGGTTTTCCAAGAATGAAACATGTCCAAGGTGTACCACTTAATGTGACGGTACCAATACCCTCTTTTGAACATCTTCAGAACTAAGATCTGAGAGGTATCCTTGATATCATATCTCAAGGTATGGAATAACCAGTCTATAAAATACTTTTTATTATCCTTATATCATTTCAAATGATTAGGATATCATCTACATCTAACACGACGAAAACAATGGCACTCCCACTAAGCTTCACACAGTTCATCAAGATTCTATCTGAAATCATAACATTTATGATTTCATCAAATCCAATATTCCAAATACAAGAAGCTTATTTGAGTCTATAGATGGAATTCCTTAGCTTGCACACATTACTTTCCTCAACTATAAATCCTTGGGGCTACTTCATATGAATAACCTCGGAGAGGTATTCATAGAGGAATGCAATGTTGACTTCCATCATGAAGAGGTCAAAGTCAAGTTGTGTATCTATAGTTAGCAATATTCCGATGGGTTTAAGCAAGGTCACTGAAGAGAAAGTCTCATTGCAAGCAATATCTTCTCTTCGATGTGTAGCTCATGGCTACAAGCCGTGCTTTGAAGATCCCTACCTTCTCATCAGGTTCCATCTTTCTCTTAAAGATCCATTTACACCTTAACGGGTCTTACTCATATAGGTGGATCCTCGAGAGTCCATATACAACATTTGTATATGAACTGTACTTTAAACTTTATTTCTAACATCCATTTTTCCATGACATGATCTTCAAAAGCTTCATCACATGAAGTTTGATCATTGTCAGATTTCTCTGACACATGGAATCTATCCTCAAACTCATTTGAAGAGGTATTAGTGTTTCATCTTTAATTGTCCTTTTAGTTTTCAATTTTAGGAGCCTCATTATCTTCTCAAGATTAAATGAGTTCCTTCACCTCATTTTCATCTTGTTTCTCAAGAGAGTCATTCTCTAAGAATAATATCCTTAGAGATGAGATCTTTTAAGAATCTCAAGGTCATAAAGTAGGTATCCAATAACATTCTTTATTTTCCTAATGAATTAGCACTCTATGGTTCCAGATTCCAACCTAGTTGCATCCATAACATGGTCATGGACCAAACAATCCCAAATTCTCAAATGTCCAACACAAGGCCAGGTTCCAAACCTTAGCTTATGAGGATGTTCAGGTTTAGATATACATGGAATATTATTAAGGATATATATTGTAGTCACTACTACAATATACACCTGGAAACTAAGAGGTAATTATGCTAATATTCACCATTGATCCAATCAAGTCACACATGATTCAATTGTATCTCCCTATAACTCTCTTGAGTTTAGGTGTATCAGGAGTAGTGAGATAGGAATGAAATTCCTATCTCCATAATGTATTCCTTTAATTCATCTAACAGGTAAAAACTACCTTGATTAGATCTTCCTTCAAACTTTGGTTCTAAACCAAAATTATGAAATCTTTGAACATTTCAAAGGTTTCCAGGGTGAAGGGAAGATATCTCATATCACAAATAATCATTGAATGATATCACATATCATAAATGTTTATTATGATAAAGATGATCCACATACATCAATATGTATGAGATCTTGAATACCTTGACATCTAACACCATTTTCAAATAAGGATGAATTGGACATTTTCGAATACAATATTCAAAAGTATATACGATTTGAAATTTCAAACATTCTAAAGGTTCATCTCTTACTATTTTATTGATCTCATCAATAGACGTATGTCCAAGGCTTGATGCCAGATCATTATGAAATGATCTTAATCTCCCTATTGATCTTTTAAGGTTAATTTTCAGTATTAGAAATTTTAATGAACTATTCATTGATTTTCTAATTTACTAGATTCCTCCAGATATTAGATTACTATATAAAATATGTCCATCATAACTCTTTATGATAGGTCTATTCTAGAATTCATCTTTGTTCCCAACATTTAGAAATAAACAATGAGTGTATTCTAGTATATAGGTCATAGAGACATTCTCTAAGACTAGGGCTCACCCATTGAAAATATAAAGTCTATCTATCCAATAGAGATTGTTGCAAAAAATTGCATCAACCTCCATGTGGATGACTATTAAACCTTATGATCAAATTTTCTAGTCTTCTAAAACATATGCAACCAATTGCAAATGCCATTAGAAGAATGAGATACAATTATCAGACCTTGATCTTATCAAATAAGAAAGTCAATTTCAATGATTAAATGTAGATTATCCCGATGCATTATCCGAGTCCTTCTCTAAGGATCCTAGATAGTCTAGATAGTCACATTATTGATACATCAACTTATTGCAGTATTGGCATTTATCCAACTCTTTGGATGCCATATGTGCGGAAACCATAGAAGTACAGTCAACTCTTTGACTTTTCTTCTAACTTGGATCCGACCCATGCTTCCATTGTGCTCCCTCCATCTATAAACAACCATTTCTTAGGACAAAAGGATCTCCTTTGTTGAATTTAAAAGATTTCAATATAAGAGTATTTCAACATTTATACATGCTTTATTCAGTTCATACAATATGATTATTATGAAGCTTCAGGAATGACTTGAGTATAGATAGTAGAATGATGACACTCATCATATCAACATACATCTTAACTCTTAAAGACTTTGGTTCAGGTAGGTACTCAAACATGTTGAATACAACGTCTCTTATAGAGCCACCATTTTGCATGATGCAATGAACCATGTCATTCATGATTAAAGTGTCGAGAGCACATATGTATGCCATAACATCTTCTTAGATTTTATAAGGATTATTTAACAATTACGATCATCATCGACATGTCATTTCCAAAGTACATTCGATGAGTTCAAGACTATAGAGACATACAAACCCTAGGTTGTTGTCCTATTGTCTATTTAATTGTCATTTCTCATTACTATAAGGAAACTACATACATTATGTGACCAACTGCAAGTACAATATCTTGATCATGGATCCAATTCACGATATTTTACTGATTATTATTAAGTATACTATTGAGTAGGTTTAATGAAGGATTATCTGAAATAAGAAATTTGCATAAATATATAAATATATTTTACTTTAATTTAGGAATTTTTATATCAAAGTTGCCTTGCCTTGTCAACACTGAAAGTTCATTCGCTTAGTCACTTTCAATGTAAGAGATATACTTACCATTATATCTCAAGCAAGATCTAGGATCTCCTTTCGAATCTTTGTCACATCCAATAATATGAGAATTTGTAACTCGGATAAAAAGAAGCGGGAACACATTCTACCTTCTAAGTCCAACTTGCATTCCCAATTCAATCTTTAACACCCGGGTCCACCACCCCTAAGGTGATGTTGACCCATCGTTAATTAAACCAACCATCAACAAGCTTAAAACTCGCTATATGCAATCCTATATCGCCCAAATAATATGAGGACCCAATATTGGGGTCACTTTGTATACAGACTTACTCTTTTAAGAAGCAAAGAACCCAATCCATATGTGCTTGTATGCAAGAGATGTCACTTCAGACATACGTCTCCTACATACAATCCCTGGTGATGGAATCTTTACCTTTACGGGAGACTATGGATGTCACTTATGTGATCCTCCATATCATGTTCAAAATTTAACTAATTATTATGAATCATATTCACATAATTAATTCTAAGGGAAATAACAACTCTATTCATAATAGAGTATTTTAATTGGATCTAGTTAATTTAGTCATATAAATCAATTATTAATACAATCAATCAACCAACAAACAATTTTTAGTTATTACTTGATGGATGGTATAATCTCAATATATGTATTATTCAAATTTTAATAATTAGAAAAATACATCATGATAGCTTGAAGCATTATCCCTTCCTTACCCATTGTCATGGCATGTTCCGACGGGAGTGGGACAGACTGCTCACAAAGCAACCTGCTACCCCAATGCTCCCCGACTAGATACCATATCCACCTCAGGTCAGGATAATGCCAATTGATCACTTTGTACTTGAGATGATAATCGGTCTTTCTACCGAAGTTATACAATATAATAATAATAATCAAAACATTTTTTATTAACATTATAAGGGCATTTTCTAAACAAATCCCCAATATTATTCAAGCATAAATAATCGGTTTTTCAACCGAAGTTATACCATATAATAATAATCAAATCATTTTTGATTAACATTATAAGGACATTTTCTAAACAAATCCCCAATATTATTCAAGCATCATGGTTGTTGGAAGGTTCATGTAGCCAATTGTGATCTAGAACATATCTAATCAAGTTGGTTATGTTCAATGCCATTCAAGGAAATAATCATCATATTTAAATATTTCAAAAATATTCATTAATAATTATCTCAGAAAATTAACCATTAATTTCCATTAATTTGATTGAATGACAATTACAATCTTCATGATCAATTATGTAATTTCCAACAGCGACCCCTACTTACTAAAATTGCATATCTCCATCAATTTAAATCCAAATCAAGAAAAATAAGTTTTCAAAGTTTGCCCATTTAATTTACAACAGAGACCAAGTGATATTCACGCATTTTTAGGTGTTTTAAAACCGTAATTAACTCTTTAATAATGTCAAGATTCTCCATCCTCGAAATAGTGGATATATGTTAATTAAAATGATCATATCTTGAGCAATCGGTTTCCAAATCACGCAAACTAAAATCCCAAGGTTTCCTTATTTAATGAGGATCATTATCCAAGTGATAATCACGTGTTTAAACACTTTTAAACCGGGATAAAAAAGCACTAAATAGGGTTGCATCAATGGAATGCGATAAAATTTTCACAAGTCCTAATGAGCCCAAGTCTTCCTAAGTTTATGGATCGTATACAAAAACACCAACCTAGATCTGATACCACTTTAAAGGATATTATCATATCCTTAAGCGCATCATGAAAGTGTGAGGATCGCATCGTATGCGATCGGGAGCAACTAGTCGCACTAGTTGCTCGAGGCAGCGGAATTTTAAAAAAAATCAATTGATGAAATTACATGATCCAAGAACACCTCTCGGATCGTTTCATCTAAAACACAAACAAGTATTATGTTTACCTCTTTAAGCGTGGTTGTGATCGAGTCTCTAAACAAAGAGACCCCCTGTCTCAAGTCCGATCAATGGAGGAGACGCTTGCCAGCGTACTGATGAGACGTGTGCACCTCACAATCCATGTTGATGATGCAAACGACGAATATCCTGATCTCATCACACATGATTTGAAGTCTTCTTCACGAGCGTGGTGCACCTAAGGAGATGGAGATCCACGAGCAAACAATCCGGCAGCATAACAATAATGTTGCGACAATGACGACTCTCTCTAGGGCTCCATGGTGGACGACCACAATGAGAGAGAGGGAGAGAGACTTGGTGTGTAGAGAGAGAGAGGGAGAGGGAAATTATTTTGATGTCACTTGAAGAGCAAGAGGCAACTCTTCTTATATAGCATTGTGGGATCCATGGACAACAAAAATCCAATGTATGAGATTGATTTGTGTTTCTTTCTATGGCCATGATTTTGTTGTAAAAACACAAAAAATAATTAATTTTATTAAAGTAAATATATATTGAATGACAAATATAAATTAATTTCAAATGATAACAATTATCTTGGAGATAAATGAAAGGAAATAGTTATCTACCAATCAAGGGGGGATGACCTCCCAATTCCATTGGGACTTGGTGGTTGTCCACCACCTTTGGTGAATGACAATCTTTTCCAATCAGATTACATTATCTCATTCCAACATTATCTCACAATAATAATTCTCAATTTTTTTGAGAACATCTCAATCATGCCATTGAAAATTTATGAACCACATTCACAATCCAAAATAAAAAGTAAAATATATTTTCAATTAATTATTTAATGTCAATCCAATTCACATCGATAATTAATAAACAAATATAAATCATAATAAATTCTCTATAATACATTATAAATCACATTTATAATATATATGATTAATATGGATAGTTCTATCCACATTATTCATATCCATGATAATTAAATCACCTTTAATCATCTTGGATCTCTATTCTCTTGTACCCAAATAATATGAATCACATTCAAATTATTCACATCTTTGATAATTAAATCACATTTAATTATCTTAGATAACTCTACTTATAATATGAGTCAAATTCATATTACTCATGATAATTAAATCTTATTTATTTATAAATTTTCTCAATGCTCGGATACATATATCAACAATGAAATTATCTTGAACTCTTTCAAGGATAATGTGCTTTCTTCGTGGATACTTGGAGACAAGGACAGAGTGATTGTATTATTCCATGTACAGTGACTTGGATATTGAGATCACGTCTCAAATCCTAATTTTGCGGACCTCTCATAGATGCTTGATTAAATCAAGACTGCAAATCTAATCTTCTCATTGCATCCGAATCACATTCAGCTCAATGTCAAACATTTGGACCAAGATTAGATCACTTCTCTATTGAGAGGAGTCACTAAAATCCAGATTTGTTTCATCACTCCGTTAGAATGGAGGTGTCATGGTTATACAATCATGTACGATCGCATCACCCTCAGGTATTCCTAATACATGTACATCCTATATACTCGAAGACCCATTGAATAAACCCGAAGTATTAGATCAATTTTACACTGTCTACTTTAGGGATTTATTATTAAGTTTCTTATTTGACTATTGGGAGTTGGTATCGATCATATACTTTCCAAAAGCATATTCAAGTGTTGATTATATACTTTCCACAATCATATACCAAACCTACCAATTCAGTCGAGCTTCCAAAGCGAGATGACTGTACATGGAATTTTATTCTTCCCAATATCTCATGAGTGAGCTCATGTCTTCTTATTCAATAACCGAACCTGTATGATCCCTTTGAGAGATTGTATTACTTATATGCCCTTGTATGCACACCAACACGCCGTTGTATATACCTTGATTAGGCCATCAACCTATTAGTCTACCAAATGTACATACTTACACATATAGTAACACATATGTCTCCGGTCGGAGGATGCGTGCCTATATCATGACAACAAACGACATAGGACTTTGGTTATCTCGATCTCGTTAAGTCAACTCTTTGACCTAACTTATCTAACACCTCTGAATCTCTATTCCTATGTAGAGGACCTGTATCAATAGGTCGGTTAGTTATAAACCTATAGAGAAAGGATTGTCATCTCCTTCTTAGGCTGGAGATCGTATCTTTATAATCATTTGACGGTGCTTGATGAATCATCAATCTAACTCTTTAGATATTCATCCAAGCACCAACTTCTATGATTTATAAATTGAATCAACAATTGTATGATCATTAAGATGCCCATGGCACATAATCCTAATTGTACTAAGGGACCTATTATGCAAATTAGTTATTCTTCATTTCAGATCAGTGAATGATATTTGCAATAACATTTATTGTATAATGGCTTGGCATGGGCTCACATGTCCAACAATTTCCCTTGGAAGAATTAATTGTGTGAATATAATTCATAATAATTAATTATAATTTGAACATGATATGGAGGATCACGTAAGTGACATCCATTGTCTCCCGTCAAGGTGAAGGGCTCTGTCAACAGGGATTGTATGTAGGAGATGTCTGTCCGAAGTGACAGCTCCTGTATACAAGCACATCTGGATCGGGCTCTTTGCTTCTTGAAAGAGTAAGGTCGTATGGTTAGTGACCCCAATATGGAGTTATCATATTACTGGGGCCATATTGGATTGCGCATAGCGAGTTCTAATCCTATTGACGATTGGTTCAATAAACGATGGGTCAACATCACCTTAGGGGTGGTGAGCTGATGAATCTATGATTCATCATCTTTATTCATTTATTTTAGCTTAAATCCCTTATAAAACACCTACATATAACACTAACTCCATATTCTTACTAACTTGCATTTATGTGTAAATATTGTACACTTATTACTAATTTTAACTAAAAATAAATAAAGAAAGAAAGAAAAGGAAAATAAAGAAAAGGAAATTAAAAAAAGAAAAAAATAAAGAAAATAAAATAAAAAAAGAAGACTGTATATAGGCTGACCCAAACCCCGAGAGAAGGTCAAGACTTGGCCTGATCGACCAGGAATAAAGTAGGGGGAGATAGGGTCCTTAAGCAGAAAATAAAAAAAAAGTGTGTGTGTGATGTTGTAAATACTTCTCACTTATTTTGTATATATCTGTATAAAACTGACACTAATTTATTTGTGCCTTAATTGAACTCAAATTAAATAATTTCCAAAACAAAGTTGTAAATAAAAATGTGTCCTAATTAATAAAAATAATTACACAATTAAATCATGTATAGAATAAAAGTAACCACACTTGGAAAAAGCCACTAAGCACTAATTGAACGACCAATTCTGGCTCCATATGAGCTCAAATTGAATCAATCTCACTTCCATTGGATTCGAAATTAATTTATCTTTAAAATGGCTGCATTTACATAATTTTTGGAGTTACGGTTGAAAAGTCGGTTTTCTGGGGTGGTTTGTGCAATTTTTCCATATATTTTGTGCATATTGTATTTTGTATATTTGTAAATTATTCTAACTAATTATTTAAAATAAAAATAAAAAAAATAAAAATTTTAAAACAAAAAGGGACTAATTTCCTCATTTACCCTTGTATATAATGTCATATATGTATATAGTATATGTATATAGTTGGTATTTTTAATTAACCTCCATAAAAATAAAAAAAATAATTTTTTAAAATTCAAATAAATAAGTGACGAAAATTTTAAAAAATTAGATAATTTTTTAATTTTTTTCTCTTTTACTATCATCTCATCTCTTCCACCAAAAAATTCAAAAATTCATTTCAATTTTCATCTATCTTATCTCTTTATCCAAAAAAATTCAAAAATTCAAATTTCATCTCTTTTCTATTTATATGGCTTCTTCTCCCTCATTCCAACTTGATCAATCTTTAGAGAGGGGAGCCCGATCTCCGAGAGAAAATTTCGTCGAGAAAGTTGCCTAGTCTCCAAGCCGTCTAGTGAGAGCGAGTCGGCCTTGTCGAGGCGATCACGATCCATTTCCGCTCCTAATGTGAGATCCACATTTTCCTTATTATTTTATCTTACTTTAATTGTAATTTATTTTGTCGCATTTTTTTCTATCGTCATTTTATTTCTCTATATCTTTTAAAAAAGATTATCACGATTTTGATCCGCTTCAACTCAATTTTTCATCTCACTTTCTCGACCTCCACGTGTTCCATTCTATCGTCCACGATCTCTCAACTCCGGCCGCGTACGGTGGCCGAAGATCGGATTCGATTCTTCCATTTTTCTACGGATCCCCGTTCATTTTTTCTGATTTGTAAATAAATAAAAAAAATTTGTTTCTTTTTCTCTAACGTTTGTTTTGCAGGATCATATAAAAAACAAAAAAATATAAAAAATATAAAAAAGAATTTCTATATCTTGTTTTCTCTATTTTCTCAGATTTACAAAAAAAATAAAAAGTTTTTGTTCACTATTTACAATTCAAATTATAAAACAAAAAAAAACAAAAAAAGGGGACGACTGCCATTCCAGGCGTTGCCACCCCCCACCGCCTTCAGTTGCTCCGCCGTCAACCGCCTTCAGCCGCAACACCGCAGCTCCGTCATCAACTGCCTTCAGCTGCACCACCGTAGCTCCACGCCCACTCGCGTGGCTGATGAATACTTATTCATCACTCTTTATTCTTTTATTTTAGCTACAAAACCTTTGCCAAACACATGTATATCCTTGTAAATACAAATAATTATCAAATTGCATGCATTTTGTAAATATGCATAATTAGCAAGTTTTTGTGCATAAATAAAAGAATAAAGAGACAAAAGAAAAAGAGGGAGATATTTAGAATAAATATTGAGCGACCTAATCCCAAGGGAGGGCTCAGCATGGGCCTGACTGCATAAAAACCAAAGTAGAGGGAGATAAGGAAGCTCATGTGTGTAAATATACCTGTAAATAGAATAAAAATATTTTCCTCTCAAAATAAAAATAAAAATGGGTTGTATTTATTTGTAAATATTTGTAAATATTAAATTAAAATAAAAATAAGAAAAAGAAAAGAAAAATAAAAAGAAATAAAAATCTCTTCATCATTGAAGATACACCATGTATATAGCACCAACTTTTATATTTATTTCACCCTATAAATAAATAAATTAAAATCTCATAAAAAGTGTAAATATTCCTTACTTCATAATGTAAATAAATAAAATGAAAATTACAAAAAAAAATAAAATAAAAAGAAATAAAAATAGAAATCAACATCACCATTGTATATTTACCATATATGTATATAAATAAACCTATTTATTTACCCCTTGTAAATAATTAAGAAAAATAAAATAAAATTACCTAAATATTCCAAATTTTATCTTGTAAATAAATAAAATAGAAAATTGGAATAAAAATGTACAAAAATAAATAATGAAAAATCAAAATTAAAAATTCAATATTGTATATACATATGTATATAATACTATATTTTAAATACCTAATTTTTATTTCAAAAAAATAAATAAAAATCACAAAAAATAGTTTAAAGTAAAAGAAACATTTTTCATATTTTAACTTTTTCTAAAATCGGCCATTTTCTATTTTAAAATGAATTACCAAATCTTTTATGACGTGGCCGCTCCTGATTGGTCCACGGGGGATGTTGACCCCTCGGTCAACTCCCCCCTGGACCACAAAGTCCCGGATCCGAGTTTTCGACCCGACTTCTCGATATTTTCCACACTCGATTCGATCACTAAAACCCTATACCCCGGGTCCTATCTCTTCCTTGCAGATCCTACACCTTCGGCCGGGGTGGATTATCGGGGTCCAAGCTCCGATAAGCTCGCCCGATCGTCTTCAAGCCCGACACCTAGGACTATATAGCATCCGCTCCGCCGCACATTTGACGCATCTCTGGTCCTCCCCCTCGACGCCAAGGAGCTCCTTTACCTCGCCTGAGTGATAGCGGAGCGATTTGGAGTGGAAGTGAGGCTCGAGGCATTGGGAATCCTCTGATCCGGTGGCTTTGCCGCCGTGCGCCGCCGCGAGCGCGCCCAGCCTCGGGAACCGACGCCCCCTTGCAGGAAATGACCCCGGAGCTCCCCGAGCTCCAGCACAGTCGACCTCCTCCGCCAGGTAACTTAGTTAGCCAGTAGCGTAGCGTAGATTTCAGTTCTTAGGTTTTAGTTCCTGTAGCTTTGTCGCTTCCGCCCGTCGTCTCCGTCCAGCTATTTGCCCATCCGACCACACCACCACCTTCACGAGCCTTCTCCGCACATTCTTCATTCAGCCACCCAACCCTGACTCACCCCGGAGCAGGGACTTCGGTCCTCCTCCGCCGCATCACCGGAGGACCTCCACACCGACACATCTTCCATCCATTTCGCGCTTTGACGGGTCGAGGCAGTTTGCCCTCGACCCCTCTTTCATCCTGTGCAGGTAACAGGTCAAATCGACCTCATCTGGAGGTCGGAACTTCAGAGCACAGGCGCTCCAGTTCGTCATCATCGCCGGAGCTCTCCAGAGCTCCCCGTCATCATCGGAGCGGTCCATTGGCTGCGGACCACCAAGGCGTACCTATTCCACATCTTAGTAGCAGCATCGGAGCTCCTCAGCGCGTGCACGAGTCCGGCGAAACTCGCCGGCGACCTGTTCTTGGTGCATCCTCCAGAGCCGTCTGATCTTCCTCGACGCTCCAGATGCGATCTTTGCCATCCATTTGAGGAGCCCTCCATCGTCCGATCCCTTGGAGGACTGATCTGGACCACACATTCAGACGAAGAGACACCAGTGACTCTGGACCGTTCGATCTCCACATGTCGTCTTCACCGCCGTCGATTCAGCGAGGATTTACCCGCAGTGCACCACCACCATCAGATCAGCTACGTGGGAGATCCTCAGCCGTTCGATTCGAGCGGAGTTTCTTCGAGCAGGTGCCACCATTCTAGACCGCACGATCTTTCGCGTAGCACCTTCCCCACCGTCCGCTTAAATAATAGGGGTAATTTCTCTAGGCCCCTTCAGTCTTTAAATTTAATTTTTAGTCCTGTAAATAGTTACTATAGTTCTTTTATTTTGGTTATTATGCATCGAGGACCTTACTGTTTTGGATATTTGCTATTTAGTCCCTGCCTGTAGTGTCCACATGCTTTGAAACGTGCTTTAGTGGTGTTTTTGCATTTCCTACCATGTGGTTCTAGCGTGTTACTCTTTATATTTTTATAAATTGGAATGACAAAAATAACCCTCTGAGTTTGAACCACGTGCGCGACGCGTGGAGGCTGGAATTTTTACATTTTAGGCCCGAAACTTTGCTGCCATGTTATTAAAAGGCCCCTGGAACATATTTTTCTTGCAAATAGGTCATTGTGCACTGTTTGCTTGTTTTCAAATTTAATAAAATAGCAAAATTACTCCAAATTAAGTGAAAATTGGACACGTGGCTTCTGCCACTGTGTAAAATTTTTACTAATTTTTGGAGACATTTTTGAACAATTTTAGTATTTTTAAAAATTCAAAAACCGCTCTTTTTGTCCCAGTCCATATATAAAAATCACAAAAAAATGATAAAACATCTTCAAAAATTATAAAAAATAGGTTTTGTGTGATTTTGCTTGGTTGATTTTCTGACCAATTTTGGTCATTTTTGGACTTTTAAAAAATATAAAAACACTAAAAAACTTAGAAAAATTCTAATAAATCATTGAAAAATCCAAAAATAATAAACTTTTAACCTGAAATTTCTTCTTTACTTCTACTTTCCAGGAAAAATACCTTCAGGTTTTATTAGGGCCATTTTGCATTTTATTTTGGCCCTTGAAGCCTGACTGGACATTGTGTGTTTGTTTTTGCCTTGTTTCATTTTTATAGAATCCTATAAAATCGGAAAATTATCAAAAATTCACCAAAAACAGTAAAAACTATAAAAAAACATAAAAATATTTTTGTTTGAATTTTTGGATTAATTTTATGTGTTTAAATAATTAGTCCAAGTTAATTGTTTCATTGTTTTCTTATTTCCCTTTATATTTAAAAAATAGAAAAAATATTAAAATATTAAAAATCTACCAAAAATCCTGTGTTTTCATTTTCTTTATTTTTCGACTACTTTGTAGGCCGCGAGGCCATCACGTGCTTTCCGAGTTCGACCCTGGGTGCTATACCAGATTAATATCATAGCGAGACCGCTACCTTGATTTTTATCGTGTTGTGATTTTTATTTGGTGGTCTGATCTTTTTCTTCTTGAGCTCTGAGCCTCGAATGACTGAGGTCACAATGACCGTATTGATTCCTTTACCTTGGTTGTTCAGGCGGCTCATCAGTGGCCCGACCTCCAGCAACCTCCGACACGTGCCGCCCCTCTAGTCCGCAGCGGCCCACCGCCGCACCCTGCCGCCACACGCCCGCCCGCGCGCAGGCGCCCACGCCAGCCACCCCGTGAGAGCGGTGGCCCCTTCTCCGCCTGAACCGTGTCAGCCCCTCTACGGCGACCACGCACCGAGCTCCTCCCTCCATCTCTGCTATAAGCACTAAGGCACAAGTCACTGCCGCCCCCGATCGCCGGCACTCTCCACGCCGCGGGCGGTGCGACTCATCACCATCCAGAGACGCGGGCAACGCGCCATCCGTCCAGCCGCCTTGCCGAAGAAGAAGGGCGGCGACCACTGTTGCCTCCCCTTTTGCTTGGAAGAAAAGATACAACCCTAGGGAGGGTTTTTTTTGAATAAAAAAGAAGATATTTGGAAAATTTGCATCTTCAGCCCCTGGAACTTTCATAAATTTCAAAGAAGTCCTTGCCAGCCTCAAGCACATGTCAAGCACGTGATATAGTGGTAAAATTGTGCATTCTCTCTTGTGATTTATTTTTTTATTGTTTATTGGATGCAAAAAAACTTATTTACATTTTAGTCCCTGATCTGCAGAACAGAAACTTGCGTGCTCTATTTGAATGAAATAAATGTTATTTTTGATCTAAAAATCTTGTAAAAATTATGCTATGCTCCTGATGTGATTATCTTCTTAGCATAAATTTTTCATTGCATTCTAGTTTCTTTTATTACTATTAAAAAATTAAAAACAGTGCCATTTTATCTTCTTGAAATTTAAAAATTCATAAAAATTTGAAAATAACTCCGAAAATTCCAAAAAATTAGGGTACTTTTATTTCATTGTCTTTTAATTTCTGTCCAATTTTCATGCATTAATTATTTATAAAACCCAAAAAAATTGAAAAAACACTAAAAATCTTACAAAAAACATAAATTTTCTACAAGAATATAAAAATTGTGATTTCAGTTCTTGTTTGTAGATATTTGCCTATAGTTTGTCATAAAAATAATTTATAAGAGTTTTAGGACTTAAAATATTTTTAAGTTGCAAATTACTCAAGGATGTGCACAATTTCACATTTTCTCACTGTTTGATTTTTAGAAAAATACAAAATTATCTGAAAAATCCACAAAAATTTCCAAAAATATTTTAAAATATTTCAGATACAAAAATATTTTTTTTGCATTTTTCTGATCATTTTTATAAATTGAAAAATTAAAAAAAGAGTTGGTGTGCGTATTTTTTATCTTGTGAATATTGCTTCGTGTTATTTCTGAAAATTAAAAAAATTACTAAATAAAAATCACTAAAAATTTGAAACTAAGATAATATAAAAAAATTAGAAGTAAAAAAATTAAAAAAAATAAAAAGATCAAAAATCTCAAAAACCAATGATAGTTGTCCTTTGAGATTCCTGTTTTCTCTTATTTGATTTCTGATTAATTGAATAACCCTCGGGATTCGTAGCCTCCCTGAGTTCGACCTTGTCCGCTATACATGTTAATAAGTAGCAAAAAATTGTTTGTTTGTCACGGGATTTTTGGGGATAGCGACGACAACCTTTTTATCATTAATTTTTCCGTCCTCCGAGAAAAACGTGTCAACAAAATGACACCGTTGCTGGGGTTCGAACGGCTAGGGTAGTTAGGTTTCTCTTTTGACCTGCTATATTGGTTGTATAATTTTCCCATTCACTTCATTGTTTATATCCACTGCATTCATTTCATTTTTTTCTTTTCTCATATTTGGTAATTGTTTTTCTTACACGTTTTCTTTTCTTTTTCTTGTGAGGGCGCGCAGAGTTAAGGAGGCGATCCTAGGAGAGCCGAAGCACCCAAGCAACGTGGAGGCGGCTTGATTCTTCACCAAGCCACATGATAGCGTGAGAAGAGGAGAAGAAGAAGTGAAGGAGATGAAAAAAAATTTAAAAAGAGAGAGAGAGAGAGAGAGTTTTTCTTTTCCATCTGAACTTTGTAAAAGGACATTCATTTGTTGCAGGGTCTGTTTCGCCAAGTGTTGGTGCACTTTGGGGATTTCACCGGTTTTATTTTCATCTCCTTTATTTTTCTTTATTTCCCGTGGATTTCGTGAACTACCTCTTGATCGCTTTAATTAACTTGCTTGAGCAAGGTAATTAGTTAGGTCCAAACACCCTAAACAAGAAATTTCTGTGCCTATAGAGTAGAGTGTAATTTGGACTTAGTCAAATTAACTTGTTCTTGCCCGTTAATAGAAGTTATCATCTAGGATGGTTCACTTGCATTTGCATATAGGATAGTTTATTTAAATTCTGCGCGGATCACTTGGATGTAGAGTGCTGGCGATATGGTACGCATCTCTAATCCCTGCATGCATCATTGTTTTTAATCGTGCATTGGCATTTTCGATCTCCTTCCTTGTTTTCACTCACATAAGTTAAAAAGGAAATTAGACACTCGGTAGGAAATTCATTGAAAATATTTTTAAACCAAGTGATAACTGCTAAAATCGGGACTTCTAAAGAAAACTCGACCCTAAAAAAATACAAGGAAAATTATTGTTTGGGGAGAGTAACCCCCTCATTGTTTGGTTTGCTTAAGCGAGAGAGCGGCCCACACACTAGGATAGAGCCACGCCCAAACTCTTTTCAGACTACTATCTTGGGTTATTCGTTCTCTGGTGAGGATCTCTCCAGTAGCCGATAAAGCGGTCCGTGACGTCCATAACAGATTGAATTGATCGGGTAGCCGGTATACGGTCCGCAGTTCATACTGGTTGGGAAAGATCTAACTTTGGGATTAGGCCAGTCTCATGAGAGCATTGGGTTCCTAACAGCTCGCTTTAACCGCTCTGATAGATTGTATTGTTACCAAACTCTAAAATTGACAAGATAATTGACCGAACCTTGACAGTCTTCACATTGAGTTGAGTTGGTGAACTGGGGGTTTGTATTGTGTTTGATTTCTTGTGTGCTTGCTAGATCCTTCTGTGCATTTGTGCCTTTTTCTCCATATCTTTTGACTTGACCACTCGTGCTCTCCCGATCCCGTCTTTTGTTTCGAAGATGGCCAACTGGAGTTATTTTAATCCAATCTTCATGGATATCTCATACTCTCCAGATGATCCACCTTCCTTTCTCCAGGAGGACTTTCCTCCTGATTTTTGTGCATATCCGCCTAACCCTTTATTTCAGGAGTTGGAGGACTTTGATTTTCACCCACCCTCATTTAACCCACCCGATCCTGGGATTTTGTAGTCACCTTTCATGATTTCCACACTTGAGACACTGAACTAGATGATGGAGCATATGAATTCGAGGATTAGCAATCTATTTAACATAAATACGAGCCAGAACGCTACTCCACTATTTGAGGATATGGATTCACTTGAGGATAATCGTGAGAGCTTGCAATCGCCCAAAATACAAAAAAATGAGAAAATTTTGAAAATCCAAAAAGATTTTGGGAGACACATTATTGATTCATTTTATGAGGAGAGGACCCAAATGCCCAATCATTTACCTACACATATATCCACCACATGTCCCAATCTTGACCCCGAAGATTCCATTATACAGACTGCTCTTGGCAATCCTCGCATAAATGTTGATTCCAACCTCCTCCCTTGTATGGATGAGGTCCAAAAAATCAAAAAAAAATATTGACTGAACCTGGAGTGTTGGCCACGCTTCATGAGATCATTAAAGCCCCACTTCAACAGGCCATGACAGATTTATCTACTCCTCAACACAAGAAGAGAAAGAAAAGAAGAAGATCTGAGCATCACATATGGACCATGGCCACTGATGCCATCTCTCACTGTACATATTTTCAGAAAGGGAACACCGCCACACCTCTTGTGAGTTGCTCCATATCTGACTATTCTTTTGATAACACTCTCCTTGACGGTGGTTCATCAATTAATATAATACCCTTCTCTATGGTACAATCTCTTCATCTTGGGCCTCTCAAGAAAACCAGGATGATAGTTCAATTTGTTGATGGATCTATCAAGAGGCTGAAGGGTATTCTAGAAAAAGTTGTCATTATAATTCAGGTTATGAATTTTACTTCGGATTTTGTTATAATGCCCATGGAGACCTCCGCCCCTGTGGAGCACCCTCCAATCATCCTGGGGCCTTTCCTCGCCTCTGCGGGAGCCGCACCTGATTATGGTTCAGGTGAGATTCGCTTCCGTTCTGATGTAGGGAGTGATGTGTTGATCACTACACCCACTACTGCCCAAAACCTGCATCTCATGAGAACTCGCCCGTGTTAGCCAACCCTAAGGAATTTGACCTCGATGATAATATCAGAGATTATTGTTATATGTTGGATGATAAGGAAACCCAAGGATTCCTCTTGAAGGAGGAAGACTCGGAAAGCATAGACCTTGGAGTTCCCCCTTCTGGTACGTGGCGATGTATTGATGACATCCGCGGAATATACACGATAGACACCCTAGAGCAGAAGGCAGAATCTGAAAATAGACAGGACGAACATGATTTGACTATTTTCACTGATGAGTCCGTTCCTATTCACCTTGATGTAGATGAGACCAATCAGGCTAAATTTGATTTGATAGCTTTTATAAAAGAATTTGGACCTTTTGATAAAGATGATGATCCATTAGAGGCCCACCAGGCTGAAATTGATCCTACTTTTTCTGATAATGATTTCAAGCCATTTTACTTTGATGTTTGCGAGACTTCCAGGCCAGACATGACCATACTACTTCCAATAACCGATTTAGGCCTGTACAGTCTGAAACCGCTGAGGATACATTCTTGGTCGATCCTACTCAGTTTATATCTAATGATGATCCCAATATCGATCTACACCTTGTCAAATCCATACCTCAACGGTCCCGCAAGAAGATTCGCTTTCGGCCTTCTTGACCTTTGTACATCCACTCCTCTTGTATATCCTTTCGTTTTACTCTTTCTTCTCCCGTTTTATCATTCACCCCTTTTTTCGTGTGTGTGTGTGTGTATGTTATACTTAGGATGTGCTTTATCCTAAGTATGGGGGGGTGAATGATTTGTGTTGTTCATATTCGTCACACTTGTTGTTGCCTATACTTAGGGATACTCTACCCTAAGTATGGGGGGGGTGATGTTGTTCATATCGTGTCTTTTTATTTTTGAGTCTGTACATTCTCTTCATCGATTTTCCCCTTTTGTACACTCTACTATACTTAGGATTAGTTGATCCTAAGTAAAGGGGGGATCACCAACTTCTCTTCTTTTTATCCTTTCTTTGATTTGTTGTAGCATAGGAGTTTTTTCACTTTTCTATACTTAGCGTGAGTTATGTCTTCCTTTTTTGCTCTCTGATCACTATGAGGACATAGTTAGAGCTAAGTAAAGGGGGTGTCATATATATTGTATATATACTTTAGACATAACTCGTTCTTTTAAATACGTTTATTTGGGGGGGTTATGTGTATAATTTTGTAAAATCTACATGTGTAAAAAAACAAAACAAAAAAAACACACAGAAAAACCACAAAAAAAATCAACAAAAACACAAACAAAAAACAAAAAAACAAAACAAAACAAACAAAAATCATGTATATACTTGTATATATTTTACTAACCCTTTTCCTTTAAAAAACTACAAAACCAAAAGTCTATAAAAATTTGCATAATTAAAAAAAACCTTTCTTTCACATCTGCATTTTTCCTCCAAAAATCCATAAAAAGTTCAAAATTAGTTTTTTTTTAAAATACGTTTTTTTCACATATGCATCATTCCTTTTCAAAAAAAACCTCTTTACATTGTTCATATTTTGCATTTGCATGTGCATTTTTCAGGATAGTATTGTCATTTAAACTATGCCTGGAATAAAATTGAAGAATGGAGCTTAGTTGGACCTCAATCCACCTAATTTTCAGAGGAACTTCAACGAGAAATAGGATTTTAGAAGATTCGGGTCTTTGACTTAATTCTTAGAGTTCGACATGACAATGTGTAGCGTTTGACTCTTAGTGTCTAACCTGGTCTCTTCATTCTGGGTATAACTCTGGAATAGGAATCAATTTGTACTCTCGTACTATGCACTTAGCTCAACTTAGATGGGATGTTGGAAGACTGTGTGAGTTTCTTTTCTAGTAGCATGGAAATCTAAAGACCGGAGTATGGGTTGAAATAAAGCTTCGGAAAAGGGATGGACAGCTGGGCACAATTTTTTCTAAGACCCGAAAAAATGTACGGAAACAAAAAGATTCTATATCCATAAGGGCACAACAAGATCCAAGCAGAACCACCACAAATCCAAATACAAAGAAGCCACTACCAAATAAATATCTAACCAAAAAGGTCCAAGCCTCAAGAAAACCTGCAGATCTTGGTTGAGACTTGGCTACACTGGCCAGCTTCACAAGGAGAGGTGACTACACTGGTGACGAATCCGATACTGCCGAGTTAAAAATGTGTTTTTAATTGTTCTTGCGTAAAAATTAATGTGTCGTGCGTTGTAGGCAGCAATCGGAATTGGTCAAGAAAATAACCACACAAAATGTTCTTCAATTTTATTAATGTGGTTTTATGTTTATTTTACTTGGACAAGTCTCAAGGTCGATCACAAGGAGGCAAAGGAACTACCAAGAGTTATGTCTATCAAAATTCGTTCACGGTTTTCGAGGCGGTCTTTTTTTGGATTTTTCAATGTAATAAGGGATGCAAAATGCACTTTTGGCCTATTTTAGGGACTAAAATGTAAATTTCGATCAAACGCTGTTCGAAAAATATGAAACTAGGCCACAATGCAAAATACTGTGAAATGAATGCATTGTAATTTTTTGGGATTTTCAGATTCAATATGAATTTTTTATGAATTTTTAAATGCAAACAGAATGAATTTCAATATTTAATTATAATAAATATTAAACATAATTATTTCCAAGGAACAAAATTATCTAAGGTCCGCCACTAGGTGATTGATCTCAAAAAAATCCTAAACTCGAAAATATAAGATCTAATACCTATTAAAAATCAAACACTGAGATATGCAAAATGACTTTTACAGGGCAAAGTATGCATGCAAATGCAATTCTTTTTTGGCACAATGTCAAGCACAATTAACTCTACAATATGTGATTTTTCAGGAATTTTTAGAGCAACGATTAATCAAATATGAATTTTAGAGCACGGACTGGGCAAAATATACAATTTTCCACAAAACAATTAATTATTAATTAACCAACAATCACAAAAATGCCCACAATATGTCAAAGTGTAGAGAATTAATTGACAAACAAAATGCTATTTTTGGAATAATAAAATAATGTCAAATAGAGGTCCAATCTTAATGGGGAATACAGGGGTATAACTGCAAATATAATAAATAGAATAAATATAGAATGCAGAAGGGGGGGTTGATTGTAATTACCAATACTGATAGGGGTGCTCTTGCAAAATTCCCAGAGGGGCACGTGCGGGGCACGTGCCCTCTGGAGGCGGGGTTGGCACGCAAATAGGGGGACTGACCGAGGGGCCTTTGTAATTTACCCAGCAGGTCACGTGCGCAGCACGTGACCCTTAGGCTGATGACCGGTGGAGTTCCCCATGCACGTGCATGGCACGTGCTGGGGCCTCGGGCTCCGAGCGCGGTTTGCTGGTGGTCTACGAAGCGGCGGAGGGAGATTGCCGCCTCCCTTTTGCAGCGGAGCGTCGTGGCGGCGAAGGGCATTGACCGGTTCGGCCAAGGCGGAGGGAGGCCGAGTCGCTGGTGGCTGGCGAGCGAAGTCGGAGGAGTTGTTGGCGGTGGTGGCTCAAGGCGGAGGAGTTGCGGAGTCGATGTCGTTGCGAAGGAGGAGGTTGTTGCGTTGGTCGGAGTTGATGTCATTGACGAAGGAGATGGTCGTTGACGGAGGTATTCGCGGAGTTGGCTCAACGTAGATGGCGTTGTTGGTCACTAACGAAGACGATGTTGGCGGAGTAGCTTGTAGCGTTGTCGAAGGCGGTGAAGATAACAGGGATCGTTGGGCTCGACAGCAACGAGGGCCAGAGCGAAGCAGAGTCGGCGAGGAGGGTCACTGTGTTGCGACGAGCTTCTTGGAGCTCGAATCTCGCCGTGAAGGTGACTTCGCCGGGCTGTCACCACCGGCTAAGTCGCGAAGAAGAAGAGGAATATCGGCGATGGGTTCTATGGAGGGTTGCGGCGAGCTTTTATAGGCTGGCGAGGAGTAGGCCATAGAAGGAAGGTTATGGGGTCGGGATTCGATTGGCGTTTGATTTGCTGGTGATGAAATCAGAATCGAGGATGGGCGATTGATCTGAGACGAGATCAGAAAAAGGCAGCGGCAGGATTTGCGATGAAGATCGCACGGGAGGCGGCCGGTTTGGGAAAGGGGGCTGCTGGGGAAGACGACCGCCAGGGCCGTCCGATCGGCCGAGATCGAACGGCTAGGCGGGCGCCACGTGGCGAGACAAGGGGGAAGGCGAGCGCACGTGCAGCGCGCGTGCGAGTGCAGCATGTGCGCTGCACGTGTGTGGCTTTATTTTAAAAAAAAAACGATATTAAATATGTGAAAAATGGATGACACGTGGCGGCACCAGGTGCGGCCACGTGTCAGCACCACAAAATTCGAAAATAAAAGATTTTGTAAAATCGATAAAAAATAGTAAATGACCTCGGATCAAAAAAGTTTCTTCACAAAAATTGCTCGTCTCGGTGAGTTCTACAACTTTCATGAAGACATCAAAACCAAAATCGATCATTTGCACAAAGTGGTATTTTTGGGATATCCCATGTACATAGAACACCCTGATTTTGGAGTTTTGTAATTTTTATGTCATTTTTAGATCAGATAAAAATCCGGACAAAATATGATAAATCAGAGATAAATAAATACACATTAATCTATTTTTTTGGATTTTTATTAATTAATAAAATATGTACATAAAAAATTAGGTCAAAAACCGCTAAAATATACAATATACAAAAGAGGCCCAAAACCCAACTTTCACATATGAGCTCCGATTCACTTGAACTTGGTCTTGTTTTGAAGGTAATTGAATGTGCATTAGTTCAAAAGTGAGTAGGATTAATTCGGACAGTGGATGAGGAAAATATGAGGTTTTTAGTCCGGAAATCCTGAAACTTGGGTTTGGGTTTTTGGTCCACTTATTTGGGTTAGTTATTTTTTTTGTATTTTTCTTTTATTCCTGTTAGTGAGATGTACACAGTGGAGGTGTTTTGGCTTATTCGGAGTTAGTATGACTGAGTTAAAAATCTGGGGAGTTAGGCTATTTATAGGTCATTTTGGCTTGGAATTTTGGCTTCTTATTTTGTACATAAATTCGTGCTAAAATGCAATTCTTATGAAAACATGCACGAATGCTAATTATGTAGAATAGATGCTGAAATGCTGTTGATTTTTAGGGATTTGAGCTTAATAAATGAGATTTAGAGTGATGAATCCGAGATTCATCATTCCCCTATACTTAAAGCATGCTCGTCCTTGAGCAAAAAAAAGAAATGCCATGAGGTGAAATCAGATTGGGTTCCATACCAAGACCATGAGCTGAAGGTAAAAATGAGACTAGACTCGACCTTTGGATTCTTAGTGTGGCGGAACTTCTGTGAGACTTAGAATTTTAAAATCAACAGCCTTCAAGTTCTACACATCATTGGTACAGTTTCGGCTCAGAAGTCATCTTAGATCAATCCTCTTCCCAAAGTATACCCTATGAACATTGAACAACCGACTCATGTGTGTGAAAGGTTTTAGCTCTTCCCATCCAGAATGTTGGACTACCATGCTCATATACTCTCCAGTAACTCGTCCTCGGAGAGTCAGGTATTTCCTTCTAAGGTCTGACGCTCTGTGTTCACAATCGAATTGGGGAAAAAGATAGAAGAAGGGGAAAAGAACTAGAGGGTGGCCAGTGTAGTCACCTCTCCTTGTGAAGATGGCCAGTGTAGCTGAGTGTCCACCAAGATCTGCAGGTTTTCTTGAAGCTTGGACCTTTTTGGTCAGATGTTTATTTGGTAGAATGCTTCTTTGTATTTGGAATTTTTGGTGGTTCTGCTTGGATCTTGTTGTGCCCCTACAGATATAGAATCTTTTTGTTCCGTACATTTTTTGGGGTCTTAGAAAAATTGTGCCCAGTTGTCCATCCCTTTTGCGAAGCTTTATTTCAACCCGTACTCTGGTCTTTAGATTTCCACACTACCAGAAAAGACACTCACACAGTCTTCCAACATCCCATCTGAGTTGAGCTAAGTGCATAGTGCGAGAGTACAAATTAATTCCCTATTCCAGCGTTGTACCCAGAATGAAGAGACCAGGTTAGACACTAAGAGTCAAATGCTGCACATTGTCATGTGGAACTCAAAGAATAAGTCAAAGACCTGAAGCTTCTAAAATCCTATTTCTCGGTGAAGTTCCTTTGAAAATTAGGTGGATTAAGGTCAAGTTCAGACCACTCTTGGTTTCAGCTCATAACTCGGTTCAGAACCCAAAGACTTTTCACATATGCAAATGCGATGTTGGATGAAATGCAAGTGTGTGGAATGCAGACATTTTTTTGAATTTTTTTATGCAAAGGATTTTTGTTGTTTGTTCGTTGTTGTTTTTTTATGCAAAAAATGAATAAGAAGCCATTTTTTTCAAAAATTTAGGGTACAGTCAGTGTTAGTGGCAAAATGTTTTTTTTCTTTTTTCTATTGTTTTTGTTGTTTTTTTAAATTACCCACCCCGTAAATACATATAGACTCACGTGAAAGTACGAGGTATGGCTAAAATATATACAAAGTACATATACAGACACCCCCTATACTTAGCGAGTGTTGTGTCCTCAGAGCACAAGAAGCGTAAAGAAGACATAGCTCGGGCTAAGCGTAAGAGAGTGAAAAAGGAAAAAGAACAAGATTTACAGAATCGCCCCCTATACTTAGACTGTGAATAGTCTAAGTATAGAAGAAGAGCGGAAAAAAATGAAGCGATCGGGGTATATGAATGAGGAGAGTAAATACAGGTGGGCATCAGTTCCCCCTATACTTAGGCTCTGGTCAGCCTAAGTATAGAAGACGGGTGGAAGTGAGGCGATCTGGAGGAGTGTGATTGGGGAAATGGAATATACAGATGGTATCGGTCCCCCCCTATACTTAGGCCTTGGCCGAAGTAGAGGAAGAAGCTGTACAAGGAGACCGATGTGGACGGGAGGGAGGGTATTAGCCGATGATTTATGGCGGTTTACGGCTGATCTTTTTGTGAGCCTGTGATGGGAGATCGTAATGATGAGACGGAGATGAAACATGAGATTCCCAACTATTATCAGTGTCATCCTCAGAAAAGTCATGATGGGTAGTGGACGAAGTGTTTGAGTCAGATGAAAGATATCCATCATCGGAATTATCCTCAGAGGAATAGTATTTGAAAGTGGACACACTCCAGATATTCATGTCTTTTTGTTTCTTCAACTGTTTCCTCAAGATTCGTTCCTTTTTAAGATCAATCGGTTTGTCCTCAGATGAATATTCAGATGCTCCGATCTCAATCAACTCATAAGAAATAATTCCAGTGTACTCGTAGAAGGCTGGAGCATCAGCTTTAGATGAGTAATAATTAGGAACGGGAGTTGTCCAACGAGAATTGAATTTTGGATCCTTGCGAAGATATGGCTTTAGAGCTGTCGAACAGACTTCACTCATGTAGATCACCTTTTACGGACCTGATGAGGGATCATCAACCGATTCCTCTTCCGAAAGATCAAAGGTGACTTTCTTTTTCTTGTTTCGTGAAGATGTCGGTTCACTTGAGTATCCTGATGAATAGCCATTGGAATTCTTCTTCTTGGTCGGTGTTCGGGCTACGTGTTCGTTCTTTGTCTCATGAATGTTGGTGCACTCTCGATTTTGGAGGATTTGGTCAAGATAATCAGAGTAGGCTGCCCCTGGGTGCGACCATGCATATGTCTCAGGATCGTAGTAGAAGAATTTGTCTATTTTGAGATCCGCAGGAATTGAAATACTGGGGAAAGTCTCTGCATGTTCATTCTCAATTGATTTGACATTGGAGCATTCATGTGTCAAGTTGATGTAGTCCATGTAGTCAGCATAGGTTGACCCAAGGTGTGACCATGCATAAGTCTCCGAATCATAAGATTCATATGCTCAATTTTCCATGGTGTGCGCAGCTGGGAATGGAGCAGGTAGGAGATTCTCTAAACCAATAGTCTCATCAACAACCGCGATCTTAGGTGTAGCTGTGGGGTAGGGCTCTTCTACCATTTCATGGTTGCGATTGTCGGGGACTTCGTGGGTTTCCTCAGAAGATCGTGGTTCCTCAAAGACAGGGTCAGATCTAAGTTCTTCTGATGCTTTAAAATTGATTTCCCAGTTCTCACAATCGATAATCGCCTTAGATACTGCTAAGAATGGCTTTCCGAGAATAATTGGAGACTGGGTGAATTCTCCTTGATGCACAATATCAATGCTTGTGAATTCCATTTTGAGCGGAGCACCTTGGAATAGCATGATGACAGAAATGATTCCTCTCGGTCGCTTTATTGATCGGTCCGCTAATTGAACAATCTCTCGTATTTTCCTTATCAGTCCGAGTTTAGGTTCGTGAAACACAGAGGTCGGGATGATATTGATCAGTGAATCATCATCAATCTGAGCATGGGTGAAAATTGTGTCTTTGATTTCACAGTCAAATCTGTGCAACCGCTTCACTATGTGGCTTTTGATTTTTCTCCTCAACACCAAGGAGGAGGCCATTGACAAGATATGTCTTTTAGTTTTTGTTCTAATCCTTCCCGACTTTTTCGTAGTTAATTTGTCCATTACAAAACTTTTAAGATCAGGGAAGTGTTCAATGGCCTGTAGAAAGGGAAGTTCAAAAATCAATTTCTTTCATAGTGCTTCCCGTACAACAGGATCCAAATTCTGCAGATCTTCTTCAGTTTCAATTTTTATATATTTTTCAAGATTTTCGATTTTTTGTGATTTTCAAATATTCAAATTTTTTGGTATTTTCTGTGTGGTGTGGTGTTGTGGTGTATTCCTCAGATGAGTCAGGATTCTGATGTTCAGATTATGATTCATAGGCATAATCATTTCCAGGGGAATAAGATGCAGATGTGCTACTGTCAAAATCATCCCCATGTTTCTGAATATCCTCAAAATTTTCAGCATGAGATCCAATCATTTTCTCATTCGTTTTTATGTCCGAGCTCCCGTAAAATAAATTGAGTCGGTCAGTAAAATTTCTGAATTTTTCCTCCATTAATTCAAATTTCTTATCTATCCTCGAAATTTTATTCTCAAAATTCTGTTCATCATCAATCATGGGAGCAGTCGGTGTATATTCGATAATTTCATCTTCCATTTTCCTGTATGTTCTGAGAGGAGGGTTTCTTGTAATATCCGATATGAGATCATTATTTTCTGAAAATTTCTCCTCGAAAATTATGGAAGGAGTCTGCTCAGTGGAAGGATTTTGCGGGAATATGTAGGTCTCGTACTCAACATACCTTGACTCGGGCATGTAATCCTGATCTGAGTAGAGTCTACTTCCATGGTCATGATTGATCGTATCCTCGAATAATGGAGACATACAAGGTATATATGTGTCAATGTCGTCAGTTTGGTCCTCTATATGTATAGGTTGATCAAATGAGTGATATTCAGGTTGGTCAATAGGGATTTGATCGTTGCGGTCAATCCACTGATGATCATTAAGTGTGGGTCTTTCCATCTGTGTTTGGTTACTCGGCCAGTAATTAGACTCAAAGGTGTTTTGATCTTGAAATGGTTCATCAGCGAGAAACCGAGAATAAGACGGTTCAGTCCAAGATGGATGGTGGTCATGTGCGGTCGGATGAGTCGAGCAGGAATTCAATAAGAGGGTTGAATTCATCTGCGGTTGAAAGTCTCCCGCAAATATTGGAGGATTATTGAAAGAATAGGATGTAGTTGATTTGGGCCTAACCGAGATAAATTTATTTTTATAGTATAGCTCTGATGGATTTTCATATGAATGTTCGGCCATTTTTGAAAGAGTAGAAAGAAGTGATGGGTTGGATCTGCAAGAGTTTTAGACAAGAGTTCCATGATGAGGTTTGAATCAAGAACAGAAAGAGATGATTGTACGTGATAGAAAAATTATCAAATGTGCGGCTATTGATCTTCAATATCGATTCACGCACATCAATATAAACACAAATCAAACCCCAGGTTCACCAACTCACACAATGAAGCCGTAAAAGTTCGGCTGTTATCTTTTCAATTTTAGTTGGTGATAAGACAATCTTGGAAAATAATTAAGAGAGCTGTTAGCTACCGGAAATTTTCGTAATGACTGTCCCGAATTCTTACGACTAGTTGCACCTACTTTCAGCCGGTATGGGAGTAAGTACGGATCGTAGAACGACTACCCATGTTACTTGAGGACGGAGCCTTATGCAGTGCCCTCTAAACCACCCACTCTGCTAAGGAAATCCGGACCGTTTACGGGCTACCCGTATATCCTCAATGAGAAGTAGCTAGTCGTTTTTGGCAGAATCAGTAGTCAATATGAAAATCCAGATTTGGGCTCTAGCCTTAAGTGTCGTCTCTCGCTCACTCAGAAAAAATAATATAATCCAAGGTCGGGGTTGCTCTCCCACAAAAATTCTTGATTTTATGGGTTCTTAAAATCGGCTATATTTAGCAGTCCTGGTTTTAATTTGGTGATCACTGAAGAAATTAGGTGAGCAGAAATATACGTCTACCGTCCAGTTCCAATTTCCTTTTTAAAATTATGTGACAAAACAGGAGGGAGAAATTTAGGAAAAGCCGATGCTCGTGAAAAATGATGATGTATGCTCAGTTAGAAGACTTACAGTAAATCCCCGCACTCTTCATGTGGGATGCAATACAAGAATTGAAAAATTATTCTATATGAAGTGCAAGCCGATGAAAAATCGCACCTAAGCAGAAAGTTCTATTAGCGGGGAAGTATTGAATTAAATTTTTGGCTAAGTTGAACGATCTATGTGCGTCTCAGTTAATAGTGCAGTGTGGCTTAATCCTACTAGCACAATCAAAAATTGAAATGCTCTTAGAGCCGAATGTGCAAGTCTATCCTAATCGCCACTCAAGTCGGGCCCCACCTTCACCGGAGAGTTAAATAGGCCACGACACACTATAGAAAAAGTTAGAGGTTTTGTTACACATGCGAGAGTCCAAACGGACACCGCTGTAAATGAGCAATTAATTACAAAAAATAAAATTGCAGAAATTAAAAACCTAGACTCTACGCTCTCTCACGATTCGACTCGATCTTAAATTAATTGCGGCTTTTTCGGATGTCGGTGAAGATGCTTCGGTTTCTTGAAAAACTGCTCCACATACGCTGGGTACCTCGCAAGAAAAATAAGAGAGAAAATGTAAGAAAGTGACTAAAAAATAATCGAAAATAAAAGGAGAGAAATAAATGCCAAAAATAAAATAAATAAATGAAAAAATGGAATTTACAATGAAAAATTCGGGGGTCAGGCTACCCGAATGCGGAAAATCGAACAAAAATTTTCTAAGACAAGAATCTAAGCCGTTTGCCTCCCCGGCAACGGCGCCATCTGACGAATTCGTAAATCGCGGCTTTAAAGAGTTGTTTTTATTTGTCGTGCGTAAAGAATGATTTAATCGTGCGTTGTAGGCGGCAATCGGAATCGGTCAAGAAAATAACCACACAAAATGTTCTTCAATTTTATTAATGCGGTTTTTTGTTTATTTTATTTGGGCAAGTCCCAAGGTTGATCACAAAGAGGCAAAGGAACAACCTAGAGTTATGTCTATCAAAATTCATTCACGATTTTCGAGGCGGTCTTTTTTTTGGATTTTTCAATGTAATAAGGGATGCAAAATGCACTTTTGGCCTATTTTAGGGACTAAATTGTAAATTTCGATCAAACACTGTCCGGAAAATATGAAACTTTGCCACAATGCAAAATATGGTGAAATGAATGCATTGTAATTTTTTTAGGATTTTTAGATGCAATATGAATTTTTTATGAATTTTTAAATACAAATAGAATGAATTTCAATATTCAATTATAATAAATATTAAACATAATTATTTCCTAGGAACAAAATTATCTAAGCTCCATCACTAGGTGATTGATCTCAAAAAAATCCTAAACCTCGAAAATATAAGATCTAATACTTATTAAAAATCAAACACTGAAATATGCAAAATGATTTTTACAGGGCAAAGTATGTATGCAAATGCAATTCTTTTTTGGCATAATGTCAAGCACAATTAACTCTACAATATGTAATTTTTCGGGAATTTTTAGAGCAATGATTAATCAAATATGAATTTTAAAGCACAGACTGGGCAAAATATACAATTTTCCACAAAACAATTAATTATTAATTAACCAACAACCACAAAAATACCCACAATATGTCAAAGTATAGAGAATTAATTGACAAACAAAATTCTATTTTTGAAATAATAAAATAATGTCAAATAGAGGTCTAATCTTAATGGGGAATACAGGGGTATGACTGCAAATATAATAAATAGAATATATAAAGAATGCAGAAGGGGGGGTTTGATTGTAATTACCAATACCGATAGAGTGCTCTTGCAAAATTCCCAGAGGGGCACATGCAGGGCACGTGCCCTCTGGAGGCAGGGTTGGCGTGCAAATAGGCGGACTGACCGGAGGGCCTTAGTAATTTGCCCAGCGGGTCACGTGCGCAGCACGTGACCCCTGGGCTGATGGCCGGTGGAATTCCCCACGCACGTGTGTGGCATGTGCTGGGGCCTCGGGCTCCGAGCCCGATTGCTGGTGGTCTACGAAGCGACGGAGGGAGATCGCCGCCTCCCTTTTAAGGCGGAGCGTCGTGGCGGCAAAGGGCATCGACCGGCTCGGCCAAGGCGGAGGTAGGCTGAGTCGCTGGTGGCTGGGGAGCGAAGTCGAAGGAGTTGTTGGCGTTGGTGGCTCAAGGCGGAGGAGTTACAGAGTCGATGTCGTTGTGAAGAAGGAGGCGTTATTGCATTGGTCGGAGTTGATGTCGTTGACGAAGGAGATGGTCGTTGGCCGAGGTATTCGCGGAGTTGGCTCAACGTGGATGGCGTTGTTGGTCACTGACGAAGACGATGTTGGCGGAGTAGCTTGTTGCGTTGTCGAAGGTGATGAAGATAACGGGGATCGTTGGTCTCGACAACAACGAGGGTCGGAGCGAAGCAGAGTCGGCGAGGAGGGTCACCGTGCTGTGACGAGCTTCTTCGAGCTCGGATCTCGCCGCGAAGGTGATTTTGTCGGGTTGTCACCACCGGCTAAGTCGCGAAGAAGAAGAGGAATATCGGCGGATGGGTTCTATGGAGGGCGGCGGCGAGCATTTATAGGCTGGCGAGGAGTAGGCTAGAGAAGGAAGGTTATGGGGTCGGGATTCGATTGGTGTTTGATTTGCTGGTGATGAAATAAGAATCGTGGATGGACGATTGATCGGAGATGAGATCTGAAGAGGCGGCGGCGGGATTTGCGGCAAAGATCGCAAGGGAAGCAGTCGGTTTGGTAAAGGGGGCTGCTGGAGAAAACGATCGCCAG
Organism: Ottelia alismoides; assembly: GCA_037367405.1. Taxonomy (NCBI): domain Eukaryota; kingdom Viridiplantae; phylum Streptophyta; class Magnoliopsida; order Alismatales; family Hydrocharitaceae; genus Ottelia; species Ottelia alismoides. The sequence continues at coordinate 66,059 of JAZKJV010004270.1, read as the reverse complement.
GGCCGTCCGATCGGCCGAGATCGGACGGCTAGGCAGGCGCCACGTGGCGAGACAAGGGGGAAGGCGAGCGCACGTGCAGTGCGCGTGCTAGTGCAGCATGGGCGCTGCACGTGTGTGGCTTTATTTATTATTTATTTATTTATTTATTTATAAAAACGATATTGAATATGCGAAAAATGGCTGACACATGGCGACACCAGGTGTTGCCACGTGTCAGCACCACAAAATTCGAAAATAAAAGATTTTGTAAAATCGATAAAAAAATAAATGACCTCGAATCAAAAAAGTTTCTTCACGAAAATTGCTCGTCTCGAAGAGATCTACAACTTTCATGAGGACATCAAAACCAAAATCTATCATTTGCATAAAGTGGTATTTTTGGGGCATCCCATGTACATAGAACACCTTGATTTTGGTGTTTTGTAATTTTTATGTCATTTTTAGATCAGATAATAATCCAGACAAAATATGATAAATCAGAGATAAATAAATACACATCAATCTATTTTTTTGGATTTTTATTAATTAATAAAATATGTATGTAAAATATTAGGTCAAAAACCGCTAAAATATACAATATACAAAAGAGGGCCAAAACACAACTTTCACATATGAGCTCCGATTCACTTGAACTTGGTCTTATGTTGAAGGTAATTGAATGTAAATTAGTTCAAAAGTGAGTAGGATTAATTCGGAGACTGGACGAGAAAGATATGAGGTTTTTAGTCCGGAAATCCTGAAACTAGGGTTTGGGTTTTTGGTCCACTTATTTGGGTTAGTTATTTTTTTGTATTTTTCCTTTATTCTTGTTAGTGAGATGTACACAGTGGAGGTGTTTTTGCTTATTCAGAGTTAGTATGAATGAGTTGATAATCCGGGAAGTTAGGCTATTTATAGGTCATTTTGGCTTGGATATTTGGCTTCTTATTTTGTGCAGAAATTCATGCTAAAATGCAATTCTTATGAAAACATGCATGAATGCTAATTATGCAGAATAGATGTCGAAATGCTGTTGATTTTTAGGGAGTTGAGCTTAATAAATGAGATTTAGAGTGATGAATCCGAGATTCATCAACTGGCCACCTTCCAGTTCTTTTCTCCTTCTTTTAACTCCTCCCCCTATTCGATTGTGAACACAACGCGATAGACCTTAGAAGGAAATACCTGACTCCCCGAGGACGAGTTACTAGAGAGGATATTTGCATGGTAGTCCGGCATTCTGGATGGGAAGAGCTAAAACCTTTCACATACATGAGTCGATTTTTCAATGTTAATAGGGTATGCTTTGTTAAGAGGATTGATCTAAGATGACTTCTGAGCCGAAACTGTGACAATGATGTGTAGAACTTGAAGGCTGTCGTTTTTAAAATTCTAAGTCTCACAGAAGTTCCGATACACTAATAATCCAAAGGTCCGATAGAGCTCCAAACTACAATTTTATGAAGATAAGTTTAATACTCAATGTTGTCCCACTTTCTTTATTTTCCCTTTCTTTTCCTTTTTCTTCACTTATTCTTTCAAATAAGTGTTTGCTAAGGGACTAGCAAAGGTAAAGCATAGGGGGATGATGAATATGCAATTCGTCATCTTTATTCATTTATTTTAGCTTAAAATCCCTTATAAAACATCTGCATATAACACTAACTCCATATTCTTACTTACTTGCATTTGAGTGTAAATATTGTACACTTCTTACTAATTTTAACCTAAAATAAATAAATAAAGAATGAAAGGAAAAATAGAGAAAAAAAGGAAAAAAATAAAGAAAAGAAAATGAAAAAGGAAGACTGTATACAGGCTGACCCAAACCTCAAGAGAAGGTCAAGACTTGACCTGATCGACCAGGAGTAGGGGGAGATAGGGTCCTTAAACAAAAAATCAAAAAAAAGTGTGTGTTGTTGTAAATACTTCTCACTTATTTTGTATATATCTGTATAAAATTGACACTAATTTATTTGTGCCTTAATTGAACTCAAATCAAATAACTTCCAAAATCAAAGTTGTAAATAAAAATGTGTCCTAATTAATAAAAATAATTGCACAATTAAATCATGCATAGAATAAAAGTAACCACACTTGGAAAAAGCCACTAAGAACTAGAAGACCAATTCCGGCTCCATATGAGCTCAAATTGAATCAATCTCACTTCCATTAGATTCGAAATTAAATTATCTTTAAAATGGTTGTATTTTCATAATTTTTGGAGTTACGATTGAAAAGTCAGTTTTCTGGGGTGGTTTGTGCAATTTTTCTATGTATTTTGTGCATATTGTATTTTGTATATTTGTAAATTATTCTCACTAATTAATAAAAAAAATAAAAAAAAATAAAAAAAAATATTTTTTTAAAAAAAGGGGCTAATTTCCTCATTTACCCTTGTATATAATGTCATATATGTATATAGTATATGTATATAGTTGCTATTTTTAATTAACCTCCATAAAAAAATAATTTTTTTAAATTCAAATAAATAAGTGACGAAAATTAAAAAATTAGACAATTTTGTAAATATTTTTCTCATTTACTGTATCTCATCTCATCTCTTCCACCAAAAAATTCAAAAAATCATTTCAATTTTCATCTCTCTTATCTCTTTATCAAAAAAAAATAAAAAAATCGAATTTCATCTCTTTTCTATTTATATGGCTCCTTCTACCTCATTCCAACTTGATCAATCTTTAGATAGAGGAGCCCGATCTCCGAGAAAAAATTTTGTCGAGAAAGTTGCCTAGTCTCCAAGTCGTCCAGTGACAGCGAGTTGGCCTTGTCGAGGCGATCACGGTCCATTTCTGCTCCTAAGGTGAGATCCATATTTTTTTCTTATTTTATCTTAGTTTAATCATAGTTTATTTTGTCACATTTTTGCCATCGTCATTTTATTTCTCTAGATCTTTTAAAAAAAATTATCACGATTTTGATCAGCTTCGACTCGATTTTCATCTCACTTTCTCGACCTCCACGCGTTCCATTCTATCGTACACGATCTCTCAACTCCGGTCGCGTACAGTGGCCGAAGATCGGATTCGATTCTTCCTTTTTTCTACAGATCCCCGTTCATTTTTTCCGATTTATAAATAAATAAAAAATATTGTTTCGTTTTCTCTAACGTGTGTTTTGCATGATCATATAAAACAAAATATAAAAATATAAAAAAAGAATTTCTATATCTTTTTTCATATATTTTTTCGGATTTATAAAAAAATTTGTTCACTGTTTACAATTCAAATTATAAAAAAAGGGGACGACTACCTTTCCAGGCGATGCCGCCTTCAGTCGCTCTGCCATCAACCGCCTTCAGCCGCAACACCGCAGCTCCACTGTCTACCGCCTTCAGCTGCACCACCGCAGCTTCATGCCCGTGCGCATGGCCCGACCTCCAGCAACCTCCGACGTGCGCCGCCCCTCTAGTCCGCAGTGGCCCACCGCCACCTCTGCCGCCACGCACCTGCCCGCGCGCAGGCGCCCACGCCAGCCATCGCACGAGAGCTACAGCCCCTTCTCTGCATGAACCGCGTCGGCCCCTCTACGACGGCCACGCGCCGAGCTCCTCCCTCCATATATGTCTCAAGCACTGCAGCAAAAGTCACTGTCGCCCTCGATCACCGGCACTCTCCACGTCACGCGCGGCGCGACTCACCACCCTCCAGAGCCGCGTGCAGCGCACCGTCCGCCCAGCCACCTTGCCGAAGAAGAAGGGTGGCACCCCATGTTGCCTCCCCTTTAGCTTGGAAGAAAAGATACAACCCTAGGGTTGGGGGGTTTTTTTGAATAAAAAAAGAAGATATTTGAAAAATGTGCATCTTTAGCCCCTAGAACTTTCATAAATTTCAAAGAAGTCCCTGCTAGCCTCAAGGACATGCCAAGCACGTGATATAGTGGTAAAAATGTGCATTCTCTCTTGTGATTTATTTATTTATTATTTATTGGATGCAAAAATAAAACTTATTTACATTTTAGTCCCTGAACTGAAAAACAAAAATTTGCGAGTTCTATTTGAATGAAATAAATGTTATTTCTGATCTAAAGATCTTGCAAAAATTATGCTATGCTCCTGATGTGATTATATTTTTAGCATAAATTTTTTATTGCATTTTGATTTCATTTATTATTATTAAAAAAACAAAAAAAACAGTGTCATTTTGTCTTCCTGAAATTCAAAAATTTATAAAAATTCGAAAATAACTTCAAAAATTCCAAAACAAATAAGGTAGTTTTATTTCATTGTCTTTTAATTTCTGCCCACTTTTCATGCATTAGTTATTTATAAAACCCAAAAAATTGAAAAAACACTAAAAATCTTACAAAAATCATAAAAAATTCTTCAAAAATCCCAAAATTGTTATTTCATTTCCTGTTTGTATATATTTACCTGTAGTTTGTCGTAAAAATAATTTCTAGGAGTTTTCGGTATTTAAAATATTTTTAAGTTGCAAATTACTCCAGGTTGTGCACAATTTTGCATTTTCTCACTGTTTGATTTTTAGAAAAATACAAAAACATCTAAAAAATCCACAAAAATTTCCAAAAACATTTCAAAATATTTCAAATACAAAAATATTTTTTTTTGCATTTTTCTGATCATTTTTGATAAATTGAACAATTAAAAAAAGAGTTGGTGTGTGTATTTTTTATTTTGTGAATATTGCTTCGTGTTATTTCTGAAAATTAAAAAAATTACAATATCAAAATCACTAAAAATTTAAAAATCATATAATATAAAAAAATAGAAATAAAAAAATTAAAAAATAAAAAAGATAAAAAATCACAAAAACCAAGGATAGTTGTCCTTTGAGATTCTTGTTTTCTCTTAATTAATTTCTGATTAATTGAATAACCCTCGGGATTTGTAGCCTTCCTGAGTTCAACCCTATCCACTATACAGGTTAATAAGTAGCAAAAAAATTATTTGTTTGTCACGGGATTTTTGGGGACAGCGACAACAACCTTTTTATCATTAATTTTTCCGTCCTCTGAGAAAAACGTGTCAACATGGGTTTGGGTGTTAAAAACCGAATTGGGAATGCAAGTTGGACTTGCACGGTGGAACGTGTTCCCGCTTTATCTGAGTTGTAAGTTCTCATGTTATTGGGATGTAACAAAGGTAAGAAGGAGGTTCCATATCTTTTTGAGATATAATGGTAAGTATATCTCTTACATTGAAAGTGATTAAAGGAATGAACTTTCAGTGTTGACAATGCAAGACAACTTCTATATAAAGATTCCTAAATCAAAGTAAAATATGTACATATATATACAATTTATGCTAATTTCTTATTTAAGATAATCCTCATTAAACCCACTCAATACTATATTTAGTAATAATCAGTAAAATATTATGGATTGGATCCATGATCAAGATATTGTACTTGCAGTTGGACACATAATGTATGTAGTTGCAATGTGCAAGTTTCCTCATAATAATGAGAATGATAATAAAATAGATAATAGTACAACAATTTAGGGTTTGTATGTCTCTATAATCTTGATCTCTCATCGAGTATGTTTTGGAAGTATCATGTCGATGATGATTGTAATTGTCAACTAATCTTTACAATCTAAGAAGATGTTTTAGCATACATATGTGCTCTCAACATTTAATCATGAATGACATGGTTCACTGCATTATGCAGAATGGTGGCTCGATAAGAGATGATGTACTCAAAATGTTTGAGTACCTACCTGAACCAAAGTCTTTAAAAGTTAAGATGTATGTGGATATGATTAATGTCATCATTCTGCTATTTATACTCAAGTCATTCATGAAGCTTCATAATAATCATATTTTATGAATTGAATGAAGCAATATAATTGTTGAAATACTCTTATATTGAAATCCTTTGAATTCATCATAAGAGATCCTTTATCTTAAGCAATGGTTGTTTATAGATGAAGGGAGCGTAGTGGAAGCATAGGTCTGACCCAAGCAAGAAGGAAAGTCAAGGAGTTGATCGTACTTCTTTAACTTCCATATGACATCTAAATAGTTGGATGAATGCCAATACCGCAATAAGCCGATGTACTGATAGTGTGACTATGTAGACTATCTTGGATACTTAGAGAAGGACCTAGATAGTGCATCGAAACAATCTATATCTACATATCATCATTGAAATTGACTTATTGGATAAGATTACAAGTCTAGCAATTGTATCTCATTCTTCTAATAACACTTACAATTGGTTGCATATGTATTAGAAGACTAGAACTTTGATCTTAAGGTTTAATAGTTATCCACATGGATATTGGTGCAATTATTGCAACAATCTCTATTGGATAAATAGTATTCATATTTTTAGTGGGAGAGCCCCTAGTCTCAGAGAATGTCTCTATGACCTAGATATTAGAATACACTCATAGTTTATTTCTAAATGTTGGAAATAAACTTGAATTCTGAGATAGACCTGCCATAAAGAGTTATGATGGATATATTTTAGAATGTAATCTTATATATAGAGGACTCTATTACATTATAAATTAATGAATGGTTCATAAAATTTCTGACACTGAAAATTAAACTTTTAAAGATCAATAGGAGGATGAAGATCATTTGACAATGATCTAGCCTCAAGCCTTGGACATTTGTCTATTTATGAGATTAATAGACTAGTAGGAGATGAAACTTTAGATTGTTTGAAATTTCAAATCTTACGTGTTTGTGAATGTTGTATGCAAAGTAAAATGTCCAATACACCCTTCTCTAAGAATGGTGTAAGATGTTAAGGTATTTGGAATCTCATACATATCGATGTATGTGGATCATCTATATCATAATAAACATTATGGATATGTATTATCTATTGATGATTACTTGTGATATGAGATTTCTTCTATTCACCTTAGAAAGCTTTGAAATGTTCAAAGATTTCACAATTTTGATTTAGATCAAAAGTTTGAAGGAAGATGAATGAATTTGATCTCATCAAGGTATCAAGTACTGATGAATCTCAGATTCATCACTATAAAAGTCAATAATTAAGCTCAAATCTCTAAAAATCATTGGAATTTCTTCACTTATTTTGTATAATTAACATTCATGCATATTTTGATAAGAATTGCATTTTATCACTTATTTTCGCACAAAATAAGAAGCCAAAAAATCCCAGCCAAAATTGACATGTAAATAGCCTAACTTTTCCAATTTTTAACTAATTCATACTTACTCCAATTGACCCAAAACCATCTCCACTGTGTACATATCGCTAACAAAAATAAATGAAAAATACAAAAAAATCACTAACCCAAATAAGCAGACCAAAAACCCAAACCTAGTTCTAGGATTTCAGGACTAAAACCCTCATATCTTCCTCATCCAGTGTCTGTTTTGATCCTACTCACTTTTGAACTAATGTACATTCAATTACCTTCAAAACAAGACTAAGTTCAAGTGAATCAGAGCTCGTATGTGAATGTTGGGTTTTGGGCCTCTTTTGTACATTTTGCATTTTAGAGGTTTTTGACCTATTATTTTATGTAAATAATTAATCTATTTTATTTTATTTCTTTTTCATTTGTCTTATTTGATGAAAATTTTATTAAAATTCACAAAAATCCAAATCCAAACTGAGCTTGAAATCAAGAAACTAACTGAGTCCGGGTCTGCACTAAATGTTTGTACAAAAAGTGTCTTTTTCATCTTTTATTTTATTTTTTCTTTTTTCTTACTCAATAAAAATCCAAAAAAATAGATTAATGTGTAAATATTTATCTTTGATTGTTTCATATTTTTTTCCGGATTTTTATCTGGTTTAAAAATGAAAAAAATTATAAAACCCAAAAAACAAGGTTCTCTATGTACATATGATACCCCAAAAATATCACTTTGTGCAATTGATCGATTTTGTTTTGATGTCTTCCTGGAAGTTGTAGATCTCATCAAGAAGAGCTATTTTTGTGAAGAAACTTTTTCAATCTGAGGTCGTTTGCTATTTCTTTTCTATTTTTTCTTTATATTTATTTTTTGAATTTTATGGGGATGACACATGGTAGCTCCTGGAGCCGCCACGTATCAGCCATTTTTGAAGGATTTATTAATTTATTTTTATAAAAAAATATTAAAACCACCGCACATGCATAGCACGTGCCATGCACGTTCTCTGTATGGACTCCCACTAACCGTCACGTGGCTAGATCACGGTCGTCCGATCTCGGCCAATCGGACGACCGCTGTGTGTCGTCTTCCTCCCCCTTCTTTCCCAAAGTGCTGCGTTGCCTTCCCTCGCCATCTCTGTCACGATTTGCGCCTCTCCGCCCGTGAGTCTCGCGCTCAATCCTTCCTTCCATCTCGCGTATCCCAGATCGTCCGATCTCGAAGCCCCGTGGATCTCGCACAACCGCAACCTCGTTAAATCACTGCTCCTCTCCGATTTCCTACCATCTCCGGCCCACGCCCGCGAATCCCTCACCACCTTCCACCATAGCCTTGACCCTATAAATGCTCCGTTATCCCTCACATCATCCCCCATCCTCCGACTGCTCCTTCGTCGGCCACCGGGGTGACAGCCCGACCTCTTCTCGCGGCGAGATCCGAGGCCCCACCCTCGTTGCAGTGGAGACCTCAGCCTTTACTGCCTAGCTCCGGTCCTCCTCCGTTGAGCCGACGCCATCTTCAACCTTCGACCTTCTGCAAGTTTCCGCCACCTTCAACTCTGCTAAAAGCTTCGTCTCTACCAATGACTACGCCATCTTCATCGACACCTCCGTCCGAGTGATCCCGACTACAGCAGCACCTCCCGCCTCTCCGCCAGGTGCCTCGCCATCGATGCCCCTCAGCCAGTTCCGTCCAGGACACTCTCCACTCAGAGCATCTTCTCCGCCTCCTCATTAATGAAGTGACACTCCTTCACTGATTCAGCAGCTTCGACCTCCTGGAGCTTCATCGCTCCCCCGCCGATGTCATCGACATAATCCAACTGCTTTGACCTCCTGGAGCTTCGCCTCTCCCCCGTCTACGTCATTGACATCATCTTCATGCTTCGTCATCGACACCTGGGGGAGCACCTCTGCCACTCCTCCTCCACTTGCTCAGCCAGAAACCTCCTCCAGCGAGCGCTCACCGACCACCAGATGCAACCGCCACCGACCACCAGACGCAACGGCCACCGGCCACCCACCATCATCCGTCCCCACAGGTCACGTGCTGGGCACATGACCGCATGGGAAAAATTTTGAGGACACCCCTAGAAGTTAGCCCAATTACAGATTCATCCACCCATCTAAGGGCACGTGCATATTACATGTCTATTGGAAATTTTGCAGCCAACCCCCCTTATTTATCGGTAATTACACATTGGCCTTCTATTGCTTTTTCATATTTATTTATTGTAAATTACATTAATACCCCTCACTTCCCCTATTATTTTGAGCAATATTTTTGCATCATTTCATCTTCATAAAAATAGCACGATGTTTATCAATTAATTCTCTACATTATGGCATATGATTGACATTTTTGTGATAAGTGGTGAATTATTAATTATATATTTTGTGGAAAATTACCTATTTCGCCCGTTTTATGCTCTGAATTTCATAAATAATTACTGTTGCTCTAAAAATTACTAAAAATTCAAAGATTGTAGAATAATTGTTTATTACATTGTGCCCAAAAAGAATTGCATTTGCATGCATCATTTGCCTTCTAAAAATCATTTTGCATATTTTAATATTTAATTTTTAATAGGTATTGAATCGTGTATTTTTGAGGTTTAGGATTTTTATGAGATCCATCACCTAGTGATAGATCTTAGATAATTGTATCCCTTGAGAATAATTATGTTTAATATTAAATATAATTAAATATTGAAATTCACTTTGTGTGCATTTAAAAATTCATAAAAAATTCATCTTGCATCCAAAAATTCCAAAAAAAATGTAGTGCAATTATTTCATCGTAATTATCATCTTGGCCAAGTTTCATATTTTTCAGACATTGTTTGATTGATCTTTACATTTTAGTCCCTAAAATAGGCCAAAGTTGCATTTTGCATCCCTAATTGTATTAAAAAATTAGAAAAAAGACAACCTCGAAAACCGTGCACGAACTTTGATAGACAAAATTCTACGTTGTTCCTTTACCTCCTTGTGTTCGACCTTGGGACTTGCCCAAGTAAAATAAACATAAAACCACATTAACTAAAATTGACAAAAATTCCATGTGGTTATTTCTTGACCGATTCTGATTGCCCGCCTACAAGGAAACAACACATTCATTTAAGCAATCGATAATATATGACACACATTTAACCGAGGGAGATTCCGCGACTCGTTAGATGGTGCCGTTGCTGGGGAGGCAAATGGCTTAGTTTTTTATCTAAAAATCTTTTTATACGGTTTTCCACATTTGGGTAGTCTGACCCCCAAACTTTTCACTGTAATTCCATTTTTTCCTGCATTTATTTTTATTCTATTTTCAGCATTTATTTTCTTGTTTTATTTTTATTTATTTTTGAGTCACTCTCTTACATTCTCTCTCTTATTTTTCTTGCGAGGTAACCGGCATACGTGGAGAATTTTTTCAAGAATCGACGCATCTTCAACGACTTCCGAAAAAAACACAATTAAATTAAGATCGAGTCGAGTCGTGAGAGAGCATAGAGTCTAGGATTTATTTCTACAATTTTAATTTTTGTAATTATTTGCTCATTTCTAGAAGTGTACGTTTGGACTCTCGCGTGTGTAACAAGACCTCGACCTTTTTTTATGTTGTGTCGTGTCCTGTTTCACTCTTCAGTGAGGGTGAAGCCTGACTTGAGTGGCGCTTAGGATAGACCTACACATACGGCTCTTGGAGTATTTAAATTTTTGATTGTGCTCATAGAACCTAGGGCCACAATTCACTTTAATTGAGACGCACACTAGATCGTTCAATTTAATCAAATTCAACTCAATTCTTCCCCGCTAATAGAACTTTCTGCTAGGTGCGGTTTTTCAACGACTTGCATTCATTTAGAATAATCTTTCAATTCTTGTATTGCATCCCACATGGAGATTGCGAGGAATCACTGTAAGTCTTCTATCTGAGCATTCATCATTATTTTTTGCGTGCATCGGCTTTTCCCGAACTTCTCCCTCCTGTTTTATCACATAATTTTATAGGAAAATAGGACTGAACGGTAGACGTGTATTTGTGCTCACTTAATTCTTTAATGATCGCCTAATTAAAAGTGGTACGGCTAAATATAGCCGATTTTAGATAACCCATAAAATTCGAGAATTTTCGCAGGAGAGCAACCCCGACCTTGCATGCATTTATTTCTCAGAGTGAGCGAGAGACGACACTTAAGGTTAGAGCCCAGCTCCGAAATTTTTGTTCAGACTACTAATTCTAAAAATGATTAGCTACTTCTCAGTGAGGATCTACGAGTAGCCGGTAAACGGTCCAGATTTCCTTAACAGAGTGGGTGGTTTAAAGGACATTGCGTAAGGCTCCGTCCTTAAGTAACACGGGTAGCCATTCTACAGTCCGTACTTACACCATACTGGGTGAAGGTAGGTGCAACTAGTCGTAAGAATTCAGGACGGTCTTTAAGAAAATCTTCGGCACCTAACAGCTCGCTAAATTTCTTCCAAGATTGATTTATCACCAGCTTAAAATTGAAAAGATAAATTGCCGAACTCTTGCGTCTTCATTGTATGAGTTGGTGAACCCGGAGTTTGATTTGTGTTTGCATTGGTGTGCGTAAACTGCTTTCTAAGACCAAAAGCCGCACATTTGTGCCATCAATCTTCTTGATTAAAAATCCTTGTAAATATCATGTGCACTTACACCGAGATCAACCATGTCGATTCATCATCAACCTCCTTTGACAAAAACAGGACAATGGTCTGAGTACCCATCTGACCTATATTATGACAATGAATTTGTTTCGATCAGGCCCAAAATGTCTAAACCTTCTACTTTCCAGAATCCTCCAACTTTTGTAGGAGACTTTCTCTCTCAGATAAATCCTACCCCTTCGATAAATTCCAAGACATTCTACTCGAATCATCCGATTAAAGTTACCACAGCATCATCTTCTACCACTCTATCACTTGTGACCGCATATGATCAACTGTCATCTTGGGATGAATCGATGTATGACAAATTTCTTTCTACAACCCAAGAACCATTTCAAGAACAAATCACTTTTGAGACTCTGACTGGCCAAGAGACCAGACCCGATCACACTGGATGGAGAGGCTCGCACCTAATGATCATCAATGTTGGAATGACTGTGACGACCAAAAACCAACCCGAGTATCACTCCTTTGATCAACCTATATAGACAAAGGATCATACAGATGATATCAACACGTGCACCATGTATGACTCTATTATTTGAGGATACGATCAATCACGACCATGGAAGTAGACTATACTCAGAATAGCATTACATGTCTGAGTCATGGCATGTTGAGTATGAGACCAACAAATTCCCGCAAAATCCTTCCTCTAAGCAGCCTCCTTCCATAAATTTTGAGGAGAAATGTTCGGAAAATAATGATCATATATTGGACATTCCAAGAGACTCTTCTCCCAGCACATACAGGAAAATGGAAGATGAAATTACTGAATCTCAAATGCAAAAACACACCCCGACTGCTCCCAAGATTGATCATTAAAAGACTTTTAAGGATGACATTTTGAGGATAAATAAGAGGTATGAATTATTGGAGGAGAAATTTAGAAAGCTCACCGACCGTATAATTTCATTCTATGGGAGCTTGGATACGAAAGTGGAGGATGAAATGATTGGATCTCATGTTGAAAATTACGAGGATATTCAGAAACCTAGAGAATATGTTCACCGTAGGGAAAAATCTGATAGTGACACTTCTGCATATTACTCCCTTAGGGATGGCTTTGATTCTGACCCTGACTCTTATCACTCATCATCTACGGAAAAAACCACATCACCACACCACATTAAAAACACCAAAAAATTGAAAAATCAAAAAAATACATAAAAAATTGAAACTAAAGAAGAATTGAAGAATTTGGATCCTGCTTTACGGGAAGCACTGGAGAAAAGATTGATATTTTGAACTTCCCTTTACAAAGTCCATTGAACATTTCCCCGATTTTAAAGAATTTGTAATGAACAAATTAATGATGAAAAAGTCGGGTAGGATAAGAACAAAGACTGAAAGACATATTTTGTTAATGGCCACCTCCTTGGTGTTGAGGAGAAAAACCAAGAGCCGCATAGTGAAGCGGTTGCCTGATAAACGCGAAATTCAAGAGAGTCTAAATGGTGTCTCACACAAGGCAGAGACGACCGTCGCTGTGGCGACCCTCAAATGAACCTCGTATTTAATCAACAATTAACCCACACTAAAGATCAATATTTAGAAATAAATGTGGAGTAAAAATTTATTTTTAACTCTGCACAAGTGGTGTATAGGGACAAGTATGCAGAGAGTTCGAACACAGGGAGCAAGCAGGGTAATTCAAATAAGTGTGCACAAGTGAATGTGAAGTGTCTACACTAAGCAAGCAAGCAAAGAAATTTTTGTGCGTTTTTAATTTTTAATTCTTTTATTTAATTTTTAATTTTGTATTTTGATTTTTGATTTTCTGATTTTTATAATTTTATATTTTATATGAATCTTTTTTTTCAATATTGAAATATAAACACAATGTAATGAAAAGGAAGATAGAATATTTATAAAAATAAACTAAAATAGCCAAAAATTCAGAAATAAATTGTTTTTTGATATTTTTATAATTTTTTACTATTTTTGTGATTTTTGGGTATTTTCAAATTGTTTTTGGTATTTTTAAATAGCAAAACAAGTCAAAACAGTGACAAAGCTACTGGCTGGAGATAAACTGAGAGTTAAAATTAGCAAACAGCCACCAAAATTTTTCACACTAATTTTCAAATAAAGATAATTAAATATAGAACAAACAGGAACTGAGTTGTATTTTTCTGAGTTTTCTAGGATTTTATATATATTTTTTGAAGTTTTTGAGTATTTTTGAATTTTTAAGGTTTTTCTTTTGAGATTTTTAGTGATTTTTGGGCTGACACTAAAGTAGGTTAAAATACACACTAGGGAATTGTTTTGGAATTTTTCGATGTATTTTAATATTTTTTGGCATTTTCTAAGCTAGACAGTGAATAAAAAGCATGTTTTTGATTTTTAATAAATATTTAAAAGCAATAAAATTAAAAACTAAAAATATGGAGACAAAGTACAAGTTAGCAGGAGCTTAAGTTCAAAATTTGAGAATTTTTGGAATTAAAATGAGGCCTTAAATAAATAGAGCAAGCAAGAACAAGTGAAACGCCTAGCAGGAGCGTTTATGCAAATAGTCAGTAATCCAGGGGCCTCTGCGCAAATGTTTCAAAAAGATTATAACTAAATAAAACAATTCGCGGATTAACTGCAAATTTCCCAAAAGCCAAGGTTAACCCTGCAAAAACACCTCAACTCACGCGCTAAGCACGTGAGCCTGGCAAGGATATATACGCAAATTCAGAGAAGTTCAGGGCAAACATGCAATTTCTCCCACAAAACTTGTACTTAAATAAACAGAAGCTGGACTAAATGTCAAAATCAAAAGCTGCAGGGGCACTATGCAAAAACGCCCAGGTCACACGCACTGTGCGCGTGACCTGGCGGGGACAAGTGAGCAATATTACAAAAACGCAGGGGCCCCTTTCGTAAATTCTACAAAATGATTAAATCACAAATGAAAGTTTAAAGCGTTTCTGGAAATTACACAAAAATCGTGGGGCGCGGGTGCAAAATCTCCCACTTATCCACGTGGCATGCGTGGATGCACGTTATGAGGGAGGATCGGACGGTTGGTTTTCCCTCTGAGACGGGTGGCCCTGATCAAAGGGGAGGGGGAATGAACGGCAGCTGTAGCTTGCCCCCTCCCCCTCGTTCTGTTCTGCACAGGCGCGCGCGGGCGGCGGTGGCGCGCCGGCGGCGGCGGCGTCCTTCTCCGGCGGCTCGAGATACGTCCCCCAGGTGGTTAGGCGTCAATGTCCAGTACCTGTGAGATGCAAAGGGCTCGAGATCACGTCTCGACCAGCTTGTAAGTGCGATGGGGGATGCACGGAAGGTGGTGGAATGGCGAGATGGAACTCACCGGAGCGAACTCCGGCGAGGGAGGGCTGGTTGTGATTGGATGGGTGTAACTCGAAGAAGAATGGTAGGAAAGAGTACTGCTGCTATAAGGAAAAGATTAAAGCAAAAAATGTAGAAAAACGTACCTCAAGGGCTGGGAAGCCCAAGGTTTGGACCTCACGGCCGCAAGGCCGGAGATGGGGTTGGAACACGGCCGGCAAGCCTCGCCGCACCTCGACGAGGGTCCTGGGATCCTCCCCTGTCATAGGAGTTTTGACCTTGCCGCACTCGGAGGTTAGAGGCTCTCCAAAACCGGTTCAAAGTCAAATGGGGTATGAGGGTTCGGTTTTTAAACAATGGCAAGAGGGCTCGCAAATCGAGGCATATCGGGAGATGCAACGACCCGAAGGTCGAAAAAACACTTGGGCGAGTATGCCCTATGGTCGGTCTTCAAAAGTCGTGAAGACTTCGACATCAAAGGATGAAAGGCGTGCTCTCCAAAAATCGGAGAAAAATGCCAGAAACGCATCTCTGATAATGAACAGGCCGGGGTCAGAGAGTTTACCGTGGGTCAACTCTCCAGCCCTCCTGGTTGGTCCACGTGGACCAACCAGGAAAAAGCCTGAAAAAATGATTTAAAAATTCATTTAAAATAGTAAATGATTTTATTAATTTTAGGTTTTTAAATAAAAAATGTTTATAATTTTATAAATTATTTTATTCTGAATTTTAATTATTTTTATGATATTTATTTTTACAAGTTGCTTTTATACCCCTATATAGGTATATTATTTGTATATTTGACTATTTGATTTTTAATCTGTGATTTTAATTTTATTATTTTTATTTCTTATTTTGTAAAATTATTAAATACTTTTATGTACACAAATATATTTTTGTTTTATTTTTCTGATGTATTCTGCACATTAAATAAAATATAAGTGTAAAAAGTATAGGTATAAGCATAGGTATAATACATGTATGATCTATATATGTTTATTTTTATTTTGAGTTTTCTTTGCATTTTTATTTTGATTTTAATGTACATAAATATTATAAGTAATATTTACAATGTTATAAAAATATAAAAATGAATAAATAATGAATAAAGAATAAATTGAATATTTTATTATGTACACTTATACAATGAGGGTCCAAAACTCAACTTTCAAACCGTAGCTCCGCCAAATGTGAAACCATCGCCATTAAATAGCTTATTTTATTCTATATACAATTAAAGGTGAGTATATTGCATTTGGAGTTTTCATTTATGAGATACGGGTCTGGGAAGTTGGCATTCTGGAATTTTATTCAGACCATAACTTTTTATCTGTATATTATTTTTCAGTGAAATCAATTTTTTATTTTTCTTTATAAAATTATCTACAACTTTCATGTACAAAGTTTCTTTATTTGATGTATAAAAAGTGGAACCAAAAATAGGTCCCAAAATGAATAAAGAATGAATTAATAAATATAGGTATTTGACTGTATTTCTGACCTTATCTCCCCCTACTTTATTCCTTGTCGACCTATTCATCAAGATACCTAGGTCTCAGGGTTTTGGGTCATAAAATATTTACAATATTTTATTCTTTTTCTTTTCTTTTATTTATTCTATAATTTTGGCTCTAATTACAGGATTTTATACACTATTTAGATGCACATGCATGAATGCTAAGATGATGGAATTAATGCTATTTATAGGCATTTGCTAGGGTTTTTGATGCCAAAATGATGGAATAAAGATGATGAAATGTGGATTCATCATTGCCTAGATTTGACTGTGGAATTAAAGACACGAGATTTACTCATGCTCGAATTGATGATGATTCATCAATCAATATCCTCCCAACCTCTGTATTTCATGAGCTCAAACTCGAACCTATCAGGAAGATACGAGAGATCATTCAATTGGTTGATCGATCGATACAGCGGCCGAGAGGAACCATTTCTGTCATCATTACATTCCAAGGCGCTTCACTCAAAGTGGAATTCACGATCATTGATATTGAGCATCAAGGAGAATTCAAGTCTCCAATTATTCTCGGAAAGCCATTCTTGGCATTGGCTAAGGCAATTATTGAGTGTGAGACTCGGGAAATCAATTTTACAGTATTGGAAGCACTTCGATCTCACCCAGTCTTTGAGGAACCACGATTTTCTAAGGCAACCCATGATGTCCTTGACAACCGTAACCATCAAGCGGTAGAAGATCCCTACCCCGTTGCTACACCTAAGGTAGCAGTTGTTGATGAGACTATTGGTTTAGAGACTCTCCCTCATGCTCCATTCCCAAATGCTCTCACCATGGAAAATCAAATATAAGACTCATACAATCCTGAGACCTATGCATGGTCGCACCCTGGTCAACCTATTTTGACTACCTTGGTCAAATCAACTCGACACAGGAATGCTCCAACATCAAGTCAATTGAGAACGAACATGCAGCGACTCCCTCCACTATTTCAATTCCCACGGAACTCACAATAGAAAAGAGTTTATTATATGATCATGATACTTATGCATCGTCGCACCTTGGGTTGACCTACTCTGAATACCTTGACCAAATCATTCCAACTCAGGAGTGCACCAACATTAAGAAGACTAAGAACAAACACGCAGGACAAACACCGACCAAGGAGAAAAATTTCAATAGTTATTCATCTGGAGACTCAAGTGGACCAACAACTTCACAAAACAAAATAACTACTCCTTCATCGAAAAAGAAAGTCACCTTTGATCTTCTGGAAGAGGAATCGGTTGATGATTCCACAACAAGTCCGGAAAAGGTAATCTACAAGAGTGAGGTTTGTTCGACAGTTCTAAAACCATATCTTCGCAAGGATTCAAACATCGATTCCTATTGGATAACTCCCATTCCTAACTATTATTCATCCAAAACCGGTGCTCCTGCTCTCATCTAATACACTGGAATTATTTCTTATGAGATGACTGAGACTGGTGCTTCAGAGTATTCATTCGATGACAAATCGCTTGATCTCAAGAAGGAACGAATTTTGAGAAAACAACTGAAGAAGCAAAAAGACAAGAATATCTGGAGTGTGTCCACTTTCAAATACTATTCCTCAGAGGATAACTCCGATGATGGATACCTTTCATCTGAATCAAATGCTTCATCCACTATCCAATATGATTTCTCCGAGGATAACACTGATGATAGTTGGGAATCATATGCTTCATCTCCTCATCATTACGATCTCCCACCATAGGTTGATAAGAAGATCGGCCGAAAACCGCCTTAATCATCAGCTACCCTTCCTCCCGACCACATCGGTCTCCTTGTATATCTTCTTCCTCTACTTAGGCCAAGGCCTAAGTATATGGGGGGACCGATGCCATCTGTACATACCATTCTCCCCATCTCCCGATCATTCCATGTCCACCCTTCTTCTGTACTTAGGCTTGTTAGCAATGTGAGCCTGAGGTGAACCATTCCTACGATAAATGTTATTGTAATAAATGATTTATCAATAAAAGATATTGATTATGTTTCACTCCCTTTCTAAAATTGATTGAATGAATGCACTACAAGGTCCCTATGTACAATAAGGGTTATGTACCATGGCCAACTTGATAATCATACAACTGTTGATTCATTGATTGAATCATAGAGGCTTATGCTTGGATGGATATCTAAGGAGTTAGATAGAGGACTCATCAAGCATCATCAAATGATAGTCAAGTGATGATCTCCAGCTTGAGCAGGAGAAGGCAATCCTTTCTCATTAGGTTGATATCTGATCGACCTCTTGCTGCAGGTCCTCTACAAGGGAATAGTGATTTGAAGGTATCAGATTAGTTGAGTCAATGGGTTCACTTAACGAGATCGAGATAACCAAAGACTTATGTTGAATATTATCACATCATAGGCAAACATCCTCTGACCAGAGACAAATGTATTGCTATATGTCTGAGTGTGTACATTTGGCAGACCAATAGGTTGATGACCTAACCAAGGTCTATGCACTAGCGAGCTAGTGTGCATGTAAGGACATATGAGTAATACGATCACTCAAAGGGATCATACAGGTTCACTTGTGAACCGGGAGACATGAGCTCACTCATGAGGTATTGTGACTGATCAAATTCCATGCATGGTCGTCATGCTTTGGAAGCATGACATGAATTTGAAGGTAAGATATATGCTTTGTGAAAGCATATGATCTGCACCAAATCCCAAGGACCAAGATTGAGAAACTTAGTGATAAAACCATGAAGATGATAGTGTAAAAGTGATCTATATCTTCAGGATGATCATAGGTCTTCCATTATGCAGGATGTACAGGTATTAGGAATACCTGAGGGTGATTTGATCATAAACGATAGTATAACCTCGACGCTTCCATTCCGAGAGAGTGATGAAACAGTTCTGGATTTTAGTGACTCCTCTCAGTAGAGAAGTGACCTAATCTTAGTCCATGTATTGGACATTAATCTGAATGACATTCAGATGCAATGAGAAGATTAGGTTTATGGCCTTGATTTAATCAAGCATCTATGAGAGGTCCATGGGATCTGGATTTGAGATGTGATCTCAATATCCAAGTCACTATACGTGGAACAATGCAATCACCCTGTCCTTATCTCCAAGTATCTTAGGAGAAATCGCATTATTCTTGAAGGGTTCAAGAATAATTCCATAGATCTAAGCATTGAGAAATTGATAATTAAATGTGATTCAATTATCTTGATGTGTGTGGAAATTATCCAATATAATTAATGTGATTTAATTATTGTGGATAAGAATATTATGGATAACAATATCCAATTATTCATAATATATTATAAATGTGATTTATAATGTATTAGAGAGAGCTAATTATGATTTATATTTGTTGATTAATTATTAAGGTGTATTGGATACACATTGTATAATTAATTGAAAATGTAAATTATATTTTATTTTGGGTTGTGAATATGATTCACAATTTTCCAATGGCAAGATTGCAATATTCTCAAAATTAATTATGAATTATTTTTGAAGAATAAATCACAACAAAAGTTATTGGATTAAATAATGGAGAATTTCATGGAGACATGCAATCTCATGAAATTTCATGAGATTGCCCCCAGTTGGTAATAAGTGGACGGCTACCATATCCTATATGGAATTGGTGGCCGTCCACTATATTCCATGTGGAGATTAGATCTCCATGGTAGTTGTCTCCTTATTTGATTGGTTTAATTTTAGGATTGATGTATATTTGATTTGTCAAATATATTTGATCTAAATTAAATCATAAGTTGTTGGTTTTTACCAACAATAATCTTGACCATTGGATTGATCATAAATAAATCTCATCCATTGATTTTATGAGTCTCATGGATTGAGATCCATGGATCCCAAAACCCTATAAATAGAGAGGCATACCATGCTCTCTTGGGTTAAGCTTTTGAAGCACATCTCTCTCTTTCTTCCTTCCATACGCCACCCCTCTCTCCCTCTCCTTGGTGGCCGTCCACCAAACCCTGGTGGGAGATATCCGTCGTCGCCTACGCCACCACACCGCCGCTTCGACGTTCTTCGGTTCTCCGTATTCTTGGAGTGCTACTCTTGTGAAGAAGACGATCGATCTCGTACGACGAGATCAGGAGTTCCCCGTGCTTGGATCAACTCGTTGGATTATGAGGATCACGTGACTCATCCCCGCGCTCACAAGCTTCTTCTCTGACGATCAGACTTGAGACAGGAGGTCTCTTTTCATAGAGACTCGATCAACCATGCTTCAAGAAGTATTCCTTCTACTTGTTGTGATTATAGATGAAACGATCCCACAATCGTTCTTGGATCATGTGGTTTCATCGCATGAAATTTTTTTAAATTCTGCTGCATAGAACATCTAGTACGACTAGTCATTCTTTGTCGTATTCAATACGACGATCACGCTTCCGTGATGCGCTTGAGGATTATTCCATATCCTTCAAGTGGTATCAAAGCCTTAGGTCTCAGGTTTTGGATGCGATCCACAAACCTAGGACGACTTGGGTTCGTAGAGGTCGCGAAAGTTTTTGTCGCATTTGATTTTCGCACTTATGTTTAGTGAATAAATTCGACCCTGTTTAAATTGTTTAAACACAAAATAATACTTGGATTTTATTCCCCATTAAATAAGGAATTTATAGGATCTGAGTTTACGTAATTTGGATTCCGTTTGCTCGAGATGGTTGTTTTAATGAACATGTATGCATTGTTACGGGAACTGCAAAACTTAACATGATTAATGAGTTAATTACTGTTTTGATCTGCCTCGAAATGTGTGAAATATTACTTAGGTTCTGTCCTAAATCAAATTAGCAATTTTTGAAAATTGATTTTGTCTAATTTGGATTTAAATTGATTGAGATATGTTAATTTTAGTAAGTAGGGGTCACTGTTGAAATTACAATCCTAATCAAGAACCATGTGATTGTCAATTAGTGAAATTAATTGTTAATTTCATAAAATAATTATGAAAAGTATTTGAGAAATATTGGAAGATGATTATTTCATTAATTGACTTGGCCTCAACCAATAATTTGATTAGATTTGATCTAGATCATAATTGGAAACACAATCATCAAACTCCTTGCTTGAATAATATTGGGAATTTTCTAGCAAATTTCTTTATAATCAAAAATATTTTGATTATTACTATATGGTATAATTTCAGTTGAAGAACCGATGATCATCTCAAGTACAAATTGATCTATTTGGCATTATCCTTTCCCGTGGCGAATAAGGTGTCTAGTCAGAGAGCATTGGGGTAGCGGGTTACAACGTATGTGGTCCGTCCCACTCTCGTCGGTACTGGCCATGACAGCAGGTAGGGACTTGATAATGCCGAAGAAATCAAGATGTATTTTCTAATTATTAATATTCATATACGTACTTTGAGATAATACCATATATATATTCAAGTAAAACAATCAAGTTTGTTGATTGAATTGGATTGATAATTAATTTAATATGATTAAATTAGTTATGTCCAATAAAAACACTCTATTAAGAATAGAGTTGTCAATTCCCTTGGAAGAATTAATTACATGAATATGATTCATAATAATTAATTAAAATTTGAATATGAGATGGAGGATCACACAAGTGACATACATGGTCTCCCGTCAATGCGAATGGTTTTGTTGCCAGATATTATATGTAGGAGACACATGTCTGAAATGACAGCTCCTGCATATGATCCATTTGGATCGGGCTCGTCGCTTCTCGAAAGAGTAAGGACATATGCGTAGTGACCCCGATATCGGGTCCTCAAATTATTGGAGCAATATTGGATTGCGCATAGTGAGTTGTATTCCTGTTGACGGTTGGTTCAATTAATGACGGGTAAACACCACCTTAGGGGTGGTGGGCCCGGGTATTAAAGACTGAATTGGGAAATGCAAGTTGGACTTGCAAGGCGGAATGTGTTCCCACTTCTCTTTATTGGAGTCATAGGTTCTCATATTATTGGGATATGACAAAGATAACGAGGAGATCCCAGTCCTTGCTTGAGATATAGCGGTAAGTATATCTCTTACTTTGAAAGTGACTAAGAGAATAAACTTTCATAATTGACATAGCATGACTAATTTGATTTAAAATGCCTTAATCAAATATCATAAATTGAATGTATGAGTATATGTTCTAATATAGTACATTCTTAATTTCATAAAAGGAAGTCCATGAACCCACTAAGCAGGCTTCTAGAGGTCAACCAGTTGACAAAACCAAATTACTCGGATTGGATCCGTAATTTGGAGCTTGTACTCTCGGCTGAGCACATAAGCTAAGTGCTCTCAGAAGACAAGCATGAAAACCCTAAATCAAAGGAAGAAGAAGCATACAATGACAAGTATGATGAAGATCATGTCTTGGATAGATGCTATATCTTGGGTTCTCTCTCCAATGTTCTTCAGAAATAACATGTGGAGATGATCACTTGCCAAGAAATAATGCAAAATCTGAAAGTTATGTTAGGTGACATTAATCGCACCCAATGATACAATGTTATGAAATAACTTGTTCACTGCAAGATGCAGGAAGGAACTTTGGTCCATGAATATGTACTCAAAATGTTTGGGTACTTGTCGGAGCTGGAAACTCTTTAGGCAACCATGGATGCAGACATGCAATCTGATTTCATTCTGTTGTCTTTTCCCAAGTCTTTCAATAACTTTGTGGTTTCATTCTACATGAACAAACTGGAATTGATAAACGTTGGAATTCTTGCTGCATTAAAGTCTGCAGAAGACGTAATGAAGAAAGATGGTCCCGCTGGCAGTGCAATGGTTGCACAGGTCAGAGGGAAGCATGGTCGGAAGCAAGGTTCTCGGAAGGGCCTGGCCCAGAAGAGAAAGAAGAAGGGACAAGGTGTTGGCTCGTCTTCCAATGCATCCACTATAATGGCGTCGAAGAAAACTGATGTCTGTCACCACTGCAAGAAGCCGGGGCACTGGAGGCATAACTGTCTGGATTACCTGAAGTCGGTCGACAAAGGTAAAGCCCCAGCAGGTATGAAATCTACTTTTATCATTGAAACCAATTTTCTCGTTGGAAGAGAAGGAAGTTGGGTTGTTGATTCTGGTGCTTCTGTTCATGTATGCAATTTATTGCATTTATTTCAGGAAACTAGAAAACTTGAAGAAGGGGAGATAGTCATCCAGATGGGATCTGATGCAAGTGTTGCAGTAGTCGTCGTCGGGACTTGTCGACTATCATTATCTAGTGGTAGAGTCCTAGTACTTAAAGAGTGTCTTTATGTACCTGAAGTCAGGAGAAATTTGATATCTGTATCTAAGCTAGTTAGAAGTGGATATTCATTCCTTTTCTGTAATAAATTAGTCATAAATCATTATGATAAATATATTGCAGATGGTATTTTGACTTCTGGTGGACTCTATGAATTGTGCATTAATGAGCATATCATGAATGCTACAACCACTAATAAAAACCCTAAAAGATCCAGGCAGAATAAAATTCATTCAAATATGATTTGGCATCAAAGGCTTGGTCATTTATCTGTTGATAAGATCAATAGATTGATAAAGGATGGACCTTTGGATTTTCTACAGGTTCAATCTTTGCCTACATGTGAACATTGCATTCAGGTAAAATGACTAGGATGCCTTTCCGTAACAAGGTTGCAAGATGCGAGGTATAATTAACCTAATACATACCGATGTATGTGGTCCCTTCAGTACCACGACTCGAAATGGATATCGATACTATTTGACGTTTATTGATGACCATTCACGATACAGGTTTGTCTTCCTATTATGTCATAAATCAGAAACCTTTGAAAAGTTCAAAGAATTCAAAGCTTTGGTTGAGAACCAAACTGATAGGAAGATTAAACGGATTCGATCTGATCGAGGTGGTGAGTACCTCTCAGATGAATTTAAGGAAAACCTTAAAGAGAATGGAATTGTCTCCAATCTCACTACTCCTAGAACTCACCAACTTAATGGTGTTGCTGAAAGACGTAACAGGACCATCATGGATATGGTCCGTTCAATGGTGAGCAAAGCACATTTACCACTTAGTTTCTAAGGATATGCAATAGATACTGCAATATATATCCTGAATAAGATTCCTAGCAAATCTATACCTAAGACTCCTCATGAGCTCTGGTATGGAACCAACCCTAGTGTTAATCACTTGAGGGTTTGGGGTTACTTGGTTCATGCGAAGAACGTGGACGCAAGTAAGCTAGAATCTCCTACTTGTGAGTGTTACTTCATTGGGTATGTTAAAGATGGTATTGGATACCAACTCTATGACCCTGAGACCTAAAAGGTTTTTGTCTCTAGATATGTGAAATTTCTGAAGGATGATTTCCTTAAAGGTCAAGACAAAAGTGAAGTAGAGGAACTCATAGAATCCCCTGAGGATTCTGAGCTTCCTAGACCAGAAACTGAAGAAGTAAATAAAGATGAAACACCCATACCTCTTCGAAGGAGTTCGAGGGTGGTTGCACCACCTGAAAGGTATGGATTCCATGTGTCAAGTGAAACTGACAATGATCTTACTTCATTTGATGAAGCACTCGCGGATCATGACATGGATAGATGGATGCTAGCAATGAAGTCAGAAATTGACTCCATGCATAAGAATGGTGTATGGACCCTAGAAGATCCACCTAAAGGGATAAAACCCATTGGTGTAAATGGATCTTCAAGAGAAAAAGGGGACCTGATGGGAAAGTAGAGACTTTCAAGGCATGGCTCGTAGCCAAGGGCTACACACAAAGAGAAGGCATCGACTACGATGAGACATTCTCTCATGTGGCTATGCTTAAATCCATCAGGACACTGCTAGTTATAGCTACATATCTTGACTACGACATCTGGCAGATGGACGTCAAGACGGCTTTCCTCAATGGATACCTCGAGGAGGATATCTATATGGAGCAACCCCAGGGCTTCATAACTGAGGATGGCAAAGTATGCAAGCTGAAGAAATCCATCTATGGGCTCAAGCAAGCTTCTCGTAGCTGGAACATCATATTTGATGAAACCACAAAGAGTTATGATTTTGTGCAGAATCCTGATGAACCTTGTGTGTACAAGAAGCTTAGTGGGAGCGCCATTGTGTTAATCGTGCTTTACGTAGATGACATCCTTATCATTAGGAATGATACAAGGATGATGACCAGTGTGAAAATTTGGTTATCCCATACCTTTGAGATGAAAGATCTTGGAGAAGCCTCTTACATCTTAGGCCTGAAGTTGTTCGAAAACCGAGAAAAGAGGATTTTGGGATTCTCACAACATGGATACATTAAGAAGATTCTTGAACGATTCCATATGGATAGTTCCAAGAAAGGATACCTACCCTTAAGGCATGGTATCCACTTGTCTAAAGGAATGGCTCCTCAAACTGTTGAGGAAAAGAAAGCCATGGCTGGATGCCCTTATGCATCAGTTGTAGGAAGCTTAATGTATGCTATGATGTGTACTAGGCCAGACATCTGCCATGCAGTGGGAGTGGTAAGTCATTACCAATCCTGCTATAGAGAGCAACACTGGAATGCAGTAAAGAACATATTTAAATATCTAAGACGGACGCAAGATTACATCTTGGTATATGGAGATGGTGATCTCCAAGTCTTGGGATATATAGATTCTGACTTCCAATCAGATATTAATGATCGAAAGTCGACATCGGGGTTTGTATTCCTGTTGAATGGTGGCGCTGTCAGCTGGAGAAGCAAGAAGCAAGACACTACACCAGATTCAACAACAGAAGTCGAGTACATTGCCGCATCGGATGCTGCAAAGGAGGTGGTGTGGTTGCGCAAGTTCGTCCAGGAGCTTGGCGTAGTTTCCTCTGATACTCCCATTCTGCTACTTTGCGATAACATGGGAGCCATTGCCCAGGAGAAGGAACCCAGATGGCATCAGAAGAGCGAGCACATAGAAAGGAAATACCACATCATTCGGGAGATTCAAAAGCGTGGTGACATCATCATCACCAAGGTGGCCTCGGCTGACAACATTGTTGATACTCTACCAAACCTCTAACACAAAAGTTTTTCAACCAGCATGTAATGAGTATGGGTTTAAGGATTGTTCCTGAATGGTTCTGAGGGCTACTGGGAGATTGTTAGCAATGTGAGACCGAGGCGAACCATTCCTACAATAAATGTTATTGTAATAAATGATTTACCAATAAAAGTTATTGATTATGTTTCACTCCATTTCTGAAATTGATTGAATGAATGCGCTATAAGGTCCCTCCGTACAATAAGGGTTATGTACCATGGCCAACTTGATAATCAAGTGATGATCTCCAGCCTGAGTAGGAGAAGGCAATCCTTTCTCATTAGGCTTATATCTAGTCGACCTCTTGATGCAGGTCCTCTGCATGGGAATAGTGATTCGGAGGTATCAGATTAGTTGAGTCAATGGGTTGACTTAACGAGATCGAGATAACCAAAGACTTATGTTGAATACTATCACATCATAGGCAAACATCCTTTGACCAGAGACAGATGTATTGATATATGTCTGAGTGTGTACATTTGGCAGACCAATAGGTTGATGACCTAACCAAGGTCTATACACCGGCGAGCTGGTGTGCATGTAAGGACATATGAGTAATACGATCTCTCAAAGGGATCATACAGATTCACTTGTGAACCGAGAGACATGAGCTCACTCATGAGGTATTGGGACTGATCAAACTTCATGCATGGTCGTCATGCTTTGGAAGCATGACAAGAATTTGAAGGTAAGATATATGCTTTGTGAAAGCATATGATTTGTACCAAATCCCAAGGACCAAGATTGAGAAACTTAGTGGTCAAACCATGAAGATGACAGTGTAAAAGTGATCTATATCTTTAGGATGATCATAGGTCTTCCAGTATGCAGGATGTACAGGTATTGGGAATACCTGAGGGTGAATTGATGATAAACGATTGTATAACCATGACGCTTCCATTCCGAGGGAGTGATGAAAAAGGTCTGGATTTTAGTGACTCCTCTCAGTAGAGAAGTAACCTAATCTTAGTCCATGTATTGAACATTAATCTGAATGAGATTCAGATGCAATGAGAAGATTAGGTTTATGGCCTTGATTTAATCAAGCATCTATGAGAGGTCCATGGGATCTGGATTTGAGATGTGATCTCAATATCCAAGTCACTATACATGGAACAATGCAATCGCCCTGTCCTTATCTCCAAGTATCTTAGGAGAAATCACATTATTCTTGAAGGGTTCAAGAATAATTCCATAGATCTAAGCATTGAGAAATTGATAATTAAATGTGATTCAATTATCTTGATGTGTGTGGAAATTATCCAATATAATTAATGTGATTTAATTAATGTGATTTAATTAATGTGGATAGAATATTGTGGATAGCAATATCCAATTATTCATAATATATTATAAATGTGATTTATAATGTATTAGAGAGAGCTAATTAGGATTTATATTTGTTGATTAATTATTAATATGTATTGGATACACATTGTATAATTAATTGAAAATATAAATTATATTTTGTTTTGGGTTGTGAATATGATTCACAATTTTCCAATAGCAAGATTGCAATATTCTCAAAATTAATTATCAATTATTTTTAATAATAAATCACAACAAAAGTTGTTGGATGAAATAATGGAGAATTTCATTGAGACATGTAATCTCATGAGATTTCATGAGATTGCCCCCACTTGGTAATAAGTGGACGGCTACCAAGTCCTATATAGAATTGGTGACCCTCCACTATATTCCATGTGGAGATTAGATCTCCATGTTAATTGTCTCCTTATTTGATTGGTCTAATTTTAGGATTGATGTATATTTGATTTATCAAATATATTTGATCTAAATTAAGTCATAAGTTGTTGGTTTTTACCAATAACAATCTTAACCATTGGATTGATCATAAATCAATCTCATCCATTGATTTTATGAGTCCTATGGATTGAGATCCATGGATCCCAAAACCCTATAAATAGAGAGGCATACCATGCTCTCTAGGGTTAAGCTTTTGAATCACATCTCTCTCTTTCTTCCTTCCACACGTCACCCCTCTCTCCCTCTCCTTGGTGGCCGTCCACCAAACCCTGGTGGGAGATAGCTGTCGTCGCCTACGCTACTGCGCTGCCGCTTCGACGTTCTTCGGTTCTCCGTCTTCTTGAAGTGCTACTCTCACGAAGAAGACGATCGATCTCGTACGACGAGATCAGGACTTCCCCATGCTTGGATCAACTCATTGGATTGTGATGATCACGCGACTCATCCCCGCACTCGCAAGCTTCTTCTCCGATGATCGGACTTGAGACAGGAGGTCTCTTTTTGTAGAGACTCGATCAACTATGCTTCAAGAGGTATTCCTTCTACTTGTTGTGGTTATAGATGAAAACGATCCGAGAATCATTCTTGGATCATGTGGTTTCATCGCATGAAATTTTTTAAATTCCGTTGCATTGAACAACTAGTGCGACTAGTCGTTCTTTGTCGTATTCGATACGACGCTCATGCTCTTCCGTGATGCGATTGAGGATTATTCCATATCCTTCAAGGCTGACCAAAGCCTAAGTATAGGGGGAACCGATGCTCATCTATATAAACTCTCCTCATTCACATATCACGATCGCTTCATTTTCGCTCTTCTTAAATACTTAGACTATTCATAGTCTAAGTATAGGGGGGCGGACCGATGTATCTATCTTGTTCTTTTTCTTTTTCACTCTCTTACGCTTAGCCCGAGCTACATCTTCTTTACGCTTCTTGTGCTCTGAGGACACAACACTCGCTAAGTATAGGGGGTCTGTATATATACTGGGTATATATTTTATCCATATCTCGTACTTTTGCGTAAGTCTATATGTATTTACGGGGTGGGTAACTAACTTGAAAAAAACAACAACAAACAAAACAAAAAGAAAAAAGAAAAAAATATTTTGCTACTAACACTGACTGTATCCAACCCAAAATTTTTGAAAAAAATGGCTTCTTATTCATCTTTGCATAAATTTTTGAAAATTCAAAAAAAAGAAAAAAAAAGAACTATTCAAAAAAAACTTGTGTCTGCATTTCACACACCTACACTTCATCCTGCATTTCATTCATTTGCATCTGTGAAAAGCCGTTGGCTTCTGAACCGAGATATGAGTAGAAACCGAGAGTGATCTGGACTTGACCTTAATCCACCTAATTTTCAGAGGAACTTCACCGAGAAATAGGATTTTAGAAGCTTCAGGTCTTTGACTTCATTCTTCGAGTTCAACATGACAATGTGCAGTATTTTACTCTTAGTGTCTAACATGGTCTCTTCATTTTGGGTACAACTCTGGAACAAGGAATTAATTTGTACTCTCGCACTATGCACTTAGCTCAACTCAGACAGGGTGTTGGAAGACTATGTGAGTTTCTTTTCTGGTAGCGTGGAAATCTAAAGACCGAAGTACGGGTTGAAATAAAGCTTCGGAAAAGGGATGGATGGCTGGGCACAATTATTTCTAAGACCCAAAACATGTACAAAAAAAAGATTCTATGTCCGTAGGGGCACAACAAGATCCAAGCAGAGCTAACAAAAATCCAAATACAAAGAAGCCACTACCAAATAAATATCAGACCAAAAAGGTCCAAGCTTCAAGAAAATCTGCAGATCTTGGTGAAGACTCGGCTACACTACCCAGCTTCACAAGGAGAGGTGACTACACTGGCACCCTCCAGTTCTTATCTCCTTCTTCTAATTTCTCCCCATTTCGATTGTGAACATAGCGCAACAGACCTTATACGGAAGTACCTGACTCCCCAAGGATGAGTTACTGTAGAGGAGGTTTGCATGGTAGTACGACATTCTGGATGGGAAGAGCTAAAACATTTCACACACAAGAGTCGATTGTTCAATGTTCATAGGGTATGCTTTGGGAAGAGGATTGATCTAAGATGACTTCTGAGCTGAAACAATGACAATGATGTGTAGAACTTGAAGGTTGTTGATTTTAAAATTCTAAGTCTCACAGAAGTTCTGCCAAACTAATAACCCAAAGTTCGAGTCTAGTTTCATTTTCACATTCATCTCATGATCTTCGTATGGAACCCAATCTCATTTCACCTCATGACATTTCTTTTAATGCTCAGGGACGAGCATGGTTTAAGTATAGGGGGATGATGAATCTCAGATTCACCACTCTAAAAGTCATTAATTAAGCTCAAATCCCTAAAAATCATTGGCATTTCTTCACTTATTCTGCATAATTAGCATTCATGCATGTTTTGATAATAATTGCATTTTATCACTTATTTTTGCACAAAATAAGAAGCCAAAAAAATCCCAGCCAAAATTGACCTGTAAATAGCCTAAATTTCCCGATTTTTAACTAATTCATACTAACTCCAATTGACCCAAAAGCACCTCCATTGTGTATTTATCATTAATAAGAATAAATGAAAAATACAAAAAAATCA
This sequence comes from Ottelia alismoides, assembly GCA_037367405.1. Taxonomy (NCBI): domain Eukaryota; kingdom Viridiplantae; phylum Streptophyta; class Magnoliopsida; order Alismatales; family Hydrocharitaceae; genus Ottelia; species Ottelia alismoides. The sequence continues at coordinate 35,069 of JAZKJV010004270.1, read as the reverse complement.
CTAACCCAAATAAGTGGACCAAAAACCCATACCCTAATTCTAGGATTTCTGGACTAAAACCCTCGTATCTTCCTCATCTATAGTTTGATTTGATACTATTCACTTTTGAACTAATGTACATTCAATTACCTTCAAAACAAGACCAAGTTCAAGTGAATCGGAGCTCATATGTGAAAGTTGGGTTTTGGGCCTCTTTCGTACATTTTGTATTTTAGCGGTTTTTGACCTATTATTTTATGTACATAATTAATCCATTTTATTTTATTTCTTTTTCATTTATCTTCTTTGATGAAAATTTTATTAAAATGCACAAAAATCCAAATCCAAACTGAGCTTGAAATTAAAGAAACTAACTGAGTCCGAGTCCTCACTAACTGTTTGTACAAAAAGTGTCTTTTTCGTCTTTTATTTTATTTCTTCTTTTTTGTTACTCAATAAAAATTCAAAAAAATAGATTAATGTGTCAATATTTATCTTTGATTTTATCATATTTTTTCAAATTTTTATCTAGTTTAAAAATGACAAAAAATATATAAAACCCAAAAATCAAGGTGCTCTATGTACATAGGATACCCCAAAAATATCACTTTGTGCAATTGATTGATTTTGGTTTTGATATGTTTATGAAAGTTGTAGACCTCATCGACATGAGCAATTTTGTGTAGAAACTTTTTCGATCCGAGGTCGTTTGCTATTTCTTTTCTATTTTTTCTTTATATTTATTTTTCGAATTTTGTGGGGCTGACACGCGTGTCAACCATTTTTGAAAGATTTATTAATTCATTTTTATAAAAAAAAATATTAAAACCACCACACGTACGTAGCACGTGCCTTCCGCGAACTTGCCATGCACGTGCTCCGCCTGGACTCCCACTAACCGCCACATGGCTAGATCACGGTCGTCTGATCTCGGCCGATCGGACGACCGGTGTACGTTGTCTTCCTCCCCCTTCTTTCCCAAAGTGCTGCGCCACCTTCCCTCACCATCTCCATCACGATTTGCGCCTCTCCGCCCGTGAATCTTGCGCTCAATCCTTCCTTCCATCCCGTGTATCCCAGATCGCCCGATCTCGAAGCCCCGCGGATCTCGCATAGTCGCAACCTCGTCAAATCACTGCTCCTCTCTAATTTCCTACCATCTCCGACCCACGCCCGTGAATCCCTCACCGCCTTCCACCATAGCCTCGACCCTATAAATGCACTGTCATCCCCCGCATCGTCCCCCATCCGCTGACTGCTCCTTCATCGACCGCCGGGGTGACAACCCGACCTCTTCTCGCGGCAAGATCCGAGGCCCATCCCTCGTTACAGAGGCGACCTATGTCTTTACTGCCTAGCTCCGATCCTCCTCCGTTAAGCCGACGCCATCTTAACCTTCGACTTTCTACAAGTTTCCTCCACCTTCAACTCCACCAAAAGCTTCGTCTCTAACAACGACCATGCCATCTTCAATGACACCTCCGTCCGAGCGATCCCCACTACAGCAGCACCTCCTGCCTCTCCGCCAGGTGCCCTGCCATCGACGCCCCTCTGCCAGTTGCATCCAGGACACTCTCCGCTCAGAGCATCTTCTCTGCCTCCTCATCAACGAAGCGGCGCTCCTTCACTAATTCAGCAGCTTCAACCTCCTAGAGCTTCGCTGCTCCCCCACCGATGTCATCGACATCATCTAGCGGCTTCGACCTCCAAGAGCTTCGTTGCTCCCCCACTGACGTCATCGACATCATCTTCGTGCTTCGTCATCGACACCTGGGGGAGCACCTCCACCACCCCCCCTCTTCTTGCTCAGCCAGAAACCTCTTTCAGCAAGCGCTCACCGGCCACCCGATGCAAACGCCACTGGCCACCAGATGCAACCGCCACCGAGCACCCGCCATCATCCATCCCCACGGGTCAAGTGCTGGGCACGTGACCGCATGGGAAAAATCTTGAGGACACCCCCATAAGTTAGCCCAATTGCAGATTCATCCACCCATCCAAGGGCACATACGTAGCACGTGCCCATTGGAAATTTTACAGCCAACCCACCTTATTTATTGGTAATTACACTTTGGCCCTTCTATTGTATTTTCACATTTATTTATTTAGTGTAAATTGCATTAATACCACTGACTTCCTCTATTATTTTCAGCAACATTTTCGCATCATTTCATCTTCATAAAAATAAGACAATGTTTGTCAATTAATTCTCTACATTATGGCATATGATTGACATTTTTGTGATCAGTAGTGAATTATTAATTAATTGTTTTGTGGAAAATTTCCTATTTTACCCATTTTATGCTCTGAATTTCATAAATAATTAACCGTTGCTCTAAAAATTGCCGAAAATTCAAAGATTGTAGAATTAATTATCTGTTACAATGTGCCCCAAAATAATTGCATTTGCATGCATCATTTGCCTTCTAAAAATCATTTTGCATTTTCAATATTTAATTTTTAATAGGTATTGAATTGTGTATTTTTGAGGTTTAGGATTTTTCTGAGATCCATCACCTAGTGATAGATCTTTGATAATTTTATCCCTTGAGAATAATTAAGTTTAATATTTATTATAATTAAATATTGAAATTCACTTTGTGTGCATTTAAACATTCATAAAACAATTCATCTTGCATCGGAAAATTCCAAAGTATTACAGTACATTCATTTCATCGTAATTATCATCTTGGCCAAGTTTCGTATTTTTCAGACATCGTTTGATTGATCTTTACATTTTAGTCCCTAAAATAGGCCAAAGTTGGATTTTGCATCCCTAATTGCATTAAAAAATTAAAAAAAGACTGCCTTGAAAATCATGCATGAACTTTGATAGACAAAATTCTAGGTTGTTCCTTTGCCTCCTTGTGTTTGACCTTGGGGCTTTCCCAAGTAAAATAAACGTAAAACCACATTGATTAAAATTGACAAAAATTTCGTGTGGTTATTTCTTGACCAATTCCGATTTCCCGCCTACAATGAAACGACACATTCATTTTAGCAATCGATAATCCACGACAAGCTTTTAACCGAGGGCGATTCCGCGACTCGTCAAGTACCTATTAGATTAATTCAGTGAATATCTTATGGAGACAGGAATATCATTCCCATCTCACTCCTCCTAATACACCAAAACTCAATAGAGTTGTAGGAAGATGCAATTGGATCATGTGTGACATGATTTGATCAATGGTGAATATTAGCATAATTACCTCTTAGTTTCCAATTATATATGTAGTAGAGACTACATTATATATACGTAATAAGGTTCCATGCATGTAAGCTGGAATCTAGCACCAGAGAGTGCTACTTCATTAGGAAAATAACAGATGGTATTGGATACATACTTTATGACCTTGAGATTCTTAAACAATTTAAACTCTAAGGATGTGATTCATGGAGGATGACTTTCTTGAGAATCAAGATGAAAATGAAGTGAATGAATTCATTTATTCTTGAGAAGATAATGAGGCTCCTAAAATCAGAAACTAAAAGGACAATTAAAGATGAAGCACTCTTACCTCTTCAAATGAGTTTGAGGATGGATTCAATGTGTCATTTAAGTCTGACAATGATCTTACTTCATGTGATGAAGCTTCTGAAGATCATGACATGGAAAGATGGATATTAACAATAAAGTCTAAAGTAGACTTCGTATACAAATTTTGTATATGGATCCTCGAGGATCCACCTATAAGGGTAAGACCCGTTAGGTGTAAATGGATCTTCAAGAGAAAGAGAGAACCTGATGAGAAGGTACATACCATCAAAGCACAACTCGTATCATCAAGATACACACAGAAAGAAGACATCACTTGTGATGAGACTTGCTTTCTAGTGACCATGCTTAAAGTCATCAGATTATTACTAACTATAGCTACACAACTTGACTTTGACATCTTCAAGATATGAGTCAAGATTGCATTCCTCTATGAATACCTCTTCGAGGTTATTCATATGAAGTAGCCCCATGGATTCATGGTTGAGGAAAGAAAGGTGTGCAAGCTGATGAACTCCATCTATGGACTCAAATAAGCTTCTTTTCATTGGAATACTGGATTTGATGAAATTATAAATGTTATGATTTCAGGTAGAATCTTGATGAATGTTATGAAGCTTAGTGGGAGTGCCATTTTGTTCATCGTGCTAAATGTATATGATATCCTAATCATTTGGAATGATATAAGGATGATAATAAATGTTTTATAGTATGGATATTCCATACCTTGAGATATGATCTCAAAGATACCTTTTATATCTTAGTTATGAAGATGTTCAGAAGCAAAGAAAGAGGGTATTGGAACCGTCACATTAGCGATACACCTTAAACATGTTCCATTTTTGGGAAAAATCTCAACAAAGGCTTCCTCCCCTTAAGATATGGTACTGACCTATCTAAAGGGATAACACCTCAAAGAGTTGAGAAAGTGAATGCTAAAACCGCTTGCCCATGTGCATCAGTTATGAAAAGTTGGGTGTATGTTAGATGTGTACAAAAGCCAGATGTCTACCATGCAGTTAGAGTAGTAAACTGTTATTAATCCTACCGTGGAGATAAAACACTTAGTTGCAGTAATAACAATATCTTCAAAAATGACAAGATTTTTTGAGATAGTGATCTCAAAGTCCAATCTTCAAGAAATTAAGACTTTATAGATAGATATCTAAAAGGTCCTAACTGCAGATACCTTAGGAGACAGAGATCTCTAGGAATAAGGGTATTGTTATAAGGACAATGGAAATACTGGTTATAATAATTATTGAGATGTATTGTCAAGGATACTATAAGTAACAAGATTAAGTATTGGTTGCATTAGATGCAACATTCGCATTTGATGCGAGCACTGTTACTAGGAGATATGCAGGTGCTGCAAAGGACTTGGCGTAGTCTCTTGGGAAAAAAGTGACTGATCAGCTTACTTAGGTATTTTTCTAAATAGTTTATGATTGTCACATGAGTGTGGCTTTAAAGATTAGCCCATTAATGACTCTTTGGGTTAGTGGGAGATTAGCGGACATGAGAGTCCATGGAGAGCCATTATGTAATAAATGTTATTTCAAATATCATTCCCCTATCTGAAATGAAGAATAATTAATTTGCATAATAGGTAGCTTAGTACAATTAGGGTTATGTACCATGACCATCTTAATGATCATACAACTGTTTATTCATAGAGGTCGGTGCTTGGATGAATATCTAAAAAGTTAGATTTAGGACTCATCAAGCACCATTAAATGATTATTAAGAGAGGATCTCTAGCCTGAGAAGGAGATGGCAATTCTTTCTCTAAAGGCTTATATCTAACCGACATCTTGATGTAGGTCCTCTGCATAGGAATGGAGATTCAAAGGTATTACATAAGTTAGGTCAAAGAGTTGACTTAACAATATCAAGATAAACAAAGACCTGTGTCGTATGCTATCATGATATAGGCACGCATCCTCTGACCAGAGACAAATGTTTTACTATATGTCTGAGTATATACATTTGGCAGACTAATAGGTTGATGACCTAACCAAGGTCTATACATCGGCGTGCTGGTGTGCATGCAAGGGCATCTGAGTAATACGATCTCTCAAAGGGAACATACAGGTTCATTGCTGAACTGTAAGACATGAGCTCACTCATGAGATATTGGGAAGGATCAAATTTTGTGCATGGTCGTCTCGCTTTGGAAGTTTCACTAAATTTTTAGGTTTTATATATACTTTTGGAAAGTATATGATCAGTATCTAGATATGATATATGCTTTTGGAAAGTATATGATCAATACCAACTCCCAATGATCAAATGAGAAACCTAATGATGAAACCTTGAAGGAGATAGTCTAAATGAGATCTAAAACTTTGGGTTTATTATAAGTCTTCTAGTATACAGGATGTACATGTATTAGGAATACCTGAGGGTATGTGATCATAAACGATTGTGTAACAATGACGCTTCCATTATGAGGGAGTGATGAAACAGGTCTAGATTTTAATGACTCCTCTCAATAGAGAAGTGATCTAATCTTGGTCCAAGTGTTGGACAATGATCTGAATGTGATTCATATGCAATGAGAAGATTAGATCTACGAACTTGATTTAATCAAGCATCTTTGGAAGGTCCGCAAGATCTAGGTTTGAGATGTGATCTCAATATCCAAGTCACTATACGTCGAACAATACAATCGCCATGTCCTTATCTCCAAGTATCTGCGGAAAAAGCGCATTGTTCTTGAAAGAGTTCAAGAAGAATTTCACTATTGATATATGTATCTGAGCATTGAGAAAATAGATAATTAAATATGATTTAATTATCATGAATACTATGAATTTGATCCATATTATAAGGATAGTTATCTAAGACAATTAAACGTGAATTAATTATTAAAGATGTGAATAATGCGAATGTGATTGATGTTATTTGGGTACATGAGAATAGAGATCCAAGATGATTAAATATGATTTAATTATCAAGGATATGATTATTGTGAATATCAATATCCTCAGTAATCATTGATATTATAAATATGATTTATAATATGATGGAGAGATTTAGTTGTAAATAGAATTTCAAACTATATGTTGTTGTGAATTGGAATATTATGGTCGATATATGAATATGATTCATATTTATCAATTGTTGATTGATGTTTTCACAAATTTAATTTATAATTATTTTTGTGAAGATAAATGCATTAATAATTGTTGCATTTTTATCTTATATAATAAATATCTAATAAGGAAGGCAAAACCAACAACAAGGTGGTCGTCCACCTTGACCAAGTCAAAAGGGGGGATGACCACCCTCTTTTTAGGGTGGTGGTTCTCTCTATTATTATCTATTTATTATAATTGAAATTAAAATGAATTAATTTGTAACTTGATAAAGGGACATAATTAATTTATTTTAATTAAATTTGTTGTTGCAAATTTATAGCAACAAATCATGGCCATTAATTAATAAGCTCTTAATCTAAACCGTTGGATTAAGAGGGCGCATGAATTGAGATCCATATACATCCAACTAGTAGAAACGGAAGGGTAGCCCATGCCTTTTATACTACACATATAAATTCCAAGAGGAAGTAAACTCTCTCCATCTCTCTCTCTACATGCCAAGTCTCTCTCTCTCTCTCTCTCTCTTTCTCATTGTGGTCATCAACCATGGAGCCCTAGAGAGACTCGCCATCGCTGCAGCATAGTCGTTATGCTACCGGATTGGTTTCTAGTGGATCTCCATCTCCTTTGGTGCACCTTGCTCATGAAGAAGACATCAGATCTCGTGTGACGAGATTAAGAGATTCACCGATTTGATTATCAATATGGACTGCAAGGAGCACGCATCTCATCAACGTGTTGGCAAGCATCTTCTCCATCAGATCGAACTTGGGACAAGAGATCTCTTCATTTAGAGACTTGTTCGCAACCACGCTTCAAGAGGTAAACCTAATACTTGAATGTGGTTTAGATGAAACGATCCGAGAAGTGTTCTTGCATCATGTGGCTTTGTTAGATTAAAATATTTTAAATTTCGTTGCCTCGAGCAACTAATGCGACTAGTTGCTCATGATCGCATACGATGCGATCCTCGTGCTTCTGAGATGCTCTTAAGATCTTCCCATATCCTTCATTTTCTCCCACAACAATTCTTGATTTTATTTTTTAATTAAATCGACCTTCTTTACCAGTCCAGTTTTGAATTAGGTGATCACTAAAGAATTATATGAGCATAAAAACATGTCTACCGTCCAGTCCCAATTTCCTTTAGATCTTAAGTGACAAAACAAGTGGGAGAAATTGAGAAAAGTCGATGCACGCGAGAAACAATGATGTGTGCTCAGTTAGGAGACTTACAGGGGTTCCTTGCAATCTCCATGTGAGATGAAATACAAGAATTGAAAATTATTCTATATGAGATGCCAGCCCACAAAACTGCACCTAGCAGAAAGTTATATTATTCAGGAAGAAATGAGTTAATTTTTTTACTAAGTTGAACGAGCTAATGTGCACCTTAATTAATTGTGTAGTGCAATTCTAGGTTCTATGAGTACAAGCATAAAAATCTAGGAGCTATAATAGTTGCAGTGTAGGTCTAGCCTACGAAACACTCAAGTCAGGCTGGCCCCACCCTCACCGAAGAGTAAAACATGCCACAACACACCACAGAGAAGAAGTTTAAGTCTTACTTAAACACGAGCGATTCCAAATGAAAACCTCTATAAATGAGCATTTATTACAATAAAAATAAAAATGCTAAAAATAAATCCTAGACTCTATGCTTTCTCACGATTTGACTCGATCTTAATTTTATGTGGCTTTTTAGCATGTTGAAGAGATGCGTCAGTTTCCTTGAAAACCGCTCCAAATACGTCGGATACCTATCACAAAAATAAGAGAAGAAATAAATCAAAATAAAAAAATAAATGCTGAAAAAAACAAATATTGAAATAAAAAAGGAAATTTTACAGTGTAGGCTTGGAGGTCAAACTACCCAAATGTATGGAAAACTTAACACTAATTTTTTTGACAAAAACCTAAGCTATTTGCCTCCCCAACAACGACACCATCTACTTCTTCGCTAAATCACCATGTTAATCTATCGTTTCTATGTGTCGTTTGTTTTGTAGTCGGGCAAGAGGGACCAATCAAGAAATAACCACTTAATTAATTAACCAATTTCAATTCAAGTGGTTTTATATTTATTTGGACTGGGCAAGCCCCAGGGTCAAACTCAAGGAGGCAAATGACCAATTTAAATTAATGTTTATTAGATTTGAGGCATAGTTTTCGAAGCGGGTCCTTTTGGTATTTTTAATGCAATTTATAGAAGCAAATGCGAACGTGGCCAATTTTAAGGACTAAACTGCATTTTTTATTCAGCCAGAGTCTAAAAATTATGAAACTTGGACGAGATCTGAATAATGATGGAATGAATGCATTGTAATACTTTTGGAATTTTCTGATGTAGTATTAATATTTAATGAATTAATGGAAGAAAACAAGGTGAATTTCGATGATTTATTCTAATAAATATTAAACCTAATTATTTCTAGGGAATAAAATTATCTATTATATCACAAGGCAATCTATCTCAGAAAAATCTGAAACCCCAATAATGTAAGTTTGATACCTATTAAAAATTAATAATTGAAATAAACAAAAAACAATTTACAGGACAAATGATACATCTTTTTGGGAACAATGTAAAACACAATTAATTCTAATCTCCATGAATTTTTCATAATTTTCAAAGCAGTGGTTAATTCTATACGAATTTTAGAGTAATAACTGGGTAAAATATGCAATATTCCACAAGATTATTCATTGAAAATTAACCACGAAGCATAAAAATATAACAAACATGTCATAATATATAGAATTAGTTTAAAGAACATAGTGCCAATTTTTAAATAATAGAAATGTTTCAAATTGATGTTCAAATTACAAAGGAAAGATAAGCTTCTAATTGCAAATTACACTAATAAAATAAATAAAAATGCATAACATGGACTGGAATGTAAATACCTATACCTACAAGGGTATTTATACAAAACTGCCAGCAGACACGTGTGCGGAGCAAGCGTAGGGGATTTGAGTGCGATTTTGTGAAATCCGGGGAGGGGGATCTTTTGTAAAAATCCTCAATAGGGAGGGTGCTGGTCATGTGTTCCCCTCCCGCACGTGCACCTCACATTACAAGGGTTTCGGGTTCTATGTCCGGCCTTGAGTCGTGGGCAGTGCAGGCGATGGTCCGGTGAAGATGGAGCGACTGGTGGTTGTCTTGGATGTCCTGGAGGGTGGTGGAGGACCGACCTGATGAGGATGGAGGAGTTGCTCAGCCATGAAGCAGAGCGACTGCTATGGTTGTAGGAGTCGGTGGAGAATTCGAGGGCTCTATGTAGAGGAGCCTTATCAAAGAAGATGCGATCGGTGAGCTAGGATTGTGGAGGAGATGCCAAGGACGAGCGACCGATCTTGGGGAAGGTGCTGAAGTAGTTGCTCATTCGAGGCAAAAGGATATAGGGTGAAGCAAGCCTCGATGGTGTCAAACATTGAAGAGAAGAGGCTCCTCCAGGAGGAAGCCTGCAATGAGGCGCCTTGGCCTCGGATCTCTCTCAACCATCAGGGGGTGTTGTCAACAACGTTGTCACCGCTGGAGAAGCCTCGCACTTGAGTTGCGTAAATCGATGGATGAAGAGCATAAGGTGGAGAAGCATGGGTCTTATATAGGAGGTGAGGCAACCAGTGACGGAAAGTGGGTTGATGAGGATAGGGGAAGGCGACGTGAGATCGCGAAGGAGATCAAAGGGGATACAATATGGCGAGGCGGATTAGTAAAGGGGATCGGCGGCAGAGCCAGATCGGGCAGGTGGGCGGCAGAAAGGTGGCTTGATTTGGAAGGCGGTATCCTTTCGAAAAGGAAAGTATGCGTCGGAGTTTGAAAGCGGTGAGTGGAGCAGAAGGAGAAGTTGCCACAGATTGGGAAGAGGATGAAGAGTAGTGGTCTTCTGATCAGCCGAGATCGGACGACAAGGATCGTGCCACGTGGCATGCCTTTTCTTATTATTTTATTTCAAATTTTAATTTTTAATTTTGATACATTAAAAAAAGTTAAAAGGAAATTTAAAATGCCCAAAATGGGTGACATGTGGTGGCTCCAAGAGCTGACATGTATTAGTCTAAGAAAAATTTAAAACAAATAAAACATAAAGATAAATATAAAAGAAATAGCAAACGACTATGGATCAAAAAATTTTCTTCACACAAGTTACTTATCTCGATGAGATCTACAACTTTCATGAAGAGATATATCCAAAATAATCAATTGCATAAAGTGGTATTTTTTGTGGTTCTCTATGTACATAGAAAATCATCTTTTGGGGTTTTACAATTTTTGTGATTTCTAAATAAGATAAAAATTGGGGAAAATACGAAAAAATCAAAGATAAATATTTACACACTGCTCTAATTTTTTGGATTTTTATTATTCAATAAAATAAGAAAATAAAAATATAATAAAGATGACTTTTATACATATTATTAGTGCACACTCAGACTCTGTCAATTTCTTTGATTTTGGTTTTATTTTGGATTTGAATTTTTATGCATTTTGATAAGACTTTTGTCAAAGAAAATAAATAAAAAAGAAATAAAATAGACAGACTTAATTATGTACATAAACTAGTATGTCAAAGCGGGTAAAATATACAATGTACAAAAGAGGCCCAAAACTCAACTTTCACTTATGAGCTCCGATTCACTTGAACTTGGTCTTCTTTTAAAGTTAATTGAATGTACATTAGTTCAAAAGTGAGTAAGATTAAATCAGACACTCTATGAAGGAGATTCGTCGTTTTAGTCCGGTAATTCTCAAAATTAGGGTTTTAGTATGTGAGCCACTTATTTATGTTAGTGTTTTTTTGTATTTTTCATTTATTCTTGTTAGTGATATGTATACAATGGAGGTGGTTTCAGATGATTTGGAGTTATCATGAATTAATTAAAAATTGGTAAAGTTAGATTATTTTATAAGTCAATTGGGCTCGGATTTTTGGCTTCTTACTTTATGCAATTATGCATGATAAAATGCAATTATTATTTACATATGCATGAATGCTAATTATGCATGATAATTGATAAAATGCAGATGAATTTTGGGGAATCGAGCTTAATAAATCTCTTTTAGAGTGGTGAATCATAGATTCATCAACACCGGGTTGTGTCTTCTTTAAGTATCTAATATACTTACACCCATACCTATATCGCTTACGATGTAGAAACCTTTTTGAGTACTATTCCGACTTATTTAGCCTAATAATATTTGATCCAAGTGGACACTTTGAAATGGTTGGGAGCGCTTGCCATTGATTTGAAGCTCTTTGAATTTGGCTTTGTAGAGAGGGATTTTCTTTTTCAATATTTATTTCTTTTCTTTTTATAGGTTAGCTCTACTATTTTAACAAGTTGGCGCACACTGATCAACAATTATTTAGTTTAATCACACCCTGACACACATGTCAATATCAAAAGATAGCATGAGAACTTGTTCACATACTGGATAGGGTTTGCTAACACCCAGGTTTCATGAAGCCTTCATTGACTTTATCCTTTCCTCAAGCATCATTAAATCGGGTCTAGTCTCAAATCTCTACTTCCAGTCCCTCAAATGACATCTCAACTCGTCTCATCATTTATGTAGTTGTGAAAGTGATGTGTTGATCATATTCTTAGAAGGTAAATATTAAGAGTGCAATATGGCATTCATATCTTTCAAACTAGGGAGGTATGTATTATTAAGTCACAAACCATAATGATTAAGATCGGTTAGCTCAGACTCTCAAGACCTCACAAACCAAGTGTACTCAAATACTTAAGCCTTGAATGATAATGAAATGTGTCAGGACTACACCAACACCAAAGTTAGTGATTTTTGATATTTGCAAATTTTTATGGAATTTCTTTTCTTTTTTTGGTTTCTTCAAAGAAATAGTTATTTGTCTAAGTTCATGTGAATAGTTTTATCTACTTCTAACTAGTATGGGTGTATGTATGGACCATTAGATGGCTACCCATATTATTTCAATACGATGCCATTCGCATTGTCCTTTAACAACCCACTTTACTAAAGGAGATCGTAGTTCCCTCACTAAAAATTAGGTAATCTTTTTTAAGCTTAGTAGTCAGAATAGCTGCTTAAAAAATTTAATTTTTAGATTTTTTATGGATTTTTTTGAATAAGGTTAGAAATAATTAGAAACACAAATTAATCTAATTTAATCCCTTATTTTTAAAGAATTTTGAAATTGTTTTCCAAATCATGTCACATAATATATATATAGATTCAAAATATTTTCAAACGATTTTTTAAACAAATCAAACACCTTTATTAAATCCATTGTTAAATATTTTTCAAAGCAATGTCATACAATCTATAAAAAAATTTCAAAGTTTATACAGACATTTTTAGGAAAATCAGTTCAAAAAAATATACCGTAGCCCCAAGATTGTTTTTCAAAAATTTCAAAATAAGAGCTATGGATAAAGTATATATGAAGTATATATGGTACACCCCCTATACTTAGCTTTTTTTATGTCCTCATAGCACAAAGTGATATGAAGCCATAAATCATGCCCCAATATATGAAAGCATATTGGAACTAACTTAGGAGACCCTCCTATACTTAGGTTAAGAATAACCTAATATAAGAAGGTGATTGTAGAAAGGTATTAAATGAGTGGATGAGAAATGTGACAGGGGCTCGGGTTCCCCTCTATACTTAGGCTAAGAAGAGCCTAAGTAGAGAGATGAGCACTGAGGAAGGAAGGACCTAAGGTGAACAATCAGAGGATAGCACTGGCCAACCTATACTTAGGCTCAAGAGTAGCCTAAGTATTTGGATATGGAACTGAGAGAGGGGGCCATGTTGTAGTTAGGGTTAGAGTGAAGAATGGATATACAAATAGTTGAATCTGTAGTGATAAGTGAATCCGTGGAGATGAGGATGGAGCAACTAGGGTTACACAAGGGTTGGGTGAAAAACACAGTCAGGCTCAACCAAGCAAACAATGATACCCTTGATTTCACCAAGTTCACACATGAGGGCTATAAAGCTTCGGCCAAATTTATCTTTTCTATTTAGTTGGTGATCATCCAAAATCTAAGTTCATTACGTATGGCTTACAGATAGGTTTTGGGCACTATCCTAGGGATACATCATCACCTCTCCACATGCAACCAGATCCTGCATACAATGTGGGTATTACTCTCTTATAATCCAATGTTCATTTTAATTTTGACTAAATCGATCGGTGTTTATATGTGTCTCAACGAATCAAGGAGAAGAAGAGAATTCTCCTCGATCCATATTGGTGTGTCCTAACCTACGAATCAAGCACATGATTTTTGAAAGGGAAGCTCAGAGAGTCACGTGCCTAACCCTAGGTTCGAACACTTAAGTGAATCCCCACCTAGACTAGGGTGAAGAAAGCTCCACACAATAAATGCAATGTTCAAGTCCATGTACACATGTGAGTCCTCGAACGAAGACCGCTGGAAATGCAATTATTACAATTTTATACAAAAATGAAATGCACAAAATGCCAATTAAAATTTATTGATTTTCTCATATTTTCTTCTGTGGCTCCTCACAGTGGGAGTTCCCAACTTCACGCCTCCATGTTGATCGATCATCCTCCATCTCCATGAGCCTTCGGACAAAAGAAGATCAACAGACATACATCAAGAAATCTAATCAAAAAATTATTCAAAAACAAACACACCATGAATACTAAAATATTTGAAAATAATTAACTCAAAAATAATAAAAAAATACAAAAAATCTACAGGGATGATCATTGTCACCGGCAATAGTACCATTTGATAAACTACAAAATCGCTTCTTTAGTATTGTCATGTTATTGTAGCACATAAGGTGATTTTGGATCTATGCAGAATCAACCACAAGCTTGAATATGCGGTGAAGATGTTTTAATTGGCAAGCATACCAAGATCGAACATAGGGACATGAGCCTCCTCATCGATTACTCAGAAATTAATGATTAAAAGTGAGCGATTAAAATCATTGAACTAGGTCACCTAATGCAGACATAATGAGAAATGCATGCAAAGCAACTCAAGATGCATGCTACATAATGATGAATAAATGTCATGCAAATTTTTATTTTAATTTTTATGCCAATAAATATGCCATAATATGTCATGCAATGCAATGTACAATTATATACCTTAAAATAATCATAAAATTGAGCAAGAGAGAAATATTCAATTCCATGATCAATTTGGTGCCTAAAGATAATTAAAAATTAAATTCATGGTATTTAATCAAAGAGCATTTGACACATTAATAACAAATTTTAGCACACTATATTAGGTGTCAAATAGTAAATGAAGCATACCCTTATGAAGAGCATCAAATAAGGATAATAATGCAATTGAAATCGACTTAAACAGATTCCATATGCTCAAGATATAAAGCAAAAGGTCCATGGGCATAAATGGAAGAAAACATGCAGAATAAATGGACAAAATAACTAAACAAGTCCTTGTAAGGGGTATTTTTATCATTTTGGGAAATCGATGGGGCTTGAATGCTAATTCTCTAGTGTTGCGCATGATATCCTCATGGAGGACCTGTTTACAAGTTTGAAGAGTTTGCGGGGCTTTGTTGCACTATTGCCCCACGCGCATGTGCTCTACGTGTGCTCTGAGGCTCGGGCAGAAGAGGCTCATTGTAGGTAGGTTCGGGCCATGTGGGTTGCCCGAGTAGCTTCGACAGGGGCTCGGCTCCACCGAGTGTGTAGGTTTAGAGACGAGGCTTTGGGTAAATCTAGGTTGTCTGATAGAAACATCATATGGTACATGTATGCCCATCTCCTTCCTCACGCCGCCATTGTGCGACCGAGTTGGTTGACCTCCAGCGAGCTCTCAAACCCTCCTCCATTGAACATCTACGTTGAAGTTCCCTTCACCTTCGCGAAGAGCTAGTGAAGGCATGGAGAGGCTGACTAATCGACAGAGTAGCTCATAGTGGGAAGTGGACAAAGGGTCACTAGAGCTCTGGCTTTATAATGGGGCCAAGTCAAATCTTTCGGCCATTGATGGGATTGAACCTGTGAAACATTGGAGATAGCTGAAGTATGCAATGTGCGAGTGAGGGGAATGGAATGGGTGCCTAATCGGATGAAGGAGTGGAGGCTCATGTGACCTCATCTCAACATAACTAGAGATAAAGGGGGCAGCATGGATTGGGAGTTGGAGAAGGGGAGAAGATGATTATAGGTGCTCGTGTGGACGACGAAGGGTTGATGAAGGTGTATGGCCGACCAATTGAGTGAAAATGGAGAGTGTATGTGCAATTAAAAAGTATAAAATAGGAAGAAAGAAGAAGAATGCTTACCTGGGATTTCAAGAATGTCACCGACGAATAGAGAGGTTTGGGCTGAGCTTGCGAAGAAGCTCGGATCATTATTGAACCATCTCAGCCAAAGAGGGCAGCTCGTACGACCGGGAGAAACCATGTCATGGCCATGACAGTCATGGGTCTCATCGAAGCTAAGGTTGTCATTTCTCCATCGATGCCTCACTTCCACTGTCACGGGAGGAGGAAAGGTGCTGGGCTTTGGCTCTCACAAGGATGGATAACCGGAGTAGAGGGCAGAGGAAGGGGTTTTAAAGGAGTCGGAGTAGCGGTTTCTAGATGGTGGGGAGTTGATGTTGAACCGCACATCATGACTGATGGTTAGGGGAAGGGAGTGGTCCAAGTGGCGTGCGAAGGAGTGGGGGTATTAAGGCTACACGGGGAAGGAGTTAGCGAGTGGAGAGGGTGCAGGTAATGGCCGAGAGAAATGGTTGAAGGCATCATGATCGTGGGAGAGAGATGGAAGCTAGAGGTGTGAGACGAAGTGGCGACCCTTGGATCTTGCGATCCAACGGCTGTGGTGAAGGAGAGGAGGAGAGGCTGGGATGAGATAAAGAGCTCTCATCGTGCGACAGAGAGCGAGGCGTAGAGGGACGACATAGATTAGATACTAGGATGGTGATCCAAGGGTGGAGGGTGAAGCATTTAGGGATGGCTAGGATGAGGCCGAGCAGATGGATATGAACGGTTACGGGAGGCGGCGGGTGGTGTGAAGAGAGGCGAGCCACGTGGCAGCTCTAGAGAGTGCCACATGGCCCAGTAAAATTAAAGTACAGATAAATGAAAGGAAAAATAAAAAAGAAACAACATGCGGAAGAATTAAGAAAAAGTCAAACATGAAAGTAGTAGATGTCGAGGGGATCTACAAGTTTCATGTTGGATAAAAAACCAAAAGAGATTAAGTAAACAAATCAAAAATTTTGGCAAGTATTTTTAATACATAAAACAATTTTTTTTTATCTTTTGTCATTTTTATATTTTTTTATTTCTTTTGAAAACAAAAATAAATATATACAATATTTAATCGACTTTTTCGAAATTTTTAATAGAAAATAAATTAAGAAAAATATAGAAAATAAAAGGGGTTATTTTATTACAATAATTAAGGTTATTTACAAAAAGAGGGTTAATAGCTAATTAAAGCGAGTTATTGATGGTTTTTCTTGATTTATTCAAGCTCAGAGGATAACAAAGGAATATAGTGATGATGATCCAAAAAATCATCAACAACATATCTTAAAATATTTAAAAAATAAAATATAAAACATAAAAATCATAAAAATTAGCAAAAATTATATAAAAATCCAAAACTACTTTTTTGTTGATGATTCTTATTTATTATATAATGCATATTAAAAGTAGTTTAGGGTTAATTTTTGACTTATAGTATATTTTAAACCCTAAACAAGTTCGATAATTTAATATATTCATTGTTTTGTTTAATTATCGCATTAAAAATCCAAAAAAAATAAAAAAACACAATAAAAATTACCAAAAATAGAGAAAAATATAAAAAAACCAAAAATATTTTATATTATGTAATTTAACTTTATTTTGACATATATAAAAAACTATAGTATCAATATATAATTTTTGTTGCTTAATTATAAAATGTGTTATTTATATTATTATTCTAATAATATTATTTCTCTTTTTAAAAAAATCAAAAAAAGGAAATAAAAAAATTGCAAAATTAAAAACAAAATATTAAATTAAAATTCAAAAATAAAAAAATTATAAAACTATTAAAAAATCATAAAAAACTTAATATAATTAAAAACCCACATAAAAAGGAAAAATATTAAAAATCCTACAAGAAATTATTATTAATTAACAATAATTAATAGTAATTCTCTCTCACGTTTGCTTCCCAGTGTTTGACACTCTACCATACATACCCCTATACATATTTATGTAGAATTTTAATAAATTTTGACTCACACGTACATAAATTTAAGATACATTGTTGGTTGATTATTGTTCGATTTATGAATAGGTCAACACAATCATTGATTGTCTAACGTGTTAGGCATAGCAAACCACTCCAACTGGATCAACACCCACCCTTACAATTTTATGGAAACTAAAAATCGATAATATAGGAAAATAAGCAACAACCAAAAGCTTCAGATCAAGACGAAACTGACATGAGAGTCACCATAAATAAAATGTAACAAATAAGCCATGAAGGAAGTTTTGATTAACATACCCAATCGAACAACAATATAGGAGTTATATGTAGCTCTGTTTTATCTTTGAAATTCGATGATGTAGCATAACACGACTGAGATCGATATTATCCGACACTTTAACAACTAACTAAAGAAATAAATTTCGATGAACATACCGATGAATCTCCATTTCATCACCTTTATTCTTTCATTTTGGCCTTGAATCCCTAGCTAAATACATATATATATCATTAATTTAGGCAAACTAACACCTATAAATTAAGCAATAAATATTTTGTAAAATACTGATTTAATTCCAAAATAAAAGAATAAAGGAAAGAAAACAAAAATAAAGAAATACCAAAGATATTGAATGACTCTAAACCCTATTAATGCAAGAATTTATTTGGTCGATGAGGAATAAAGTACGGGAGATGAGGGCCAATAATTGCACAAAAACCTAATTTTATATCCCAATAATAAGCCTTGTGATGACTATTTTATTTTGCTATCTCTATACCTCATATAATAAAATCCTCTATATAAAACTTGTACATAAAAATACAAAGAAAAATACAAAATTTATTTCGTTAAAAAATAATGCACTGTGTGTCTGGGATACATAAAATAAAAAGCCGTAAAGAAAACTTCCTAGACCTGTATCTTGTACATACTTATTCAAAATTAACCAAACTCACCTTTATTATTCATAAATTAAATTATATATTTGAGGAAGGTAGTTTCATTTAATTTGGAGTTAAGATGCAAAAGTTGACTTTTAGGCCCTCATTGTACAATATCTATGTATATAATATTCAATTTATTTATTCTTTATATTTTTTATCGTCTTATAATTTTAAACATTTATAAGTATTATACAAAATACATTTAAATAATAAAAATAAAATAAAATTATTAAAAAAATATTAAAATAAACAAAGTTATAGAATATATAAGTAAAATATACTTATAAGATACTTATATAATATATATACTCAACTCTTAAAGTTAACAAATATTATCAGAAAAATATAATAAAAATATCTAAATATATATTTAAATAATTTGTAAAGATATAAAGTACCTGTATAAAATAATAAAATCTAAAATACAAAAAAATCTATCAAATATATGTATATACATGCAAAAACTAACACACAATAGATTAGCGTGTAAAATATATAAAAATCACCAAAAAGTACTACATAAAATAATAAACATTTTTTATATTTTAAATTTTAAGTAATTATTTATTTATTTATTTATTTATTTTATTTCTATTCATTATTCTTTTATATACTATTCTATCTTATAGCGGTCCAGTTGGGACAATGGGAGATCATCGTTTGTTGACCTCGAGTCAACTACCCCTTATGCCCCTCTGACTTGGCAGAATTGGCATACCCCCTCTTTTCCTCCATTTTTTTCACTCATTCCACACCTCAAATCTATGCGTACCCTAAACAAAAACTTTTTTCTGGCATTGATTAACCCGAAAATATTAAGGGTCTAAATGTCTCACACAAGGCAGAGACAAAGTCGTTGTGGCGACCCACGATAAGTCCCAGCTAAGTCAACAATTATCCCACAACAACAATCAAACAATGAAAAGAAAATGTGGAGTTAAAATTTTTTATAACTCTACAATAAGTGTGTATAGGTGCAAATATGTGTAGAGTGTCGAACTCAGGGAGAAAGCAAGATAGATCAGGGCAATAATGCATAAAATGTAAAATTGATCAAATGCCTACAAGTGTGCTATTTTTGTGGGTTTTTAATTTTTTAATTATTATTATTATTTTAATTAGTTTTTTTAATTTTATAATTTGTTTTTTAATTTACTGATTTTGTATTTTATATTTTTATATTTTCTTTTTCAATAAGGAAGTATATATACAATAAAGGAAAACGAGAGATAATATATAGAGAGAAAAATAGGAAAAAATAAGAAAAAAATCAGGAAATGATATATTTTGGGGCTTTTCATATTTTTATAATATTTTTGTGATTTTTCTAATTTTTCCTAATTTTTTTGGTATTTTTAGAGTCAAAAATACCGAAAACAATGGGTAAACTAAAAGGTTAAGACAAAACTGAGGATGAAAAAATATTAAACAGAGCTCAAAAATCCTCAAACTAATTTTACTTTGAGATAATAAACCAGATAAAATTCAGAGGTAAAAATTAGATTTTTAGGATTTTTCTGGGATTTTTAGGATTTTTATGAAGTTTTTTAAGAGTTTTGATATTTTTAGGGGTTTTCTTTTGAAATTTTTAGTGATTTTTGGATAGAAGTTAAAACATATAGAAACACACCAAAGATAATTTTTTTAGAATTTTTAAAGGAGTTTTTAATTTTTTTGGTATTTTCTAATGCAGACAGTAGTAAAAATGCATGTTTTTAAATTTTTATAAATATGAAAATGCACTAAAAATGCAAACTAAAAATATAGGGTGAAAGATCAAGTAAACAGGAAGCTATGTTAATTTTTTGGTGATTTTTTGGAGTTTTATAGATGCATGAAATAAATAGAGACAGTAAATAGAAAATGCACTACTAGTAAGGGCATAAATGTAATTATCTAGAAACTCAGGGGCCAAAGTGCAATTTTTCACAAAATATATAATTGTTTAACAAAAATCCAGGACTAAATGCAAATAGCCAAACCCGCAAGGGTATTCCTGCAAAATGCCCACAACACACGTGTTATGCACGCGCTTAGGGAGGACCTAAATGTAATTATCAAAAACCTGGGGGCTTAGCTAAAACTTTTCCAAAAATATTGCACTTAATTAAAAAGTTCCTGGACTCAAATGAAATATGAAAACCTGTAGGGGGTCCTTCGCAAAATACCCACCTCCCCACATGCACGGGTCACATGAGGTGACGTGAACTGGACATAAATGCAAATAAATAAAGTACATGGGTCTAAATGCAAAATATTACAAAAGTTTTAAACGGCAAATGAAAGTTTTAATACTAATAAATAAATACAAAAAGTGTCGGGGTAAAAGATGCAAAATACCCACGGCTAAAATCCTCGTGCGCGATCAGACGACTAGGAAGCATCCACTTATCCACTTGGCGCGTTCACAATGCGCGATGACGGTTCGACGATCCACAGCCTAGATTACTTCCTCGAGGATGATCGGACGAGGGTGGTGCGCGAGGATGCAACGGCTGGGATGCGATCTGGAGTGGCGGCGAGATCCACGGCGTTAGAGGGCAGAGCGAGAACAGGGAAGCAACGCCGGCGAAGCGAGCTTCCCTGCTCCAGATCCCGGTGCTCTGGCGGTCTTTGAGGCCCAAAATTGGCCAGAGGACTCCTGGAAAGGTCATCTATCTCTTGGGTGCTCCAAAATGCTCCGACGGTGGCCGGAGCTCGCTGGGGAAGGCGGCAGAGCTGGCGGGCTCCTGGACCTCCGGTGAGGCTCAAAATGAGCCCCAGGCTCTCTTTAGCGCGCTTAAACCTGCAAAAAGGCATGAGAGGGTCCAGGGCAAAATGCCTGGACCCCGCGATGGTGGAAAGGAGGCGTGAAGTGGTGGCGCGGTGTGGGCGGTCAAAGAAAGCTCCGGCGAGGGCGCGATTTGGTCGATTTGATGGGTGAAACTCCAAACTAACGGGATGGATCGAATGCTAGGGCTACTGGGAATAAAATAAGCAAAAGAAAACGAAGAAAAATAGAGACCTCGAAGGTGGTTTACCTGAGGTGGGGGGAACCTCGACGCCGGAGTTGGCGAAGGTGGTGGAGATGCCCCTGACCGTCCTCGACTCGCCTAACGACAGGAGGATGGAGCTGTCATCTCCAGCTACCCGTGGAGCTCGAAAGGAAGGAGGAAGGTGGACCAAAGGGACTCGAATTTGAATTTGAAAATCAAGGGGGCTTTTGAAGGGTCAACGACCATGCTCTAAAGATCGAGATGGATCGACAACATCGACGCACCTCGGACCTATGAAAGCCTAGGGTGTAAAAGAGAAATGATCGAGGTACAAAAGGTGTGAATGATGTATCACGAAAGGAGCGGTTTGACCTCGAAAAAATCGCAAACATGGCAAAAAACGAAGACTGACAAGGGGCAGAGGGGAGAAGGACAGTCAGTTGACCGGGGTTAATGTTGATTGTCAACTGGTTGGTCCACGTGGACCAACCAGGAAAAACCCTGCAAAAAATAATTAGAAATTCATTTAAAAATAGTAAATGAATTTATTATTTTTAGGTTATAAAATAAAAAATATTTATTATTTTATGAAGTATTTTATCATGATTTTTACTTATTTTTATGAGGTATAAAAATACAAGTTTCCTTTTTAGGCCAATATAGATATACATATCTATATATTTTAATATTTTATTTTATTTTGCATATTTATTTTATTTATTCTATTTACTATTTTATAAATTTTTAAAGTATTTTTATTTTATTTTTCTGAAGTGTTTTATACACTTAATAAACTAGAAGTATTAATTATATAGGTATATGTACAGGTATGATACCTATGTATTATATACAAGTGATTTTATTTTTGTGTTTTTCTTTAGGTTTTTATTATGATTTTTATGTACATAATGATTATAAATTATATTCAAAAAATTATAAAAATATAAAATTATAAAAATAAATAATAAATAATAAAATGATTATTTTAATCTGTACAAGTATACAATAGGGGTCCAAAACTCAACTTTCAAACCATAGCTCCACAAAATGCGAAACCACCTTCATTAAATAGCTTACTAAAAATTATATACAATTAAAATGATTTTGATGCGTTTCAAGTTTTTATTTTCAAAATATAGGTCTGGGAAGTTGGGATTCTGGAATTGTATTCATATCATAACTTTTTATTTGTATATTATTTTTGAGTGAAATCAATTTTGTATTTTTCTATATTTAATTATCTACAACTTTCATGTACAAAGTTTCTTTATTTGAAGTATAAAAGGGGAACCAAAAATGGGTCCCAAATGAATAAAGAATGAATTGAAATAAAGGAAATTTCATTGTGTTCTGGCCCTTATCTCCCCCTACTTTATTCCTTGTCGACCTATTCATTTAGATGCCTAGGCCTCGGGGTTTCGGGTTATATTTACAGTATTTTACTCTTTTTCTTTTCTTTTCTTTATTCTTTTATTTTGGCTTTAAAAACTGTCTTTTATACACTATTTTCATACACATGCATGGATGCTAAGATGATGGGATTAAGGGTATTTACAGGTATTCTCCAGGGTTTTTGAGGCCAAAATTATAGAATAAAGATGATGAAACGTGGATTCATCATCCCCCTATATTTTGCCTTTGCTAGTCCCTAGCAAACACTTATGCAATAAGTGCAGAAAAGAAAACAAAGAAAAGAAAAAGAAGAAAGATGGATTAAATTTAAGTATCAAACTTGTCTTCACAAAATCAAAGTTTGGAGTTATGTCGGA
Source organism: Ottelia alismoides (assembly GCA_037367405.1). NCBI lineage: Eukaryota > Viridiplantae > Streptophyta > Magnoliopsida > Alismatales > Hydrocharitaceae > Ottelia > Ottelia alismoides. Next base: position 11,566 of record JAZKJV010004270.1, on the reverse strand, counting down.
CCTTTAGAATTTTAGTGCGGGCGGAACCTTAAGGAGAACAGGATTTGAAATCCAACAGCCTCTGAGAATCCCAAAACTCTGTTCAAGTCTCCTCAATAGTCAGGTCAGAAATATCTCAACTCATACGCAAACCCTTACGACTATGAATCTGACTCGTACAGTGTTAAGTGATAGTGGCTCTCACCAAATAGAATGACAAAGAGACTAACTTCTCCAGTTTGACAACCCAATGATTTCCCAATCCAGCAACTCCTTCCTCGAGGAGCGGGGTATTCCCTTCTAAGTTCAAGTGGCAACCAGCTCAAGAGGAGGAGGTGAAGAGAAGAATGGGTGGTAGCCAGTGTAGCTACCTATCCTAGGATGCAAGACCAGTGTAGTCAAGTCATCCAGCCGCAGGCTCACATGATTTAACTTTGGAACTCAAGCTTGCTTATTAACTATACAATATATTCACATACTTTTGCAGGCATTTTATTTTTGTACAGGCCTGTCCTTTTTTTGAAATACTATATAGAGCAGCATTTACATAAGGAGTTTTTTCTCTTGAGCCAGTAGACTATCCCTCTTTTGAAGCTTTATTGTAACCCACACTCTCCTGTCTTTAGAATTCCTCGTCACTGGACGGGTTGGGGTGCACTTCCCTCCCTAGAGGAGGACAAGTGTTTCCACTTGTGCGCATTTCATACCGGCAAATCCAACTCTCTCACCATTCCAACTGAGTTGAGCCATGTGAAAGGTGCATGTGTCCAAGTTAGGTCATTATCAACAAGAGTCGTGTGTGTGCTTCGAAATACTCTACTTAGGCAGTTAAGAATCCATTGAACTAAGTCTCGTGATCCTCAAAGAATTAAGTCAACTAGACCTAAAGTACCTCGATTCCAGCTCCTATAAGATTCCTGTTATTAGGTAGATTTTAAGGTCCAATCAAGCTCCAATCTCCGGATTTTACTTAGACACGTTCAACTATCAAACTTAATCTGAAAAATGCTCATGTTATGCGAATGCTGTGCAGAATGCAGGAAATATTTTTGTGATGCGATTTTCAAGATTTTGAACTTTTTGTGGATTTTTGAAAAGGATGATGCATATGCATTTTTTTCAAAATGATTTTTCAAATGTTTTTGGATTTTAGTTTTGCAAATGTTTTTGGGATTTTTGAAAACAAAGAGATTTTGGATAAAAGCTGGGTACAAATATTTACATGGGAGTGCTTCTTATATTTACAAGAAGTGGATTTTAAGAATTCACAAGGGTAAGAGGTCAATTTTATAAATATACATATATAAAGGATTTTGGTGTGATGTTTGTATTCCTCAAACTTACTTAAAAAAAAAGGATTTTCAAACCATTTTTGAAAACTATAGTCCCAAAAAAATTTTTACAAACATTTTTACAAACTTGTACACACATTTGAAAATCATTTTGAAAAGGTTTTTCAAACAATATAGATAGATTTTTGAAAATATTTTACAACCATTTTTCAAACTATTTACAAATAATTTTACAAAATTTTATTTCACACAAAGAAAATAAAATTAACAAACAAAATTATTTTACACAGGTTGAAAATATGTAACAAAACGTTTTCAAAATAGTTTTCAAAAGATTTTTCACAAGATTTTCAAACTATTTTTAAAGAATTTTGCAAAAAAAAACATTTTCACCTGATTTATTAGTCAGTACATACAAAAACAATCTGAGGAATAATCAACATCTTTTTATTAAGGTTTTTAATGAATTCTAAATAATTATTAGCCATAATTATTAGGAAAATAAGAAAGTACGAGTTATGGCTAAAGTATATAGACAGTATATACGACCCCCCTATACTTAGCGAAAGCTATGTCCTCATAGATCGGATAGAAAAGAAAAGACATAACTTGTACTGAGTATAGACAAGTCTAATAAATAAATGAATAAGAGACGAATGAATGAATGAGAATTCGACCGTCCCTCCTATACTTAGGATCAAATAATCCTAAGTATAGCAGACTATACACAAAGCAGGGAGGGTCAAGGGTGTGAATGAACAGATCGTACTCAGATTGTCTCCCCCTATACTTAGGGTAAGATATCCCTAAGTATAGACAAGAAGAGGAGACAATGGAGAGGATCAAAGAAATAGAGAAACTCGAGGTGCACACCCCCTATACTTAGAACAAAGTACGTCCTAAGTATAGAAGACTGTCTACAAGGGGCAACACCTTTTTGATAGATAAAGAAGGTCGAAAAGGAAAAGAAGAAAAGAATAGATCACAGCCCGGTGTGTGTACAGACCCCTATACTTAGGACAAAGTGTGTCCTAAGTATAGCAAAATCATAAGATGAAGACGGGGTGACAGACATAACGGAAGAATGAATGAATGATATGGACAAACAGATCTATATAGAGAAAGATGGAAGCGATAAGCATGTATGAGATGCAGATGATATGAGTCAAAGAGCACATCTCATATCAGAAGAATGGGGGCAACGTCAACGGTCGGTGGATCATGATCTAGATATAGTTTCTGGCGCTGACGGTTAACCCGAAAGGTAGAGGAAGATGACAACTCGGATATATCAATACTACCATTGTCATGTACCTTCCTGGCCACATAAAGACCTTTTCATTTACTCTGCAATTTCCCTGTAAATAATTTTAGCCTAGAATCAAACAACCATACACGCTGATCGGGCTCAAACTGTTTATGGCTGATATGAGAATCGTGACATATCTTCACTTTTTCCTTATACTGTAGGCTGCTAGAAAAGGCTATATCTCTCAGTTCCTCCAGGGCTGCCAACTCTGCTTTCCTCTGTTCTCATATACTCTCGGGATCCAATAATAACTCTGTAACTGCCCATAGTGACTTTTGCTTATTTCCGCTGGTAAATGACATGACTAGCCATAGACGAGACGAAAGGGAGATGTCCCTAATGGAGTCTTGAAGGAAGTCCGATAGGCCCACAAGACTGAGTCCAAAAGCTGTGACAAATCCTTTCGGTCAGGGAGGACTACCTTCTGTAGAATAGTCTTGATCTTCCAGTTTGATACTTCAGTAAGACCATTAGTCTGAGGGAGATATGAAGTGGCAACACGATGGTCAATGATGAACTCGTCTGCAAGGGCTTTTACCTTGTCATTAATAAAGTGAGACCCCCCATCTGAAAACAGAACTCTAGGTACCTCGAACTGTGAAATGATATTTTTCTTTAAAAAGCGACATACGGTCTAAGCATCTGCGGCTCGGGCGGGGATGGCCTCAACCCAATAACTCACATAATCCACAGCGAGCAGAATGTACTCAAACCCCTGACTCTTAGGAAATGGGCCCATGAAATCAATCCCCCATACGTCAAAAACCTCACAAAAGTGAATGGGTTGCAAGGGCATCATGTCTCTCTGTCCGCAAGTACCCATCTTCTGACAGTCAGTACATCTATTCACGAGCTCATCTGAATCCTTGAAGAGAGTAGGCCACCAAAGGCCAGATTGGAGCACCTTTTGTGTTGTCTGTCTCCCAGAATGATGTCCTCCTGCATCAAGCTTGTGGCAGTAAGTGAGGATGCTATGCTTCTCTTCATGAGGAATGCACCTCCTCCAGATGTTATCCCCTCCTTCATGATAAAGGACAAAATCCTCCCAATGGTAAAACTTGGACTTCGCAAGGAAGGTCTCAAGTTTCTGCCTGGGCCAACTTTGTGGAACCGTCTTGGAGACAAGATAGTTCACAATGTCGGCATACCATGGGAGTGAGGTGATAGCGAGTATCGCCTCATCTGGAAACGTCTCAGTAATAGGTACACTGGGCTCAGATTCCTCAAGGTTCTCTAAGCGGGAGAGGTGATCCGCCACCACATTCTTAACTCCAGGCTTATCCTTAATCTCAATATCAAACTCCTGGAGCAGAAGGATCCATCTGGTAAGGCGAGCTTTGGCATCCATCTTGGCCATGAGGTACCTGATGGTGGTGTGATCTGTAAAGATAGTCACACTAGATCCAAGAATATATGATCGGTACTTATCCAAAGCAAAGACTACATCTAGCATCTCCTTCTCAGTCACGGTGTAATTCCGCTGAGCGGCATCTAAAGTCCGGCTAGCGTAGTGAATGGCATACGACAATCCATCCCTCCTTTGTCCAAGCATAGCCCCTACGGTAAAATCAGAAGCATCCATCATGATCTCGAATGGGAGAGCCCAATCGGGTGGTTGAAGGACAAGAGCTGTGACAACCATATTCTTGAGAGTCTCGAAAGACACAAGACACTTATCATCTACAATGAATTCGGTGTCTTTCATCAGCAAATCAGTGAGCGGTTGGGCAATACGACTGAAGTCCAGAATAAACCGTCGGTAGAAACCAACATGCCCCAGAAAAGACCGCAATTGATGCAAATTGGACGGTGGATTGAGTTTCCTAATGATATCCACCTTGGCTGAATCAACCTCAATGCCCCTGTTGGAGATGATATGACCAAGGACTGTCCCTTGAGTCACCATGAAGTGACTCTTCTCCCAATATAAGATAAGATTGACCTCTATGCAGCGCTGAAGCACACGGTCTAGGCAGTCAAGACAAGCATCGAACCCATCACCATAGACCGAGAAGTTATCCATGAAGACCTCTAAACAGTCACCCACCATGTCCGAGAAGATGAACAACATGCACCTTTGTAATGTCACCGAAGCGTTACACAAACCAAAGGGCATCCATCTGAAAGCATAACTCCCAAATGGACAGGTGAATGTTTTTTTCTCCTGGTCTTCGAGCGCAATGGACACTTAGTTATAACCGGAGTACCCACCAAGAAAACAATAGTGACTCTTCCCAACTAGCCTCTCGATAATATGATCAATGAATGTTAGTGGGGAAATGATCCTTCTTGGTGGCCTCATTCAATCGTCTGTAGTCCACACAGATCCTCCAAGAAGTGGGCACCCGGGTAGTTATCTCCTCTCCAAACTCACTCACAACTATAGTGATCCTCGTCTTCTTGGGTACAACATGTAATGGACTGACCCACTTGGAGTCGGAGATGGGGTAGATAAAATCAGCGCTCGACCACTTTGATATTTCCTTCTTGACCACATCTCGAAGATTCGAGTTCAGCCGTCGCTGGAACTCACGCGATGGCTTAGCGTCCTCTTCAAGATAGATGTGGTGGGAGCACAGAGCCAGATTAATCCCCTGGAGATCAGCTATACTCCATCCTATCGCCTTGCGGTTTCTTTCAAGAACCTCCATAAGACGAGATTCTTGCTCTCTAGTCAAACCTGCTGAGATAATGACTGGGTGCATATCTGGCTCACCCGCAAGGAATTTATACTTCAGCGACTGTGGCAAGGGCTTCATTTCTGGACAACTGGGAGGTGGCAGATCTAGCTTCTGATATGTCTGTGTGAAGGCTACCAGGTCTGTATGTGAGAACTCTCGCTGTGCATGAAGATCTGACGAAGGGAACCCTGTTGAATCATCTATAAACTGTACTCGCTCGCACTCCGTCCCAATTGTCGGCTCAGAAGGAATCAGACATGGAAAATAGTCATCAAAGTCATCCCTAACAATGTCTGAATCTGAGGGATCTGAATCTGAAGAACATGAGTGAAACTCTGCTTCGCCATCCATCCAAGAACTGTCGGCCTCAAATGTGTCCTCTACCAGGGGTGTGCTCTACAAGCTCTCAACTGCCATAAGCTGTAAGTATGATGAATCTACGGGCAAGGCAAGGGCTCGTGCTACTGGGTCCGTTAAAATGGATTCATCATCTATCATCACAAAATCACACTCCTGGTGGACGTCTCGCTCAGCCTCTGTCATCTGCTCGGTATCACTGGACTGCTCTGAGCATGTTGAATCTCTTGCTCTGGTCTCTTCGATCGTCTCTATTTGTATACTTTCACCCTCTATGCGAAAGTACACCTTCCCACTATCATGGTTGGCCACTGCCTTGGCAGTGGCCAAGAATGGGCATCCAAGTATGATGGGGGTATTTGTTACCGACTCAGGGATCTCCATGTCCAATACAACAAAGTCCACAGGGAATTTCAGGCCCTGAATGGTAACGACCACGTCTCTCGACAACCCCTTCGACCTCTTAATCGACCTATCAGCAAACTGAAGGACTGTCCTGCTCCGAAGAAGAGGACCAAACTCGAATCGGTCGAGTAAGGTTGTCAGAAGGAGGTTGATAGAAGAGTTGTTGTCTAATAGAGTACGATCAAACTTCTACTCCTGAATCTCGCATCTGACATAGGGAGACCCTGCATCAGGTCTCTTGGCTGGCAATCCGTTCTGAATGGCAAAGCAAGTAGAACGGGTGAGCACATGGATCTCATCTCTACGGTTCCTCCTCTTCCTGCGGACCGTAGTCTTCTCTCTCAAGTTCTTTTGGAAAAGGGAGATGTGCTCAAGCGCCTCCTGTAGAGTCAGTTGGATTTGGAATATGTCAATCATCTGGTTGTTGAACTCTAACTTGTGAGTCTTTTTAGGATTTTTCTCTTTTATTCCCCTTCGCCAAGCGGAGTGCTTGAGGGAAGGGGATGGTCGAGGCCTCCTCAGATGGAGGACTAGGAAGAGGTTCATGTGCCTGTAAAGGAATGGAATCCATATAATGATCAACATGCAACACATATGGACTCGAAGTGGATATAGAAACCTTTCCTTTATTCATATTTTTGTTCTTTTTCTTGTTCCCACAGTCCTGAGATACAAAAGGTGGCAACACAAAGTAGAAGTGGTGGCCTCAGTACCACCAACGACATCTGACTTCGCAGCATCAGCACCGTGCTCTAGCTCTGCATCAAGTAAAATGGTGGCATCAGCACCACCGTCTGCATCGGGGTGTCACGACGGTCTCAGCACTGTCATCTGGATCTCGTCCTTGGTGGCATCAGCACCACCATCATCAACATCATCTGCAGCATCAGCACCTCTACTCTCCTCATCTAGCACTCCTGGTTACTCATATGGTTGTCGCTCAGATGAGGCACCGCCGGCTTGCATCCTACCGCTCCTAGTGGTCACAAAATCAGCATCACAAAAAGAAGACATGTCACTCAAATAGTCACTAGGAGAGGTATCCTCTGTAAACTGTACCTGCTCAGACTTCCTCTTCAGATTGTTCGGATTTGGCTCAATCTGTGCTGGTATGGAGGCCTTGTCCTTGATGATATCCCTCATCTCTTGCCGGAACTCATCCATTTCCCGTCAGAAGGATGTCTGCCGTTAAGAGAGCAAGCGGATGAGGTCATCTAGAGCTGGGTTCTCGAAGGTGGGTGCCTGAGAACGGAAGTGTTCCCCTGCTGGAAATGAGGTTATTGCTGCTGAGAGTAGTGATGGTGAGGCTGGGAGTATGTCTGGTGAGGCTGCTGACGCCTGCCTCCACTGTTGTCCCTAATAGAAGGGATGAGGACCCTGTTGGTACTGCTGGTGGGCATACTGGGTTGCTGCTACTGCTGGTTGTTCTGATGGCCCTGAGCTGGAGACTGCTGCTGGGATGAGGTGCCACTAGTGGTCCAACGGAATCCAGGGTGATCGCGATGAATCCTGGGCTACTGTGGGTACCGGTCTTACCAAATCCCATTGACTTCCATCAATGGTTCCTGCTCGACGGGAGGTGGAGGGAGAACTGCCATTGTCTGATCCGGTTGGTAGACCACCATCTGAGTGTCCTGAGATGATGGTGGTAAAGAGTAGTGTTGTAGCTACTAGACCGGCTCTGCTTGGATGTGATGAACATGGCAGTATGAGGCAGAGGGCTGGGTGGAGCTGCTATTGCTGGGATCGGCCCGTGACCTGGGAGGTGCTGAGTAGACGTCTATGCCTCCTGAATGCATAGGATCTGCGTCTTCAGGTCACTCATGGTCTTCGTCAAAAGGTCCATCTGGGCAAGACCTTGACACTGCTTCTTCTCAAGGATCTCGATGCGGTCCAACTTCTCGCTGATGATCCCCATGTCGATAACGGTGGATTCGGCCTGAGCTGTGGCTGCTGACGGAGTGTGTGTACCGACATCGATGCGTGCAATCCTCTAAAATCCAACTGCCTGTGGTGGGATCTTCGGCTGTGTGTAGACGCGGGCTTGGGCTATGACTGTGGAGTTCTCTGCCATTCCCTCATAGATCTCCCAAACCGCATCTTCTCCCTTAGAGAAATAAGATCCACCACAAGAGGCATTTACAAGCCCCTGCAGCTCCTGTGTCAGCCCACAGAAGAAACTCTGAACAAGATTGGGCTTAGATATATCGTGATGTGGACACCGGTCGATGAGCTCTCTAAATTGATCCCAAGCCTCATGGAACTGCTCATTTGGGATCATTGTGAAATTTCTAATCATAGCTCGTGCTGCATTGGTCCGGCCGAGTGGACAGTACTTTTTCAAGTACTTGCGCCCGGAGCTGTGCCCAGGATGTGATGTACCTCCCAAGATGCTTCAACCAATAGGCTGCTCTGTCAGCTAAGGATAATGGGAAGGCAATCATCTTGATTGTGTCCTCGTCCACAAATCTGTCGTGGACAGTGCTGCATATCATCTCAAACTCCTGCAAATGGCGATGAGGCTCCTCGGTGGCTAGCCCGTGAAACTTGGACAATAGCTAAATGGTCTGCGGGTGAAGCTCAAAGTCCCAACAATGGGAGGAAGCTGAATCCATCGGTGGGTGAGGGTTGCAACTGGGTTGTGCAACTGCCTCATAGTCATCGGCGGCAGCCTCTCCTGGTTAGGTTCTCCTCTTTCGCCAGCTGCTTCTGGTATATCACCGCCCTCAGGTCTGTCTTCTCTTCCCTCTCGCATCTGTGCCAGATCCCTCATGATGTCACCCATGAATACTCCCTGGTCTCGGATCATGTCTCTGCATGGTCTCCAGGAAGCTAACAGTGAATTGTTGATGGCAGCTTGATCATGTATAAACGGTGGTGGTTGATGAATCTCGGATTCATCACTCTAAATCTCATTTATTAAGCACAAATCCCTCAAAATCAACAGCATTTCTTCATTTATTCTACATAAATAGTATTCAGGCATGTTTTCATAAGAATTGCATTTTAGCACTAATTTCTGTACAAAATAAGAAGCCAAAAACCTCATCCAAATTTGACCTGCAAATGGAATAACTCCCATGATTTTTAACTCATTCATGCTAACCCCGAAGAAACCAAAACCACCTCCACTGTGTAGATATCACTAACAAGAATAATGAAAAATACAGAAAAATAACTAACCCAAATAAGTGGACCAAAAACCCAAACCCTAGTTTCAGGATTTCCGGACTAAAAGCCCCAATATCTTCCCCATCCAATGTATGTTTTGATCCTAATCACTTTTGAACTAATGTACATTCAATTATCTTCAAAACAAGACCAAGTTTAAGTGAATCGGAGCTCATATGTGAAAGTTGGGTTTTGGGCCTCTTTTGTACATTGTGTATTTTAGCGATTTTTGACCTGATATTTTATGTACATATTTTTTAATTAATAAAAATCTAAAAAAATTATATTAAGGTGTCTTTATTTATCTTTGATTTTTTTCATATTTTTTTTGGATTTTTATCTGGTTTAAAATGACAAAAAAATTACAAAACCCAAAAATCAACGTATTCTTTGTACATGGGATACCCCAAAAATATCACTTTGTGCATTTGATCGTCTTTGGTTTTGATGTCTTTATAAAAGTTGTCGATCTCATTGAGACGAGTACTTTTCATGAAGAAACTTTTTCGATCCAAGGTCGTTTACTATTTATTATTGATTTTCCAATGTATTTATTTGGCAATTTTTCTGGTTCTGACAAGTGGCAGCCCCTGGGGCTGCCACGTGTCAGCCATTTTTGGCCCCATTATTTATTCATTTTTATTAAAAAAAGGTCAATGCACGTGCGTCGCACGTGCCTCCCAGGCACGTGCTCCGCACGTGCCCCGCTCCTATCCCCATGTTGTGCCACGTGGCGACCACCTGGACATCCGATCATCGCCCGATCGGACGGCCCAGGAGTCGCCTTCAACCTCCCGCCGCCGCCCCACAAACCTCGGCAACCGTCGCCCTTCGTAACCTACGCCTTCGACTCCAATAACGCGTCTTCTCTACCTTGAAAACCGTACACGAATTTTGATAGACATAAGTCTAGGTTGTTCCTTTGCCTCCTTGTGTTCGACCTTGGGACTTGCAAGTAAAATAAAATAAAACCACTAGATTAAAAATTAATTAAAATATTCGTGGTTATTTTCTTGACCAATTCCGATTGCCGCCTACAACGAACGACAAACCATATTTTTGTCACGAACAGATTAAAAACATCTTCTTAACAAGCGGATTCCGGATCTCGTCAGATGGTGTCGTTGTCGGGGAGGCAAATGTCTTAGTTTTGAATTTTGATATTTCTTGTTCGGTTTTCCGCATTCGGGTAGTCTGACCCCCAAATTTTTCATGTAAATTCCATTTTATTTCCCGCCTTTATTTTTCAGTATTTATTTCACTTATTTTATTTTTGATTATTTTCTGAGTCACTCTCTTACATCTTCTCTCTTATTTTTATTGCAAAATACCCGATGTACGTGGAGCGGTTTTTCAAGAAATCGACGCATCTTCACCGACATCCGAAAAAGCTGCAATTAATTTAAGATCGAGTCGAGTCGTGAGAGAGAGTAGAGTCTAGGTTTTTTAATTTCTGCAATTTTATTTTTTTTGTAATTAATTGCTCATTTAAAGCGGTGTCCGTTTGGACTCTCGCGTGGTGTAAAAAGACCTTGAACTCTATCTGTGGTGTGTCGTGTCCTTTTTCACTCTCCGGTAAGGGTGGGGGCCGACTTGAGTGGCGATTAGGATAGACCTGCACATACGACTCTCAGAGCATTTTAATTTCTTGATTGTGCTCGTAGGACTTAAGCCACACTTCACAATAATCGAGACGCACATTAGATCGTTCAACTTAGCCAAATTAACTCATTTCTTCCCCGCTAAAAGAACTTTCTGCTTAGGTTTGGTTTTTCATCGGCTTGCATTCATTTAGAATAATTTTTCAATTCTGTATTGCATCCCACATGGAGATTGCGAGGATTCACTGTAAGTCATCTAACTGAGCATACATCATTATTTTCGTGTGAATCGGCTTTTCACGGACTTCTCCCTCTTGTTTTATCACATAATTTTAAAGGAAATTGGGACTGGACGATAGACGTGTGTTATTGTGCTCATTTAATTATTCAATGATCACCAAATTAAAATTGGATTGCTAAATATAGCCGATTTAAAAATAACCCATAAAATCAAGAATTTTTGCGGAAGAACGACCCCGACCTTGGATTATTTTATTTTTTTCTGAGTGAGCGAGACACGACACTTAAGGCTAGAGCCCAAATCCAGATTTTCATCTTGACTACTGATTCTGCCAAAAATGATTAGCTACTTCTCAGTGAGGATCTACGGGTAACCGGTAAACGGTATGAATTTCCTTAGCAGAGTGGTGGTTTAGAGGACACTGCGTAAGGCTCCGTCCTCAAGTAACATGGGTAGTCGTTCTACGGTCCGTACTTACACCCATACTGGATGAAAGTAGGTGCAACTAGTTGAAGAATTCAGACCAGTCA